>JAWNNE010000502.1:600000-1167500 GCA_035043205.1 Drosophila trichaetosa
CTAAGAAATTGTTTCACTATTTATGCAATCGTCAAGCACGTCTGCTGATTTTTAAATAATTTTTGTTAAGCTGTTTTTACTTTTTGGTTTTAAAGTTTCTTTTTTATGAAATTAAGAAAAGATAAACTCAGACAAAAAGTGTTAACATTTATTTTATATGTATGTACTACTAAGTTTTTGTTTTTTTTTATATTTGTCGTGTTTTGTTTTGTATTATTTTTATTAGCCTTAGTTATAACAATTTTTTAATTTATTTAATTAATCAGTTTTTATTGTGGGGCTTTAAATACTGTTATTAACTGCGGTAGATCTTTAATTATTTTTTTTATAATACTTTTCATGTTATTTGAAATATGTTTTTTTTATTGGCCAATTGTTTAATTTGTTTCCTTTTTTTTTATTTACAATCAAAGAGTTTTTAAATATTTTTGGTTTTTGGTTTTTATAAAGCTTTAGACGTTTTTTTTTGCGTAGAAAAAACACAACTGCAAGAAAAAGGAATTTCAATGAGGTCAATGGGGTCATAGAATGTAACCTTTATTCAAGTTATGCTTACCAGAGACTGTAGCAGCTGAGGAGTAATGAGAGAGTTTTACTTTTGGGAATAATTCAGCGACAGCATAACAGAAAAACAAATTTGTGTGTTTTGGATTGATAAAACAATAATCAAATTGGAAAATAAAAAGGTAAGAAAAACAAATGTATGTGTCTGTTGGTGTTGTTGTTGTTGTTGTTGTAGTTGTTGCTTGCTTAACGCTGCAACCACTTGAAGGCGCCCAGGATGAGGCCAACTGTGGCCAGCAGGCCCAAGGACGAGATGCCGCTCAGGGAGGCGGCCCCATTGCAATTGTCCGTATCACAGGAGCAGACAACCTGTCGGCCCCCAAAGCCGGCACGCTGATAACAATAATTGGTCGATGTTTGATTCTGGAAGCCGCAGGTGCGTATCACACGGCTATCTGGCGGCACTGCAAACATTTACAAACATGATGAACAACATTATTATTAGGCCCATAGACTGTACAGGAAAAAAATCGCCAAGAATTTTAGAAAATCGCTCTTATATATATAAATATATATATTTTTTTTAATATTTTCTATTAAGAAAATTCATTGCGATATTTTTTCTGAGTGTGAAATGAAAAATGATTTGTACTCACGACTATTCACAGAGAACTCAATGATCTGTGTGATCTTGCGACAGTAGGTGGGCAATCCCTTGCCACGTGTCGAATACTCCTCCTGGCAGTCCTTGAGCAAATTCTCGGGTGGAATATCCAGCGCACAGTTGGCGTCTTTATGACTGTTGCACACAAAACACTTGATGGCAACGCCTGCAATCAGTTAGAGATACAAATAAATAAATAAATTAGAAATTTGCATTAGCAACAGTTTCCCTGTTTCCCGTCCAAGTCAATTAAGAAAAAGTTTCCATAATATATATATAAATATTATTTTCATATATGTATGCTCGAGTTGGGGCCACTCGCAGACGCCTAACCTTAATTGCTTAACAACAAGAACAACAAGAACAACAACAAACAACAAACAACAAAAAAGGCAAGTGTAAACAAATATTAGACACTGCATTAAGATGAAAATTTAGATTGAGACGTTGACTTAGCTAAATTGAATTTAAGGTCGTGCGCTATAAGAGATTCGCATTATTCCATTTCATTCAATATATGTATGTGTGCACAGATTTATTTATACATATACACATACATATGTTCACTGGTTGCTCTGAATTTAGAGCGCATTGCTTCCAGGTATAATTTTTCATATATTTTTATATAATTTAACATTATTTATTTTGAAAGTGCAATTTTGCATCTCCGACGCCATAAGTTATTTATATAGTCTTGATCATGATCAATAGCTGTGCCGATTTAGTCACGATCTAAGGAATCAGAGAGAGACTCAAAATTTGGTATTTAAATAAGTTCGATAACTTCGCTGCTTTCATTATATCGATAAGAATCGATTGAAAGATAAATTGGAATTTATTTGCCTTGATATAATATTAATCATCTATTGATATATCATAAATAAATACAAAGTGTAAAGACTTAGGTTGAAGATATCTTCTAGTCGAGTTGACTCGACCAATCCCTTCTTGCTTGTATTATGCAATTGAAATGCGCTTTTGTATCATGCTGTGCCAAAAATGGCACACTGTCGTCAGGCAGTCACTCAGATTGTGTTTCCAATGCCGAAGATAGAGCTAGAGTGGCGACGCCTCCATTAGTGCCTGGCTGTTAAGCCACTAATTAGAACCAATCTCCTCCGCCAGCTGCAGCTGCAGCTTCATCAACTGCTTTGGTTTGTGCTAATGGACTTCAATAACTCGTCGCCAGTCGCTCATGTGCTCATCCTCTCAAAACTGAGAAATACCCTCCAAGAAAAAAGTGGGTTACATAAGTCAGACAAAAGTGCTAGCAGCATTGTATTTGGAGTGCCCCCCAGCGAACAATGGAGCCAAATAAGTAAGACATCGGACTAAAAACTACCCCAACCATAGAGCAAGAAGCAGAGCAATGACTTTGGTGCTTCTTTTTAATATACTACACTAATCTGGAAAACCAGAATTTATAAGTTGAATTTGAATACTATTTGAATGATCAAATTTGGAGGAATTTGTATTTGAAAGCAGAACTGAATATTATCTGGATTTAAGGGTGTCCTACCAAAAGATACTCCATTGGTTTTATAATAATAGAGTACCTTATATATAGACTCCTTCAATGCCTTACCTATATTAAATCAATATTATAGCGTAATTAACTATTATAACATTTATAAAGCAAATTGTCATTTAACCAAAGTTAATAACCTTAAAAGTTGGCTAATTATAATGAATATGGAATTAAGAGCAAATTGAATGCAATAGATTTAATATATATGTATAAAAATCGTACAGTTTATCACTTCACAACACTGTCTTGCAGTTTTTACAGTAGCATGTGATTTTTACTGTTGCGTTATATAAAAGTTGATTATGGTTAATTGAAGTTTTAAATTGCATCAATTGCTCACTGTGCAAATTGATAGACAAATAATATACAATTCTGAATGTTCTGCTTTCCAGTTACACTTGGAAAAAATAATAATCGTTTTTAGTTGTACATTTGTGTGTATAAATGTACATATGTATATGAGTGTATATGAGTATAAGTGTTTTTTTTTCCCTGAGGAGTGGTGTTTTTGATGCATTTGGATTCATGCCTGCTAACCGAATGAAAGGCAGGACAAATATATAAATATTGCAGGAGTGCGCATGTCCTACATTCCCATACACACACGCACACCCTCATACACACACGCACATGAACACACACATACACATAATTGTGTTATAGTATATGCTAATCGTAAAATGCGATAACGAGCTTAGTATATTTAAGATATAAACTTTTATTAGTTACAACATCGATTTTGGGTTATTCTTAAAGTGAATTACTTGAAGGGTAATAATAGAGGTCAAATACACTTGGAAAAAAGACCATACAAATTAAATATTTATAATATATATAAATTCGTGATTACTTAGTTAATAAAATATTAATATCTTAAATCGATATTACCAAAAATACTTAATATTTGTAAGAAATATATTTTCTTCGCAGATCGCTAGATAAGTTATAGATTATTAGTGCCATTAAAGTGCATATAAATACACAATGCAATTCGACTTTCTTCACATAATACAATTTTTTTTTTGCTACTTATTAAGACTTAAATTTAGATTTTAACTTCTTTCTTTGAAATCGAACTTCTAATTTTAAGATGAAAAGTCTTCTTTTTTCAAATAGACTTGCTAGATTCTACGTGAGTTGTTTTCAAGTGTAGGAAAACGCCTAGTGGAACTGCAATTTGTGTCAGGCAGTCTGCCAGCTGGGTAGACTCCCAAAGATATTTCTGCTGGTCAAAAAGGCGCCATTGCCGCCGGCTCTGAAAACAGGCGTCAAATCGAGTCTGTCTCCCTCCCCCTCTCTCTCTCTCTCTCTCTCTCACACCCGTTCTATTTCTCTCTCTCTCTCTCTGTATCTGTTTGAGTGCAGGCCCCTCCCCAACACAGCCCATCGCATACCACCCCTAAGCCCCACAGTCCAGCTGTAACTTCCACTCTGCATCTGCTCCTCGGCGTTCCATCGTACGCATTATGTAATCGTAATCGCTCTGCTACATTTTTGGTTGTTTTTTGGGCAATTGAAATTGTGAGTGTAGAAAAGAGAGGCCGACTTGGACTATTGTGTATGTGTGTGTGTGTGTGTGTGTTATTTTATTTGTTTTATTTTTTATTTTTTAGTATTTGCTGTGATTTACCTTGCTGCACGGCAATTGCCAAAATTAGCGCGCTAATCACATAGATGTACTGCATTTTACTTAAATTGCAAAATTTGAATTTACTCTACACCTTTGTCTTATTTAATACAATTCAGCAAATGTTTGCTTGACTTTATGTTTTATTCTAATTTTGTATTTTTTTTTTTATGAGATTTTTGGTCTTATTTTCAATTGTGTGTGTGTATTTTTATACAGTTCTTTTTTTTTGTTCTTTTTTGCAAGTGAAAACGGCGCACGGCGACAGAGCACGGATAAGAACGGAGAACGTCACAGCGACAACAACCGACAACTGGAAATGAAACTGAATTCGAAGACGCAGCTTGCACGACAAATGTGACACGAATGAATGGCTGAATGAGCAGATGAGCCACTCACACTCACTCACTCACTCGGTCAAAAATATTCACACATTCATTCGCACTCGCAGCCACCGCAATTCAGCGGTAAATTGCCCACAGAGAAGCTTTCAGCTGAGCTTTTGTGAGAGCGCATAATGCGTGGCAAGGCTCAAGTCCTTGCGCTCTCGCCAGAACCTGCCAGAGAGAGTTGTCACTGAGTTTCACAAGGGTGATGAACTATTTTATTTCACATTTTAATATTAACAAACACTATCACAATTATTATTCCGGAACTAAAACCAAAACCGGAGTTTACCAATTGAGAAACCATCAGCATAATTAACATTGTTTTGCCTGGCTCAATTTTGTTATACAAATGGTAATTAAGCATAGTTCTCGATTAATTTTACTTAGAGCAAACTATTCTCAACCTTGACTACCACTTAATAAAATGATGACCCATAATAATAAGAAAGAGTCAAACGTGAAATGCGTTCAGTTTTTGTTTTATATATATTTAAATTGTATTCCAGCATTCACTGCTGGCTCATAAATCTGTCCAACATATTAATTAAGCTTAATCGTAAGTTTCCTTTTTTGCCTCTCAAGTCACCAAGTCGTCAAGTCGCTATCCAATTGAGTTATCTTTATTTCTATATATATATATAGATGTATTTTTTGCGATTGCGTGTCGCTTTTGTGCCTCAATCTGCACAAAAATCGCAGATCTTCACCAATATATTTAGTGCCAGTCTCTCAATCTCAAAGCTCAATCTCAAGCAAAGTGCCTTGCCCTTTTGGGCGGGCAGCTGTCTCGCTCACTCGCACATTCATCAGTCCATTCCGCTGTGTTTTCAATTGATGTCATTACCACTTTGATTGAGCGACGCTTGTCTATAAATAGATCTGGCAACTCTCGGGTTAAAGTACGCACAAAAGCAGCAATTGCTTAAATTTGACGCGTTCGCCCGCTTAAAGCTTAAGCTTAAAGCTTTCAAAAAATCTGCAACGGCTAAAAGCT
The DNA here is from genome assembly GCA_035043205.1 of Drosophila trichaetosa. Classification (NCBI taxonomy): domain Eukaryota; kingdom Metazoa; phylum Arthropoda; class Insecta; order Diptera; family Drosophilidae; genus Drosophila; species Drosophila trichaetosa. The sequence goes on from JAWNNE010000502.1 coordinate 605,707, forward strand.
TATCAAAGACACCAAAATACTGGTACTTTTGGAAGAACAAGAAAGAATTGCGATTGTTTGTTTTTGTGAGCAGCTCAAAGAACTCGCCTATGCACAAATGCTAAAAGTCCCGTTGTTTTTCGATGGCCCATTAAAGGTGGTTGTTGTTGTTGCCCATTAATGCAAAGCGTCCCCACAATATTTCTTACTATTAATCTTGAAAGCATTGCGTCATGAGCCGTGCAGAGGGGGGAGAGTAAGGGGCACCACGAATTTGCAACTACTAAATGAAATCGGAATAAACCGGTTTCAACAAACAATCATTTACCTATGCACACTTGTTAAAACAAAACAGCTTTTTCTATCAAAAATAACTAAATATTGAATAAACACGAAATATGAATACGAGTATGTCATTAAGTTTGAATTTCTCTTAATAAGCAGAGACCAAAAGGTTTCTCAAAGTCAGCTCTGCTGCTTAGCTGATTGAAACCGAAATGGTTGAGTTTTTATAGCCCAATACCAGTTTCATCTAACTGGCCAACTGATAAGGCGTCTGGCGTTTAAGTCACTTAAATCGATTAAAACAATAATTTCTGTCAATAACATCATTAGAATGAGGAAATAAAAATAACAGTTGCAACTACACTGACAGAGAATGAAGAAACTAATAATAAGAAAAATTAATTAATTTGAAGACTGATGTAAATTCATTATAATTAATAATCAAAAAAAGTGGCATTTTGCACTTGCAAATTGATCCTAATGAAAATAAAAATATCACTGCAGCTACACTGACAGAAAATGAGTATAATAAAATAAATATGTTTAATTTGAAGAACTTTAAAAAATGTGTTTTTAAAAGTGATCATTTAAAATGGGCACCAAAATAAGGCAATAAAGTTGATTGTAATCTTTTTATAGTCATGTTTTGTGTGCAGTGTAGGGCAATCTATCCCCTCGCCCACCACACACACACACACACACACATATATACACAAAAGCGATAGAGTAAGGGAAGTTTTTCACGCGCTTCTTTCGAAAATTGTCTCTTCTTAACATATCAACGAACACCTCTGTTAGGGTGACGCTGCTGCTGATCTTCGCTCTCTTACGCACACTCACACACACACAAACACCCTCTCACCCACACACACACATACACACACAGACACAATTAAAGACACACTCACGCTAATCTCAGCGCTCAGCTGCAGTTTTCCAAACCGAATCTGTTTTGAAAAACTCAACGCAAGTTTTCAGATTGATTTCGACGGTGCGCGCGTCAAGTTGTGTTCTCGAGATCTTGTCTTAATTTAATAACAGTTCAACCTAAATTGTGAGTCACTATTTGTGCCCTATTATGTATATATAATATATATTACATATGAGTGATTACAATCAACAATGAATTGCATTTTCTTGTTCATTATTAATTATTTAATTAACGAGCATGGAGCTTGTGATAAGGGCCAATGCAAAACAATATGTATATAGGAAAATATACAAGGTTTTCTTGTAATAAGAGACACAAACATTAAGCATCTCAACTCTTACAAAATGGTGTCAAAGAGGTCAACGCAAAAAAGAAGAAAAGAAACAAAAGAAAGAAAAGAAAGAAAAGAAAGAAAATGTTGTAAAATAATCTGACGATGCGCTCTTAAGTAAATGAATTAATGCTAATTCGCATGTCAAACATTTTGTGCTAATCAGTACTAAAAGCTTGATAGCAATATCTGTTCGTATTTACTTATCTAACTATACCCTCGAAAATGTGTTCACAAGGTGTCACAGAAATTGCATTTTTTAATGGGGTCTACCATTTAATGACGGGTTTTCCGTTCCCCGCAAAAATTAATACATTTTTAGTGACATTAACAAATTTTGGATACAAAATCGTGGCACACAAAATTGAAGTCTTGTTAATTATTTTATCACTTGATAACAATATAAATTCTAGTTGTTTTTTTCTTTGCATTATTTTTTACCTATTTTTTTCCTTTGTTTTCTTACATAAAATAATTAAGCCATAAACTAAATGACTTTACCGAGTCCAGATACAACTAGAGACGGCTGTCAAAAGAATCTACAGAATATAATAAGCGTCTGAGATTAAATCGGCTGAAGAGGAGCAACACACGCACACCACACACACACCACACACACACACACGAAGATACACACACCAAATATAAAACGTCGAAAATGACAACGAAGTTCGCCTACATTGTGTTATTCGCTTTAATTGCGAATATCTTATCAGGTAAATGATGAAATTATATAATACACATACAACATACAACATACACAGAGAAAAAATATATATAGCAAATTAAATAATATTGATTCAATTACAAAATGCATTTAAATCGAGATTCTTCTTCAATGTAATAATAAATCTTAAGACGATTTACATTTGCGATCTTTGCACATTCATTTTTAAATTTCTGTTTAGACAGTCTATAATGATTTTTTTCTCTGTATATAGCATAAGGATAGAGGATAAGAATATATATTATCACATTATTTATTCTAGAATGAAGAACCTCAATTTATGTTCATAATCATCGCATAAGCATAAAATTCTTATTTCAAAAATTAGCCAGCCCAGTTTGTTATAGCGATTTTTTGGTGCAGTGTATAGCATGTCATGTGTATGACGTATTTTTGACTAGGCTAATTGGGCGGCGACAGACTTCGCTTGTTAATTCAATTAAAACGCATGCAGAGTTAACCAATTGATTTAGACATAAACAAGACAAACAGTTTACATCTGCTTTTTGAGTTAACCATTTCGATTTCTTTGTGTGTACGCGCTGTTGTGGAACATAATGCCAAATTGGACAAGGGGGAGGGGGGACATTTTATTCAGTCAAGTGAGAAAATCAATTGATTGTTGAGCTTTGCACTTTAATCAAATGAAAGAGCCAAAAACACAATGCGATAAAAACGCAAATTGATCCGGTTTCTCATATCTATACTCAATGCAAATCGAGTGATAAATAAATACAAAGCTGCCAGGTGCTCTAATACAATGTGGTAGTAATGAGATTGAATATAAGTTGAAATACAGCAGACGAGAAATATATATATATATATATATATATATATATAAAGAGAGTCAATTTTAGATGTGGAAGTCGAGCCATTAGCCAAAATTAGGAAAAACAACACGCAGATGGTTGGCGACGTCTTCCCCAATACAACAGCAGTCATAAAAGAAAACTGAAAAATCAAGGAAAATTGCAACTGTTGCCGCAAGTTGGCATTTGAGATTTGAGATATGAGATTTGACATTTGCATTCAACATTTGCGGTCAAAATAAACTTGAACTTGTAGCTCAGTGTTCGTGCTTGGCAAATGTGCGCTAATCAAAACGCAAATGTCTCGTATAACAAAAATTGCAATGCAATATGCGATATGTATGTATATATATATATATACATACTTATATGCATTTTATGATACAAAACTTGATTGTGCAGTTGCTTATCTGATTAGCGCCAAATAGCAACAATAAATTAACGCCTCTCATCTCGGAGCATTTCCGTGCTCAGCACAATGTGTGGGAGAAGTTGCATTTAAGTTCTCATGATGCAAAATGTGACTTCAATTGAGTATTATTCAGTTACTGCACACATACATATAAATATACATACATATATATATATATATATATATATATATATGTATATACAAATGTAACAAGCGTATGCCAATTGAATGTCATTTAGTCCTTTCTTATACCTATGCATGTACAGCAGACGCAGTGAAAGCCAAGTGAGAAGGTTGCAGTCAGTCGTAGCCGACTGCTTAATACTCTGCTAACTCTGTACGAACAGGAAAAATCATTTATGCTGGCGACGGAGTTAACACTTAAAAAGTTAATTATCAAGCCATATTTAAAATTCGAATGAGATTGGAATAATTTCTATAACACAACATGCAACACTGTACGTAACTTATCGATATCGATATTGATCGATAAGGAAGATGAATTCCGATCGTACAAATAAAGTGAAGTGAAAGAGTTGTTCAGTTTAGCTTTCTAAGCCACAGGATATATATTTCGATTTAGATTAAGTTTAGGCTGTGCAAGTCTTATGATATTTGGCATATCATTTTAGTTAGGGTATTTCGAGTAGCTTGCATTTAAATTTGTTTGCTGCCTGCGTGTCAGTTACAAGAAAAAAATGCCAGTAGCTGAATAAGGAACAAGAAGTGCTCGCCACTTGACATGCAATTATTTAGCCCAACTGCCAACAGTCTGTCAGTCCGTCCATCAGTCAGAGTCAGCTAGCTGAGTTTGTTGCATGGCTGGCCAATAAAATAATTTTGCCTTCAAAACGTCTAAGCATATTGTGAAAAGGGCACAAGTTACATTTTTGAATGTCCGTTGATTATATCTGTGTGTGCTCCTCTTGCTCCTCTTGTTGCTCCTGACAAATTGCTTTTCCGTTTCACTTTCTCAGTTTTCCCTTTAACATTTTTCATTTTTTCATTTTCCAATTATTTATGCAGCTTGGGGCCTGCGGTGTCATCAGTGCAACACTCACGACAACGATGATTGCGAAAGTCTGCTGGTGAATACGCCACGTGTCCAGCTCGACGATCAATATCTGAAGGATTGTGCGCCCAAGGATAGACAGCCGCCGTTCTGCCGGAAGACGGTCATCCGGCTGGAGGTGCAGCCGGAGCTGCGGATTGTGCGCAGCTGTGGCTGGATTCAGGAGAAGGTGCACAATGCATGTTTCACTGCTGATAACGAGGGCTACAAGGAAACAATTTGCACATGCAGCGACGAGGGCTGCAATGCTGCCGGCATCTCTGCCCCTGCTTCGGTCACACTCCTCGCCGCTCTCTCCGTCTCCTTGGGCTGTGCTGTGCTGCTGCGACGCTGATTCCCTTCCATTTCATCTACACCCAACTACAAATATAATCTCGACAGAAATTATTAGTTTTGTCATTTCCAAAATATTTCCAAGCTTATGAAATAAATTTCTTTAGTAGAAACGATCTTAAAATCTTGCATCATATCCGTAAGCCCCGAAATATTAGCATTTAATTAACTGTTTTCATAATTGTAATTTTTAGTTATACAAGATTGATAAAAAACCAGTATTCAAGTGATGATTTGGTATTTTATGTTTTTGGTATAACTTTACTTCTCTCAAGTAAAGTATACTCAAAGAAAGTAAAAAACTGAATAAAGTATGTATTTTAGATTCAGATGCAAAACGAATCAAAAGTGAACACAGCGGCAAAAGTCTTAAGCCAAGAATAAATTCATCGATATAAATCAATTTGTTGTCTTTTTATCTATATCTATATCAATATCTATATCTATATCTATATCTATATCTATATCTATATCTGGCAAATTATTATGGCCCAAACCCAAGGCTCAACTCAAATGCATTCCATGGCCAGCTGTTTTTCAGTGTCTGGCAATGCGTATTGAAAACAATCAGATTCTTTTATTTTTGTACTTATGTACAATTTGCCCAAGGACTTTCCCACTCCCCCCTCCCCCTCACACGATTTGGGCCAAAAATCAGTGCTCGGAGAGTAGATGCCAAAATGTCTGCCCAATTGTTTTGTGGCCCAGTCGCAGACGCAGTTACGCAGCAAAAACTCCGAACATAACTTTGTTAGTGTTGTTGCTGGAGCCAAGAGCAGAGGGGGCAAGAATGAATGGCGACAAGAACGTACGACATGTTGCCTCACTCTTGGCTACACTCAGCCAAAAATATAAAAGAAAACCAAGAGAAATGTGCTTTGATGGAGGCAATCATCATCAGAACAATTTTTTTTGTGTAGTTTTCTAATTTTATAAAATGTATTTATTAGTTTTTATTTAATTTATTTTTTTTAATTTTATACTTTCCATATTATAAAATTCTTCAGCAAAGATTTGAAATTTTATTTGTACACTGCTTTTTTTCTCTGTGTATATCAGCTAGCCGTTTTAATATTTGGCGTTTTAATATATGTGTTGTAGTTTGGCTTTTGTCAAGATACGGATACAAATACACACACGCACACACGCGTACACACACGCACACACGCTTACACACACGCACACACAAACAGCTGCAAATATAAGCATGACAGAGAGCGAACTATATCATGTTATATTTTCTGGAACTGCTTTCGTCGCCAGCTCAAATCGCTTTTATTTTATTCACAGTCTTTGTCTATGAGTGCTTCGAAGTGAATGTGAATGTGAGTCTGAATGTGAATGTGAGTGTGAATGTGAATGTGAGTGTTATTGTGTATGTGTGTATGTGTGGCTGTGTGTGCGTTTTGTCGCCAGCCTGGCGCCGTTGTCCAAGAGCAACAGTATCCACAGCTTCCGTTCACCAACCACACACTTCCGCAGCCGCCCAACTACCCCCCACATTGCCTCCCACTTGGCCAGCCAGTCAGTTTTCTTTTATTTTATTTTCGTCGACTCTTTGGCGCCAACATAAAAAAATTGATTTTCATTTCAGTAATTTTTTGTTTCTAGTTGTTTGTGCTCAACGTGCGTAATGCGACTTTGCTCTCTGGACACTGAACACTGGACACTGAAGGACATTGAGCTTTTCCTCCTTGGCTGCATGCCACTCGATTTACTTCAAATTGCATTATGATTTGTTATTGTCTCCGCTTGTCTCCGCCATTGACTTTGGCATGACTGACAATATATAATTGAAAAGATGCACGATTTCAAGAGCACTCAATTCGATTTTATAGTCGTCCTTACAGTAATATAGTTGAAGACAGCATCTTGTTATGTTGTTTACCAAGATATCCCAAATAAAATTAATTCTTCTTCTTGGTTAACCCTAGCTTGTAGCTCTCATAGGTAGTTTTTTGAGCAGTTGAGTCTACCCATCTGCTTGGGCATGTTTTATTCGACCTGCTCAGGATATTTGCACTTTCGTGCTTAGAGCTATAATCGCATCAGCACTTTCAACTTAAAAGTTATATTACTTACTTGGATTTTTTGTTATAAGTACTTGTAATAAACTTGTCGAGTTGAGAATGCCAGCAAACTTTTCTTTGAGTTCCTGAAATATACTCGACGAGTGCAAAACACGTAAAAACTATTTGCAGCACATCAAATGCCACTTTTTGTTCTAGTTATCTCTTTCAGACATCTTTTGCACTTGACTGCAACTGAAATTGCAGCAGATGCAAGAACTAAATCAGATGGGCCAATTGATTGTCCGAGGGTAAAATATATTATTTTCCAGTTTATAGGTCAGTGAGCTGAGAAATTGCATTTAGCAATAAGTTTAATGACGATCGGATTAGAAACGCAAAAAAAAATGGGAGATGCAACAGATTTTATACCCAGTGTTTGAAAAGGTATAAGGAGTAGTGCATAATAAGGATATTTAAGGATATTTGTTATACCTGCCGAACTTAATCAATTGTACTTACAAGCAGAATAAATATTAAGTTGTGTCATTAAGATATCTACGAGCGCTGATGGTCAATACGTATGTATGTACATATTTATTTGCAATTGGGCTAATGTTTTTTATTGGCAATTGCAAATAAAGAAGCCATGGAAAAAGGGCACAAGTCGAATGCAGCCTTTGCCAGTTAATTTACTACAATTCTCAATATTGCTGCAATAACATTGCGTATACGCAATAAAAGTTTATATTGCTTGCGGTTGGCTATTTGAGTAAATTACAAACTTTTTATTGGATACCTTGTACATATGTATATGTGTGGAGTGAAGTCAATAAAATGCATACGTTGCACGATTGAAAACGGGGGAGTTGCGTGTAAAAGTGTCAAGTTGTAGAAATTGCTAAAGCATAATTTATGGGCTGACCTTTGGCCACCAACCGGAAACGGAAACGTGCGTAAACAATTTTAATTATGTCCCGTCACCGTTGCGTTGTGGCATGCCATGAAAGAATCTCGTCAGTGCCTCTCACGACGCAACAGCCCCATCCCCACGGATTATGACATCAACACCAGGGTCGACGACGTCATCGACAAGTGGACAACAACATGGTGGGAGAGACTCAAATGTGACCTCGTCACGCAACATTCGCTTAGAAATTGGGCAACTTTGATTTAATGTTGGCCCTTATTTACATGTGATTTATTCGCAACACCCATCCACGGACTCACACAAATATAATCGGATACTAAGGCCATTTCACCTATGTCCACTCAACATAAGTCCATACAAATTTGAATAAAAATCGACCTTGCCTAGTTGACGATTATACATTTTGGTATTCTTAATCGTCGATTAAACAATTTGTCAGTTAAGAGCCAACTCTTATAACTTTCCTTATTTCTATGAATAAAGTAGAATCTTGTGAAAATATGGGTTTATCTGGATGTATATTAAAGGAATTTGACTGTTTGAAACGTTTAGTAAATCCTGCATGAATTCAATGTTAATCATATTAAAACTGTTAAGTCACTATTGGTTATAGCTTAAGCACTTGATGATCTTTGCAACGGACACCTTGACCACCATCAGTGGCTGACGTACAGTGGCAGCGGACAGGTCAGAGACTGCCAGGGCGACTCTGGTGAAGACAAAATGTTTTGTCATTTTGTCACAGATGCCCAATTAAATAATGGTTTCCATGAAACGTGAACCATGTTTGGGTTCTTAGATAATCCCACAATCATTGAATGTAGTTCGATTGAGTTGGTGGTTTGAATTTGGCCGAGATAAAGCTGTCTTTCCAATATATTATGTGTATAATTGCACAGCGAAGCAGATTATTTGTAAGTGTTACACAAAAATATGCAATGATTTTGGTTGAATTTGGCTATCATGCACAGCACACAAATACCCAAAGCGCTTAATATTCGAAATGCCCAAAAGTATGCAATGGAATTTATTCCAAATAGCAAGAATCAACTTAATTTATGCATTGTCATGGTGTGCTTTAATCGTAAGTTAAAGTTATGATGCATTAAAATTAAAAATAATCTATAAATAGACGAACAAAACTAAATTTATCTATATATTTATAGAGCTGTGGGAATTTAGCAGACGATTCACGTTTATTTAAAAATAAATTATTCCCGCAAGATTTTCGTGATTTTACCTCCGTCGGCCGATATTGATATACAAATCTAAATTATTTATCGCGTGGTGAATGATAAATCAAATATGTATTTTGCTGTCTCGAAATCAAGTGAAAAAGCCAGTAAAAAATATATGTAAATTGAAAAGAATATAAGTTTTGATTCCGTTCAGCAAGGATATTTATCTGCATGCCAAATATAGCAGTTCTGATTTGTTTTCTCTTTCTTTTGCTGTTTTTAGGGCCAGGGCCGTGACCTATACCAATCAGGGGCCACATTGTTTATGATAAATTAGAAATACTTGCCAGTTGCACTATCTACCCTGCCAAGAGGATTTTGAATGCGATAAACAGACGCCCACAATGAAGACGACAAGCAAGGACGAGAACGGGAGGGAATCGGTTAGGGTCGGTGTCGGGGCTGGGGAGGATAAGTTTACGCTCTGGGGCGCCACTAATTGCGATGGTTTGTTCTTGTTGCACAGTGTCAGCTATGTATGTAAATCTGTTGCTGTTGTTTGCCTTGTGAATACATAATTGCATTGCAGCAGCAGCTGGATTGATAACTTTTAGATAAGTTTTTCTGGAAAGACGTCTGCTGGGACCCAACTATTTGCCTTAGAGGATGCATACGGCTGCAATTTCGCAATTTGAATACCATTATTTTTTTCATATTTCTTTTATTTACTTTTTTTTTTTGACTCTCAGCCATGTGGAAGCCAAGAGGTTATTACTGTCATAGCCAGTCGAGTGCGGCACCCACAGCACAAAGAGGGGAGGAAGGACAACGGAAGTGGGGGCAAAGATTACGATGCACCATGGGATAAACTGATAAATTCTGTGGAAGAAAATCATATAATCTTCTGTTGCTGCATTATTATTTGACGAACATGATTGAATCTGCGGCTGCTAAGATAATATCTGTATAGGAATTAAAATCAAGAAAATCTGTTCGATTTTTTTCCCTTTTACTTTAAAACTTTCAAAGTTTTAATGTCTAACATTGTGAACTGAAAAAACATCCTTCTAAAATCACACATATATTTTTGGAATCAATTTCAAAACTTCAAAACTGAGCTACAAACATAAACCAAGTAAATATGCTTATCTGATTAAGTCTGCTTAATTTCGACTGATCAAACTTAAATCCAGCTCTCATTTACGACTTGAGAGTAATGCTGAGCTTAAAAAAATGTTAAAAATCTTTTTCAAAAGGATCATCAAGTTTAAGCATTTTTCTAATTACAGTCGAGGAAAACCAAATAAGAAAAATGTGTGCCACAAAAAGTGTCTTTCGTTGGCCATGGTACTCAGTGAGGCAGAACAGCGTCACGCCCACATGCCACAGGGCTCGTTTTACTCTGGCACTCGGCCCGCGCTCGTGTTCGTGTTGTTTGGCGATGACGTAGCCGTTTTATCCTTTGGCGCCAGCAACAGAGCACACAATTCCCAATTCCTTAAAACAGTTTGCAATTGGCCAACGCTGGCGCCAGAACCATCTTCATAGCTCTCAGCACGCGTCGAGCGCTGTGCAAAATAATTCATTTAAAACGCTGAGCCGCATATGGTACAAAATAATAATAAAGACCAATAAGAAAATAGCTAATCGAAAATTGCTGCACAAATTGCAAAAATCCCATTAAAAGTTATAAAAAATTATAAAAGTTTAACGAAAAGTGCGAAAATGTGCGAAAATCGCTTGAGGAAATCGTCGGCTATTTTGTTGCTCTTGCACTTCCTCTGCTGTCTAACAAAAGGTGTGTGTGCGTGTGTTTGTGTGTGTGTGTGTGTGTGTCTTGAGTGCTCTGGCTGATTGTCTTAAAATACTTCTCACGTTTATCACTTAAACAACAATTTCACAAAAAGAGCTTAAAAAACTATTAAAATAATAGAAATTAAAAAAAAGATTGAAAAATTAACAAAGTGAAAAAATTAGTCTAGAAATCCTTGTAGAGTATTGTACTATAAATAAAAATGATTTAAAATTGGTTGAACAATATTTTTTAAATATCACAATAAATTGCAAAACTCTAAAACAAACTATTATAATAGAAATTTTGTTATATTAGATTAATAAACTTTTGAAAAAATTTACAAAAACTTTAAGAAGCTGAAAAGTAACAACCAAAAAACTATATAGAAATATTGTAAATTCAAATGATGTTGCAGGAATCTTTAAATATATTTAAAAAACTTTAAAAATTTAGAACAAAATTTGAATGCTAAAGATTTGAGTTCCTTGAAGATTGCAATTCACCTGCTTAGATCTAAAATTCGCTATTAATTCCGTCCGATGTTTCTGCTCTTTTATGAATGGATACTTAACTATATCGAGGCTGATCTTAAATAAGTGTTATACTTTTTGATCTTAATTAGAATATAATCCATAAAAAAAGAAAATATCAGAATGCGAATAGATATATAATTGAAGTTGCATTCAATCCACAGGCGCCGCCATAAAATGTTTTGTTTGCGACTCCAGCGATAATCCAAGCTGTGCGGATCTCGGCTCCAACTCGAGCATTGTGCCAGAGGTAAGTTTACCGTAACGTGCCACAGATCTTTGCGTTGCAGAATGTAACGTTTATGTACTTGAGATATGTGGCAAAACGCTTAACCTTTGCCCCAAGTAACCCATTGAGCTAATCGGCCCACGGTGACCTCAATCAAAGTGGTTGCCCAGCTGGGGGAGACACACAGTGAATTAAAAGCACATAGCACATAAATTGTAAAAAACGGTAAACGGAAAACGGAAACAGAAATGGAAACGTGCAACGTCGTCGTATTCGAGCTGGTCGCAAAGTGAATATATAGTGCCATTTTTCTCTACTATATTTTTTCAATCTGACCCATTGAAAATTCCATTTGTACAACTCGACGAGCGTATAATTCAATAACATGACAGCTTGACATACTGTTTGCTGTTTGATCTATTTCCGTCTGACTTTAAAAACATTTTATTTTTTTTAAAGATTGATTTTATGTTAATTAAATAGGCAAACAGGCTGCAAGTTTTGCTGAAACTGTTTAATATACTTATTTATCATCGAATCGTATGAAAAGTAAAAATTGTGTTCCAGAAAGTGCAGCTCAATAATAAAACCCAGAAATTAATAATGAAATATTAATATTTACTTTATATAGTAAGGATGCTTCAGAATTAGTATAATATTTGAATATTGCAATTTTTAACTCTTTAACAAGTTTATTTTATGTTACACTTATTTTCTTATGCGAAAAACAGGACATTCGAACAAGAGTCGATTCTGAAAGTGAAGCGTATTTTAAAATCTAGTTATTTATATCGATAACAACTTAAGAACCTTATAGATAGCTTTATTATTGAATCAGTATTAAATCAGCATTGATTTGTTGCAATTCTTTATTTAACTATAAATAATATGAGATCATAAAATAATTGACAATGTCTTTTGTTGACTTTGTGATCAACTTCAGTTCTGGGCCAGCATTGTTGCAAGTTGCACTTTTGATAACGATTACGATAGCGATAACGATAACGAGGGTCGCCATTATGATAAGATAAACGCTCTTTTTACTGCAGCACCTGCAATTAAGTGGGCAATTACACACACCAATAAAACAAGATGAGGTTAGATAGAGGGTCGAGAGGTGGAGAGGGTCAGAAGATACACAATCAGATAGCAATTCGAATACAATCGACTGACTGATCAATCATTAGCCATTGTTCGTCGTGTTTGTCGTTAAACAAATATTGATCGAAGTCTTTACGATCAATAATACTATCTGGAATTTGTTGCCTTCTAGGAATGCACTCTGGACAAAATGAAATCTCTGGACACCTGGCTATTCGATCTGAACAAGTTCTCCTACTTCGATAACGGGGCCAACAAACATCCGCTGATGAACTGCCAAAAAGTGGTGGCCAAAGATCGTAAGTACACACTTCGATTCATTTAATATGCTTGCAACTTTGTCTTTTAATGGTGATTGAGGCAGAATTGTTTCTCAGAATTAAATAGCTGTAAACTAGAAAAAAGTTAGCATTTTTCGAAATAATAATAAACTGACTTAGAGAGAGTGGAGGAGGAGGAGGAACCCTCAACGCACATCCTAGCAGAATGCGTCGCCTTAATCAGAAAAAGATGTAGCATCCAAGGACATAGAAACCCTCAACCCTACAAAGATCCTGGCTTTGAGAGAGCTGTAGGGTCAGTAAGGGGGCACAATAGACCTTATAGGTCGCAGTGCTAGCTTTTCCCCCAATTAAAATAAACAGAGTTCTGGGAAACGTAAACATAAACAAAAGAAAACCCCAGGATTCAAGGGTTCAAGGGTTCATACGCACCAAAGACCCAGCAGAATCTTTTAGTCGAGTATCTTCGACTGCAATAATGCTCACTTGATTTTCACTCTCTATATGGCAGTGTATAGGTGTCAATGCTACCGAGAGGCACGAGTTGTTATTGCGAATTCACGTTGCAACAGGTTTATTGACAATTATTATTCGTCGTTCAAAAATTGAATATACAAATTTATTCTATGTGCTTCGTTGCACGTGCCAATCACGACTGAACTAAAGTTAATATGTAAGATAGTTAGTATTGTTTTAAGTGTGTTTATTTTTATTAATTTTGTACGTTATGTTGTGCTTCACAGCTGATACGAGAAAACTGGTCACCGCACGCTTCTGTCAGCTGGACACTGGCGACTCGGATGCCTGTGAGATTCTGCGCTCCAAGCTGAAGATCACCAGCGATGGCAGCAGTCAGCGCGGTCAAGGACAGCAGCGGCGCCGTGAACGGGATCAGCAGCAGCAGCAGCAGCAGCAGCGACGCAAAGGATATGGCCAGGATGATGGCGAGGAGTCGCCCGAGGAGCAGTTCTTTTGTGACATATGCAAAACGGATCGCTGCAACGGCGCTGCCGCCGTAACGCTGACGTCATGGATGAGCGCAATGGGCATGCTGCTGTTGTTGCTGCCACGCCCACTTTACTGCTAAAGTGGTGGGGGTCGAAATTGAGGCAAGGACGGGGCTGGTTGCATTTAGGTTGAGTTACCGTTTACCATTTACTTTGTAAATATTCGAGTGCCCATTGAGCAACAGACATCGTTGAAAAAAAAATAAGAAAAATACACACACAAACACCCACCCTGCCCCCTCATCCTCCTCCACCTCCTCGAAAGACCACCACGCTTACCGTTAAAGCCAGCAAGGCCCTAGAAATGTAAGTGACAGCAAACACACACACACACACACACACACAAATTCCCACAGATACACAGCTAAGAGATACAGATACAGATACAGATAAAGATACAAATATAGATACAGATAAAGATACTACTCCCCTGCTCCTACTCCTGCTCCCCGCAGTGGCAATCGCTTTGTGTCCAAGTAAATATGCCAATTTCAATTAACAGTCAGCTTGGCCAACAACAAATAAGCCATTAAATCTGAGCTATCTGAGCTATTAGATAAAGTAATCCTATGTCGATAATTGTCTGCCAAAATTTGAAGGGGTTTTTATAAACCAAAAATAATATATATATATACAAAAACTTGATAGCCAATATTGTTCTTCATCTTTTGACAGATAGCTTTATAATCCGATCCCAGAGAGCTTAGCCACCGACTGCGTTCGTTGGATAAATGATTTTTGGCTTTATCGACTTGGCTTTTCTTGCCAATCAAATTGATGGAAAATGTAGTAAATTTTCACTAAAATCAGCTTTGCCAGAAAGAGCCACAAAACAATGAAAATGGCTTTATTGAGTTGTAATTTGGTTGCCTTAAGCAATTGTTAATGGGATGATGATGAGATATGAATTCACCAAAGGCCTTTAATTTTCTATTGTTCAAATTGTAAGCAATTGTTGGATATACATATATATACACACATATATATATATAATCGTATTTAATATAAATATCTTATGGTAACATGAAGTAATCAAATACAAATGCCTGATTTTGAGTTGGGCTAGCTTCGAATCGGTTCAAAACTGTTTAAAAAAAAAATCGAACATTTTGTTTAATGTTCAATTTGGTATTATTTTTTTTTAAACCTTATGTGTATTCTTAAGTAGAGAGAACATAAAATAGATGTGCTTCAAAATGTTGAACAAATTAATGCAAAAAAAAAGAAGAAGAAGAAAAGAAAACACATATTTGTTTCTACACTCTTTCCGAGCTTAAATCAAAATGATGAATAACATTTTGTTTCATAATTTTATAAACAATTTTCATTTATACGGAAAGAGTTAATGAATCATAAGAAAAATGCTTGCAACATTTTTGTTTGAATGTTTCAACAATGCATAGAAAGCAATAACCTTCAAATATATACATTAGAATAAAAATGTATTTATATGATTTTCGAAGAAACACGCAAAAACAATCAGCAAAATGTGTGAAGAAAAACGAAAACAAAAAGCAATGAAAAATGAAAAATGATAAAAAAGAAAAAGAAAAAGTGCAACAAATGTTAATTAAATGTGCAATTAGGAAAGTTGATCAAAGCAATACAGAAACTATTTCGAGAAATAAACTAATAAGTGTTTACGTCAAACAAAAATAAAAAGAATTCCGACTTTATTTCGCCGTTAAATCGCTGAGCTCCAGTTTCATATGGCAAATAGCAAAAAGTGCGTTTGAATATATAACTGTGTGTGTAGCACAGTTTGTATTGCCAGCAGCCATACTGATAGCAGTATGACAGTGGGGTAGCACAATTATCTGTTGCCCGCTGCTGTCTACTCTAGCCAATCAGCGACAATTAAAAATGTTGGTAAGTAGACGGCGCATTGAGCAGAACTGTATTTTAACAACTGTTATACGAGCAGTTATACGAGCAGTCTCTCTTGCGTTGACAATAATTATTCGCAGCCCAATTTGAGATTTGATGGTTTTGCAGAGTATGACAGTTTGTGTTGTTGTATGCTTCCTTATGTACACAGTCAGTGGCAATCAGTGATAATATTTCCATTACTCATGTTTGAGGTGCGGGCAACCAATCCCCTCCTCCTCACCACAATCAGGCACACATTTAATTTGAAACTCTTTTGGGTGATGCTATCGTCGCCGTCGGCTTGTCAGCACAACCTCAGGGAGACATGCTTTTTTTTCTTAGGTTGATATTTGCCGCACAGCCAAATATTGTCAAACGGGAAACGGCAGCCAGCCGAAAGCAGCAGCCCCAAACGACGTGTCGATATCATTACGGCTGGTTCAGTTCAATTTACATTTTCGGTAGCAGCAGCCAGAAGTTTCTCGATTCACTTCCGATTTTATTCAACATTTTTACATAAAATTTGCAAAATGGGGTCAAAATTATTGCTGCTGTTGTGGCTACTGGTGGCTGTGGCATGTGGCACCACTTCAGGTAGGTAGCTATATATACCGACACCGGCCGGAAGGTGGAGCTACTATCGATCGCATTTTCGGTTCCATTCAATTCCATTAATTTCCATTAATTATTCAAATTAACTTAAAAATTGGAACCGTCGAAAATGTATACTGCGGTCATAGCTGCCCACTTTCCCATTCGGATCGGTAGATCGGTAGATAATATTGACATATGCGTAACGATCTCGATTGCAGCGCTGCGTTGCTACACATGCGAGGACTGCGATGAGGAGTCCCACTTAACGGCGATGACAGAATGCGTTACGCCCGGAATGGTCACAGTGCAGCAGCAGCAACCGCCTGATGCCGTGGGATCACCAGCTGTTGTACCGAGTGCTATTCCAGGTTCCGCTCCGAATCCAGCACCAGCGGCTATTCCAGCAGCAGCATCAGTTCCATCCCCGGCTGCAGCTGCGCCTGCTCCGATTGCAGCTGCGCCTGCTACGATTGCAGCTGCGCCTGCTCCGGCTGCAGCTGCGCCTGCTCCGGCTGCAGCTGCGCCTGTTCCGGCTGCAGCTGCGCCTGCTCCGGCTGCAGCCTCTGATAGCGCCGATGAGGACTATGAGAGTGACGAAGATGAATCTGCGCCACAATCCACACTGGGTATTATGCCAGCTGGCATGGGTGCTGCTCCAGTAGTACCAGCAGCACCAGCAGCACCAGCGGCAGCAGCAGCAGCTCCTGCAGCAGCCTCTGAAAGCGAGGCCGAAGATGAGGATGAGGATTATGATGAGCGAAGACGCAAGCGCAGCGCCAGTCGCCAGTCAATGGGCAACATTCAAATACCCGTTTGCTATCGAGCCAGTCTAAGACGTAAGTAAATCCGGAGAGAAATGAACTGCATATGTTGGGCACACCAAAGATATAGATAGACATACACTCAGAGAAAAAATCGCTCTTGCTAAGCTGAAAAAAGTTGATCTCATCTTTCTTATAAATGATATAGACATCGGCATTAAACTCACTTTATTCATTGAATCAACTCTGTCTTTCAGTCAACGGCACGGAAATAACGAATCGCGGATGTACGCTTGTCGTGGAGGACAATCCGACAGCCGCCTGTAAGAGCCTGTTCAATGGCTGGGATGTTGTTGGCTGTCAGCTGTGCGAATCGAATGGCTGCAATGCACCCATCCGTGAGACAATCTCGTCCCCATGGAACACAGCCAGCAGCTGTATGATGTCAGAGTGGCGGACAACACTTGGAGTGACTCTGCCATCACTAATGATACTGCTTGCCAGAGTGCGTCTGATCTGAGACTGCACCTGATAACATATATGTGTATAATCTATAATAATAAATAAACAGATATATATATATCTATATATACGTGTATTTTTGTATTGTCATCGTAATCTTGGTCGATTTATAAGCCATTACAAAATCTATTTTGATCAGTATTTTTATTTGGTGCGTAGTCGATCTATTTTTGCCTAATTGTTCAATTGGCGATAAGAGTCCGTTTCAGGTTGCTGACTAGGTC
Source organism: Drosophila trichaetosa (assembly GCA_035043205.1). Taxonomy (NCBI): domain Eukaryota; kingdom Metazoa; phylum Arthropoda; class Insecta; order Diptera; family Drosophilidae; genus Drosophila; species Drosophila trichaetosa. Next base: position 623,617 of record JAWNNE010000502.1, read on the forward strand.
GGAACTGGCTGACTAGGTTGATACCCTGGATAGATTGATTATTTGCCTAGGAATATGGAGTGTAAAAACTATTTTCTAGAGAATTGAGTATTGTCCTCTAATTTTATGATAAGTTCTTTATTTAAGTGTACATGGCTCTTGCCCGCACATGGCTCTTGTTGCACGTATTTCAGGGGGTTGTGCACTCAACTTATGATGAATACTTTATTTAAGTTGAACTGATTGCAGATTTAATAGCCCGTATTTGTTTTTTTTTTGAGGTTTCTGTGCGATGATTGTATTTCTTAAAATTTGTATTCATGAGTAAGACATATGTATATTCCCTATTGAGTTTGAGTGAGTGGGTATTGAGTATAATTAATTACGACCACTGATAAGCCCGATGGCGATGACGACGCGCATGACCAATAGCATGCGAATAGTGATATGAGTCCAAGTTTAGGTGGCCCCTATGTCCAAAAATTCGTGACTTCATTTCTATAGCTGATAACTGTTAGATAATAAATGGAGATGATGATCAACTGATACCATAAGGCCTCAAGTGGGCAATCACTGCCCCTGCGAGTTGAGCGATTTACAACTGGCGTTACTGGAGTTACCCTTTGGGTGATGAACGAATCTACCCGATTTCAAACAGTGACGAGCACTGAGAAAGGAAACTTGTTTCCACAACTGAGCAGCTGCCAATATTTAGCAATTGCCAAATTTGTGGTGCTGCTCAAAACTCGTATATATAATATATCTATACATATATATATATATATAATTTTATATATAAATAATACAATGACGGGCTGGTATCAACTTTGCTTCCTCGTTTTATTTTTGTAATATCCACAACTTCCGGGACGTTTGTTTTCTTTTTTTTTTTGGATTACAAAAGGCTATCAAATACTAAATGCAACTGATGAGAGTCAACAGGGAAAAAAAACAAGCTCGACTACAAAATACCCTATCGATTATCATGCTGTCTCCTTATATGATCTTGATAAAATGCTTAGTTGATCAACAAAATCTAATATAATATATAATGTATGTAATGTAAGTAGAAGGTCATACCGTTAAAATTTGAAGTATTGTTCCTATCGAAAATCGATTTTTATCGATATTCGTAAAGTGGGCGGTGGGTTATCAATAAAATAAATAGAATTAATTAATCTTCGTATACGCGAACTTACTTTCCAAATATATCTAGCTCTGATAATTTCTAAGATCGGATTCTTGCTACAGACTACTGTTTATCCTGATCAAGAATATATAGACTTTATGGGGTCTGAAATGCTTTCGTGTGCCTATTAAGTACTCCTGCAGAATTGTAATTTTTGATGTTAATTCTTAAAACTGATAGGCAGAAAGATTACTAATTTGATTCCTAATCTCAGAATCTATTCACTTCCGATACGTTTTGAACTTGAATCGAAAATATTTTTTATGGATTTTTGGTGTTTTTTGTTGTATCTGGGAGAGCAAAGTGAGATATTTTTTTCTTCTGCGATTTACGTGATCTCGTTAGCAATTGGAGACAGCAAATTTCGAATTTTATTTTGACGTTGATGTAGGTTTTTGCAGTTAGTTATCTGGCAGACAGCGTCTGGGCTTCTGAAATGTTGATGCGTCAGTTTAACAGTCGATACACTAAACACCATTTTCAGTCATTTGGCACGAACCGCTGAAATAAATAATACACTGGTGACCAATGCACAACGCACGATCCAAAGACCCGCAGCACAAAAAATAATATGGTATCAAGGTCAAATTTTACATGTGACCGAAGCCCAGCATCAAAGTCACACACAAACATTTAAATTATAGTATTTTAAGATTGTGAATCATAATTTAATATACAATTCTTGAAGTAAGATAAGTAAATACGATTTTTTTTTCTCTCCTGGCCGAAAACTCGGGCAGCTAGAGAGTCGCACAATAGGTGTAAATAATTTGCGTAAATACCAAAAAAATACAAATTAACAGCTAAATTTTTATTCTGTTTTTTTTTTGTTGATTTGAAATCGTGTTTTTTGTTTAATTTGTGTGTGCATTTCATATTGAGTAACATGCATCATGAGACACGAGCCCAACATGAGCATTATTATGTAAATTGCAGTCTAAGCAGGGAAATCACAATAATTACTTGCCCCCAAAAACGGGGAACGTCCCAGTTCCGTAGGTGTGGATATATATTATTGCTGAGAAGAACAGGCAATACAAATTCCAAGCAAAGTAAGCTGTAAATTAGCATATCGCTATAAAATATACCGATATACACATCTATATATACATATATACATATATATACACATCTATATATACATACATATATATATATCTATATATGCACATATATAAAGTAAATCAGTGGGGAATTATTAATAAGAAAACCCAGTACTTGAATCATCTTAAATTGCGGAAAATATATTATCGGCATTAAAAGGAAAAGTTAATAATAAAAAAAAAGAGCGTTAAACAAAGAATGAGTGTGCGGGAGGGAGCGATAGAGACAGCAAGACAGAGCGAGAAGGGGAGAGGAGCTCTTTGGACTTTTACTTTTTGGCAGAATTTCGTTTATTGCATTATAAATTAATTTGTTATCAACAAAATAAATTCGCCCCTCTCTCTCTCTCTCTCTCACTCACTCTCACTCTCTATCTCACTCTTTCGCGGTCGCTCTCTCGCCCGCTGGCCCACTGTGCGCGCCGTCTCTTTCTCCAGCGTCGAAGCTTGCGGCTTTTGTGCCGCAGTCGCTGCGAAACTCGCTTATAAAACTCTATAAAATGTCTCAAACAAATCAGAAGATTTTCAGTTAAATTCCAGAATTCGCAAACAGCGGTCGCAAAAAACAAAAAAAACCAAAAAACCCAGAAAAGTATTAACAAAATCAAACATCAATAAAAAAAAGTGCAAGTGAATAAATAATTCATATATATTTAAATATATATATATATATAGACAAGATGCGTATGAACAGTGCAAATAATTTGAAGTTGGCCAATGCCTTCCTTCTGCTGCTCGTATTGCCAGGTAAGAAAGAGTCCAAGTGTTAGGCCCAAGTGTAGTGTGATAAAAAATAATGCGCCCCGATTAATGTGCTGCATTCCATACAAAAATCCATTTAAATCCACCATAGATTCCGATATCATATGTATGGTTTATAGCAACTATTTGTGTGTGGTGCTCTGTTCAAAAAAATGATAAAAAATAATAATAATAAAAAAAAATAAAAAAAAAATATAATAAAAAAAAATTATAAAAAAATTATAATAAAAAAAATAATAAAAACATAACAAAAAAAAAACAATTTAAATGCAAATTTTGAATTTTGTTGATCATCAACATTTATTGCATTCTCAACGTTTATGGCATATTAAATAAAAAACAAAAAAAACCAAAAAAAAAAAAGTCATTAAAAATGCGAAAATTGCTGACAATTTAACGTTTCAGAAATGAAATATATATATATATATGATAATGATATAGCTAGATATGCCCAACCGATGTGATTGCTAATAAAAAGCGAGTGCTTCAAATGAAAACAACTTTATTTTCCAAATCCATTCAAGTTTTGATTGTGTAAAAAACACGATTAAAAAACTTGATTAAAAATTTTGATTAAATGTATTACTGATTAATCGGTTAGATATTCATTTTTATCCATTTTCAATATATTTTGAACTTTGAGTTTTCTGATTTTCTTAAGTATTTTTTTGATTACTTGAAATATGGCTTAACTCGACTCGCTCGTGTTGCAGGCAGCTGTAATTTGGGGCATTATTCGAGTTGCTTTTATAAGTCTAGTTTTTGACATTGAAACTGCGTCAATTGCTAATTGAAAAGCAACGATTTCCAGTTATACTTTGGCTAGTTCAAATGCAAGTACATATATATATATATATATATATATATATATATATATATATAGACGTATGACGGCTGTCGCTTAGCACATTTTTGCCGCAACAACTGGCGAAAACAACCTGTTGAATTGATTAGCACCAAATCAGGGAAAAGGAAAAATACAATAAAAAAAAAAAAACCTGAAACTCTCAGCTTAATTGGCATTAGTTGAAAAATGTAAATTTTACTTACACACACACGCGCACACACACACACACAACCTTTTGCAGATGTTTTTTGTTAATTAGTTTATTTTACAATTACGAAAAGTCAGATTACGAGCAAAACTATTCTTTTGAATTATTGCTACTTATATATTTTGTGTACTTGCAACTCAACTCATTAACGTAACTTGCATTGCAAATACATACATATATATACATGTATGTATTTGCAGTAACTGGTTTCAAGCCAGTCGCACGTATAATGCAAATGAATTGCTTTTTTTTTATTGTCTCTCGCAAACAAATGATCAAATTATTATTATTTTTTTTTGCAAGAGAGAGAGAAGTTCAAGTATAAGTAAACTTGCAAATTTCCGTAGACTTTGTTTATCACGTGCCATTTATGCCACTGTTCCGGCGCCCGCTCCCGCTCCGGCTCCGGCTACAGTTCCCTCGTGCGTCCATTAATCAATGTAGTTTATTAATTAATTTTTAAGTCAACAATTGATAAACATTTGCGCATATCATTCTGCAGTTTTGCTCTGAATGGCCCACACTGCGTATGAGCAATTCATTTATATGATTGATTATGATTGCCATCGATTACAATATTATATTGCTTGTTTGAACACTTCAAATATACGCAAATATTTGTACTGCATATATTTGTTTTGATTTGAGGAGCAGATTGCCAGAAAAAAAAAACAACAACTTTTAGATATGGAAAATGTGCAAAAGTGTTTGGCAGGCCGAGGGAAGCTTCTCCGTCCAAATTGAGCATATATATTCATGAACGATCTCAGGAGACCGATAGGAGTTCTGGCACACCAAAGATATATAGAGTATATTTAATTTATTGGTTACTGCCTTCGTTGATATATTGACAATGATATGAATCGATAATCGAAGCCGTAAATATTTCATCAATATCGGTATCAGGGTATCTGCCCGTCGACGTCTCCTTACCACGAGATTCTTCTTCTTCTTCTTCTTCTTTTTTTGGAAAATAGATAATTGAAATAATATTTGGATGAGCAGAGGCTGAGCCTCGATTTTGCCTCGAATCGAATGATTCACTCAGACAGACACTTAACTGTTCAACTGGGCCGCTATTACTGTCACTGGTAACTGATAACGCAATTGACGCAATTACGGTGGGAAAATATTTGCAGTTGCTTTGTTATTGTTGTTATTGTTGTTGTTGTTGTTGTTGTTGTTGTAGTTGTTGTTGTTGGCGCTACATGGAAACGGTGGCTGTTGAATAAAATAAAAAAATGTGCCATTAATACGTCAACAAAGTATTTGATTCCTTTGATTGGCTTCGACTTCGTTCGATTTGTCATCGTTAATCGTTGTTCTGTTTGCCAAAGCTTTAACTTGTTTTACCGTAATGCTAGATGGTAAATGATATCCGACGATATGTATACAATTTGCAGGTCATCACACAGTTAGCTCTATCTTTATTTTTTCGAAAATTAATTTTTGATATAAAATGGCAAAATTAATTATAAGTAAACTTAATTGTACAAATAGCTAACGGCAAAAATGTATACATATTTTGGAGAAACCCCTCTCTTAAGCTAGATTGTTCAGTTTATAAATAATAATATATACATAGGGATCATTTGCTGCTTAGAAAAAAAAAATAAAACTAAAAATAAATAATTTTATTTTCTTTTTAAATAAATTGAAAAACTGTCCGAGTTGAAGACAGCCAAAAAGATATACGAATCCTGCTCGTCTTGGGTGTAACCAAACACAAATCTAACGGAATATTAGCTATATAAAAAGTATTTTAATCACGGCGTTGCCCTATAGACAACTGAATAATTCTGCGAATGCAATTACAACAAAAACATTTTTTTTTTCCAACATATTTGTGCAGCTTGTCTGGCGGATCTGCAGTGCTATGTATGCGATAACTGTAATAAGGTGACCGAGGATACACCGTTGAAGTTGTGTGACGCGTCCTTTTTCAAAAATGTTACCTCACGAGAGACCACAATCGCAACGTCCACTACCACCTTGGCCCCATCGAGCACCGCGGACGCAACCACGGCCACACCCATGAACACAAGCGTGGACACAACCATGAGCACAACCGCGGACCCAACCATGAGCACAAACGCGGACACAAGCATGGAGACAAGCACGGAGTCACGCACAGAGAGCTCATCCTCAGAGGGGACAACCCAAAACGCCACTGAGAAACCAGCACCATCGGCTCCAACAAACGCTCCGCCAGAGACAACCGTGGCGCCTAGCACTCCAGAAAATGTGGATACGGCTGTACCGGCTGTACAGGCTGTAAGCCAGATTAAAGAATACAGCTATCACTGCTACACAATTGAACAAGATGGTAAATAACCAAACACAAAATCCATAAAGCAACATAGCTAATGCATACACTCAGAAAAAAAAAATTGCCCTGAATTCTAGATTTTTTAATTCTAGGATTTTTTTTGTTTTTTTAGAAATATTTTCTAAATGTTAGTGAAAAAAAAATTCGAAACAAATTTGTATCTTTAGATATATATTTGTTATTATAAAGTTAAAGACTCATTTTTAGAAAAAAAAAATTATTTTTAAAATTTAGCACATTTGAAAAAAATATCCTGAAAATTAGAAAATCAACCCCAAAATTTCTACTCTGAATATTAAAATGAGTTACCCTTGCCGCCAAAGCTAAGGTGAATTTCTAAAATTATAGACGATGATTTTTCTGAGTGTATTCAGCGATTGCCATTTGATGAAAACTCAAACTGAACTAAAATTAAATTTTTCAAATTCGCAGATAAAGTCAGCAAGCGCGGCTGCGCACGTGTTGAACCAAGTCAGGATCTCTGCACGAAATTGGAGGAGGAAGGATTGAGTCCTAGTGGCAGCACATGTGATCCTTGCACGATGGATAAGTGCAATAATGCCAGCAATGGTGCCACGTCTGTGTTGCAATCATCGCTGCTGGTGACGGTTCTTCTTGCAGTTGTTGCCGCCGCTCTGCAACGCAACTGAGTACGTGGCAAAAGAGTACAAGGAGAATGAGAAAAAGAAGGAGTAGAAGAAGAATCCTAAACCGTTTCACCGCCCACTCCAAATCCCGGTGTTATTTAGTACATATTGCTCATTTCTTTAAGGCACACACACCAACACACACACCCACACACCAACACACACACACACACACATTTGTTAAGTCCAGCGACATTTTATGTAATTTGTAAGCGACACACACACATGAATATCGAAATATAAATATACTATAACCTCTACTATATATATATATATATATATATGTATACATATGATCTAAACCTAACCAAATGTGAAGCATAAGACAATTTAATTGATATGTAATAAACTATTTGTAAAAAATGTAAAAAATAAAATACACAATTAATCATCAAGAATTTGAAAACTACTTTGAAAACTAAATTGAGATCTGCCAAGTAACTACTCAAAAAACTAAGCAAAATCATATGCGATGGAGATATATAAAAAATTATAATAAACTTTGATGTATAAATTAATATTTGAATTATAGCTCTAGTTTAGTTCTGGCGATAAACATCTGCAATTCTCCACTTGATGACTAAACAAACAAATCAAAAACTAAAAAAACTGATAAAAAATACATGAAAAAAAGAAGAAGAAAAAAACAAAGCCATGATTGTTTTTGAGGTCGAATCACTTGTAAGTTGAATATGGGTCTGGGTCAATGTCATGGCCATGTTCCGAGGAGTATTCACATTGCGCATACGCCGCATTGTGCAAACAAAGGAAGGCATACTTTTAGGCCATCATGACAAATACTAAGCAAATTTGCGTAGCACAAACAAAACCAAAAGCAATGAGAGCCAGTCCGAGAGGTTCCCCCAACAAAACGATAAGATAAGATTTCAATAATAAAAACAAAACGAAACAACAACAAAAAAAGAAAAAACGATAAATAACTAAACCTGAAGCTTCTCTATGTGTACTCATTATATATGAACAGTGCGTACGAAAAGTTTGTGGACCGGCATAAATAATGCTACCCAATGGAAGTATCATAAATTAGCTTAGATATGTATGATTGTATAGTTGACTATTTTCACAACAATTTGATTATCATATGCATTCGTTCCGTTCGATATCTATCTACTACTTAAATTATGACCCATTACAATTATCAGAATTATCTGAGCAGGCAGATAAGCTACTGACTTGCGATGTGTGTCAAAACCACTATAAAAACGACTGCAAAATACTCTGATACCAATAAATAATGTCATCTGATAACAGGTGCCACTCTCGCCTTCAAAACCATTAAGAGTTTATATCTCCCGCAATTTAAGAGCTATTCTTGCTGAGTTACTAAGAGCGTCTTCCAAAAATTGTTCAGTCACGGCCCCCAAATTCTCAGAGCAGCATATCTCCCGCTATTTAAGAGCTGCAGTTACCAAACTTGAAGGGAAGATTACTATCTAACGCAGCTTGGAGGATAGATTACTAGGAAGTTCCAACAAAGATCGGTAATTCTTGACTACATCCACAATGCTCTATTATCATATGGTAAAACTTAGTGGTATCAGAGTATTTCGCAGTCGGTTACGCTTGACTGCAACGTTCTCTCTGGTTATTATTTTTAACTGTTCGGAGTGCATGCGTTTTGGCATTGCGGCCTATCTTTAAGTGGACTTCCATCCAAAAGTTGGGGAATACGACAAGTGCTGCATACTGAGAACGAAAGTGTCAATCAATTATGGAACTTATCATCATTGATAACGTGCTATTTACAGATTGATTGACTTTGATTTTTTAATGACTTGAATGAAACTTGTGAGCCCCGTTGCAAACTAGAATATTTCTGAATGACAATAGCGTTTGGTCATCAGAATCTGCAAGAGATAAGACAACTATGAAATACTATGCGCTTCGATATCCCGATTTTTATTTTGTAATTTGCTGTAATTCAACTGTAAAGTAAACATGAAAAACAAACCAGCCACACCACGTGACGATTATAAAAAAGAAGAGAGAACCGACTATGAAATACTTTGTTATTGTGGGAGATATGAGGATTTATCGACTTACACTTTCCGAAATATCGGCATTGGCGATTATGGGCGCAGCGTGGCCTTACAAATTTGTTATCGGTTCTTAAAGGCAGTTACCAGTAACATACCTTCCAAATTTGACGGCTATAACTAAAAAACTGCGGAAGTTGTGGCTATTTAACATTTGCAGAGGCGGTGGGCCTCTGGGTTGCTGAAGTGGGCGTGGCATATGTCGATCTTTGAAGCACAATGTCAACAACCTACCAACCAAATTTGGTGACTGTAGCCCTAACATTGTGGAAGATATGTGACTTTATCGATTTACGAATATCGATTCTATCGATTTCCTAGCCCCCTAGTGGACACAGGCACAGATCGGACAGACGTCCGACGACAGTCAGACAGACAGCATGACGGACCTTGCAAAAAACCAATATAGTATGATACCTCCGGTATCAAAGTATATAAAGCATATATGTATTTACTTTCGAAATTACAAGATATAGAAAACAAGTTAATAACTTTTTGTGAACTTTCCGCAGATAAAGCCTCTTTGTTATTCAGCTGTCCAAATATAGTGAATCATCGGTTGTAAAAATAATCGGGAAAGAACAATTCTCCTACTACTGTATATATGAGAACCACTGTCATATCATTTAATCATTTGTTTATCAATGATGTGTGACTAAGTAAGGTAACTGAAACATTTCCACACGTTTCAGCTATTTCGCAAGCATTTTAAGTATGCTAATATATATCTGAATTAGCGACATAACATCGGTCTTAAAAACCGATCAAGCTGATTAGATTCATTTGAAGAGGTTCTATTACAGGAAGAATGAAATATTTATGATACTATTTCTTTCTGTTCCTAATCAATTGAGTTTTATTGCAAAAGTGGATTCCATGAAGTCCAATTTCGTCACAGAGCATTTCGGTCAATAGCCCAACAAATTATTTATTAATTTTTTGTTTATTGCCAATAATAAAGATATGCCTACATCCGGCGAAAAAATTGACCTCGAATTTTGATTTCATTTTTGTATATAGCAAAATCAATTGCTACAAATTGGAAAGCTTTGCCATAAATCGACGATCTCCGAAATATTTTGTTATTTTTATTTTTTAGAAATGATTTTTATTATTTAGAAATGCATTTCTATATCTACTATATACAAACATGATTTTAAGAACAAATCCATATATTTATTTTTGATTTATTTTTTTAATAAACCCTAAAATTAAGAAAAGAAAACATTGGTTTTTGGAAATATACTCTCTGAATAATTTGGGGAGGTAATTTAAATTTCTAAAATTCAAGCTGATTTTTCTGAGCGTATTAATAGTCTTAAACAAACATCCTGCGGAAATAAATTATAAACAAAATCTTAGGAATTTGCTACATGCACACACACACACACACGTGCACACACACTCATAAATGCTTATCAGCAGCAGAAGAGTGAGCGTATCATTAAGTTTATAGGCAATGTTATCGGTCGAGTCGAGAAAGCGGTCCTAAATATCCGCACAACAAGCCAATACTGATTCCAGCCAACGGGGCGCTCTGTTATCAGTAACATTGGCACGACCTATTCGACCAACCCATGAGTACCACCTACCTATAGAGCCATCATATCGCTCTGGCTCCGTGTGTGCCAAGTGATAAAAAAGAAACAATGTTAACAATATATTTAAATGGTAGTTAGCTTTCAAGTCTCAAACCGTGCTGTTGTTCGCAATTTTAAGTTGCTGGCGCTAAAAAAAAAATTTGTTGAAATATATATATATATATATATATATATCCTAAACCATATCCCTAAGTCCTCAAACAAGATGCGTTTTAGTCTATTGGTCTGGTCGCTGTGTTTTTTCGCCGCCTTTTGGCCGGGTGAGCAGGACGCGATTTCCTGGCGTTTAAAAACGCGCACAAAAATAAATCCTCAAAGTTGTGAAGTGCATTCAAAAAACATCAAGAGACTTAATTCAACTTTATAGATAACGTAGTTCAGTATATTAAAAAAATATATAAATAAATGAAACCTAACGAACATTAATCAATATATTCAATATTCAATCAATATTTAAAAAAATGGTGAAATTCCCCATTTTGAAAATTGATGTTTGGTCGACAAAATGAAAAGATAAAAAGTCCTTAAAGTGCGATGCATCTAATACAATCAATCACATCAGTAACAAAAAATTTGACAATGATCGATTTAATTTCTTAGATTGAAGAATGTTTTTATGAACAAACTACAATAGTTGTTCCCCCCCCCCCCCCCCCACTACGAGAAAGAGCACATGTCTTATCAGCATGTTGTACTCATTTCAGCGAACCAAAGAATCACGGCCATGCCCATTATTGTAATTAGTCCACATTTGGAGTATGCCGCATTACGTATGCCACAAAAATGCGAGGCAGCAACGACAAAAGCGAAAAAAAAACAAAACAAATCAATTAATTCCAATCGCTTTTCACAAAACAGCAAAATTGATCCGTGAATTAAATTGTTTATAATTATTATATAAATATTACATTTATCAGCAATTACATAATATTCGAATTGCTTAACAGAATAGTAAATATATTTTTATTGAAGCGTATTGCTGCTTTTTTTCCAATTTAAATCATTTTTCCCAGCACTCTTAAGCCCAGAAAAGTCGGGGTCTTTCGAGCAAATTCAAAAACAAAGTGCGCTGAATCATTTCAATGTTATCGCAAGATTTGCTGCAAAAAATGATATAAAAAACAAACAGTTTTATTGAATATGGTTTTTCTTCTAATTTGTAGCAAACGCACTCGATTGTTATGAATGCAGTGGCTCCGATTGCGAGGATACGGATACAATGGCAATTGTCAGCTGCAATTTGGATGACAGCCCGGAAGTGACAACGGAGGACACTACCGATGCAACGTCAACCAGCTCGCCGACCACAAAACCGACAGGAACCACACCTGATGAAAGCACTACAAGTACACAATCCACAACACCAATACAAAACACACCTGAACCTGCGGATACAGATTCTACAACTGATATAACTGGCGAAACAGAAGAAAGCACAACTTCACCAACGGATACCACACCGGATACAACGAGTACAGATTGGACAACTGATATAACTGGTGGAACTGGATCGGACTTCACAACCACTCAAACATCAGACGCCACAGAAAGCTCAACATCGACTTCAGAAGACAACTCATCTTCACCAACGGATACCACACCGGATACAACAGAACCCACAGATACCTCATCAACTACTGAAGGATCTTCGGGTCCAACGAGTACAGATTGGACAACTGATATAACTGGTGGAACTGGATCGGACTTCACAACCTCTCAAACATCAGACGCCACAGAAAGCTCAACATCGACTTCAGAAGACAGCTCATCTTCACCAACGGATACCACACCGGATTCAACAGGACCCACAGATACCTCATCAACTACTGAAGGATCTTCGGGTCCAACGAGTACAGATTGGACAACTGATATAACTGGTGGAACTGGATCGGACTTCACAACCTCTCAAACATCAGACGCCACAGAAAGCTCAACATCGACTTCAGAAGACAGCTCATCTTCACCAACGGATACCACACCGGATTCAACAGGACCCACAGATACCTCATCAACTACTGAAGGATCTTCGGGTCCAACGAGTACAGATTGGACAACTGATATAACTGGTGGAACTGGATCGGACTTCACAACCACTCAATCATCAGAAGCCCCAGAAAGCTCAACATCGACTTCAGAAGGCAGCTCATCTTCACCAACGGATACCACACCGGATGCAACAGGACCCACAGATACCTCATCAACTACTGAAGGATCTTCGGGTGCTGATTTGAATGCTGTCGAACCGATGAGTCAATTCAATGATGTTCCAAAGTTGGCACGAGCTGCTGGTTTGCGATCGGTGCGAGCACGTCGCTCTCTGGCTGCCCAGGCAGCCGATCGCCTAATCCGCAATTATCGCTCCTTGGAGTCAACGGGAAGAGTCACTGAATATAAGACATCGGCCTGCTACAGCATCGTAAAGGATGGCAGTAAGTACCAGATACAGTCACAATATGTTTGTTAAAATCACAATTAATCCCAATCACCAATTTTTACTCGTGTGAACAGCGATGCAGCGTGGCTGTGTGAGAATACCGGTGGGTCAAAGCGGATGCCAGGCGGTGCGTGAATTGGTCGATCTACCGGAGGATTCGGTTGGTGATCTCTGCGATGTTTGCCAGATGAATCTCTGCAATGGCAGCTCCACTCTGCACATCTCCCTGGGATCGCTGCTGCTGCTGCTTGGCCTTAGTTTGAAGAGCCACTTCTGAGTAATGCCTTCGCATTGCTGTGCTTTATGTTAATTTTGTATTATATTTCGTAACAAAACAAAATAATAACGAAGATTTCATGTCGATTAGTAAAACGATATCATAAAAATAGTCTACATTATTTTACTCCTCAAGCAACTTAATCCAACACTCAGAAGAATCGGCCTGAACTTTTGGAAAATACCATTAAGCACTGAAAATTGTTTCTTATTTTTGAAAATACTTTCTAAATATAAAAAAAATACTTTTCAAAACTGAAACTCTTTTATTTTTATTATTAAAAGACTTTCCTTTTGATATTCAGAAACACTTAGAGAACACATATATACATATATATATATATATAAACCCTGAAAATAAGACAGAGTTTTCTAAATGTTAGAGAAATGTACCCTGAAGATGAAATCTCTTAGTTCTTACGAAATATGCTTTCTGAATTATAAGGTGAGTCACCTTTGAATCCAAAAGTATCGCAAATTTCAATCATTTCTTCTGACTGCATGAACAGATTTCAAATTTACAGACATTATATAATAAAAAATTCATTTGAAATAAATTACTTTTATTGATGTTTTATTAGTCGTGTGTTAATAAACAAAACTTCCCCGAAAATATTGTAGTCAAGTGTTGATAACAACAATAAAATCAATCAATTTAATAAGTCATAAGTAGTTGATTTCCTAGGAAAGATTATACAAGATATGCTTAAAGGTACAGGGAGGATCATATACTTATCGTTGATTACCTTAGTTATAAACTAAATTATTTACCCTTTATCAGGTGCGTAATCAATCGATAAATGTTAAGAAAACCATTTAGTTAAATATCAACATTGCAATATTTTGTATGTATATATAAAAATATGAAATATCGGATCATAGTCTTATATAGTATTATCTTAAGTGCATAGCAATCACAGCTCTTCATAAACAAATAATTGCTCAGATATATGACCAATTGACGTAAGATTATCAGGAAAAGGTGCGTTTCCACGAAATCGTATCTAATCACAGTTCGTGATAAAAATATATGACCTAAATTGCATCTGACAGTTCGGTCCTTTTCAAGTGTTATAATGCAATTCATTTGACTGCTTTTTTAATGGCTTACTTCCTACTTCCACTATCTGACTTTTTTCAAGGCCACGCATTCTGCAAACAATTAAAAATTCACTATTCGAGAATTCGGCAGGGTGATTCCCTTAAGCTAGGTGTTAAATATTTAGTAGACATTTTATCTGGCCTTAGCTTGTGCAAAATGAATGATTTATGGGGGCTAACAAAGTCTGTATTTTTTACTTGATTTAAATCAAATTTTGTACACTTGAAATGCTATTTCTGTTCAATTGTGTTTGTTATTGTTATCGGAAATCGAGACTCAGCGAGAGTTATCGATAAATGAGAGCTCATATTCAACATCATCATAAATCGACTCGGCTGTTTCAGTATTGTAACATTTATGTTATAGATAACAGCGCCGAGTGCGTTGTGTGGAGGTTGCTAACAGCGCTGAGTGCGCTGAGAGCAGGTTGCATTGCAAAGTGAGAGGATGTGAATCGTAGGTTATGTTAAGCCAAAATGACACCAACTGATAAAACCTGGCTTAACATATCGCACCTAAACAATGCTAATTATGAATTTATATACTTAATGAAGGCGGAAATGCTTCTTCTTACCTGACACACAGTTTTGCTCAACTTCATTAAACTCTTTCGCATCTACATTTTCAAATGGATGAATATATGGTACGCAGATTACTTATGTAATTTGTGGCAGTTCCTTGCGCATCTAAAAACAAAGTCAAACTGATTAACGTTATCCAACCCTGTGGTATACCCATTTACAATAGGTATAGGGTATATTTAGCGAGTGCTCGAACCACAGCAAAACTTACAAAATGCTTTCGAAGCTCGATGAAAAGCTATTGGGTTAAGCAAAAAAAAAAGCTCAATTTGTAATCATACATTATATATGTATATTTTGCCATATCTATTAGCGCAGCCGATTTACCATTGTTATCAGTGAAATGTTATTACATATAGATAACATTAAATGGAGGGCCAGCTCTATATTTCAAAGTGTGTTGAAATTGAAAGGCCAACAGCAACCCAACTGGCTAAGAACGCGACAGTTAAGCAGCGACAGCCGAAGGCAACAGAACATTATAAGAATCCAACTTGACCACAAGCACTACTGATCCATCTATCCAAAAATCGCACAATGCTGAGCCATAAATTGTGCACTGCTCTGATAGCGACGCTTATCACAATCAGTTTCAACAGCTGCCAGGCCCTGAGTAAGTTACGATAATTAAAAAAAAAAAGTAAAATAAAATAAATACAACAAAATTAAAACAATTTGACATTTTTACTAAACACAGATTGCACCACTGAACTAGCGGCACCCAGTACCACCACTTGTGAGGCCACTGTTACCCAGTGTTTTATTCAAACAGGTAAGACACCTCCGATTTAGGTTTAGGTTATGTGACTCACAAGTCTATATGCCAATTGATAAGTAGGACAAGTTGTATTTAGACCAAGTTCATTTTACTACTTATCGGTGCATGTATATGAGTGTGTGTGTGTGTGTGTGTGTGTGTGGGGTTGAACATGGTGCTCAAGTGGCGATAACAACAAATTTATACCTAAGCAAAGCTTTTGCTGCGCAAAATTCTTTGTTAGCCATTTACTGGTAACGATTATAATCATACACTGAGAGAATTCATTTGGCTCAAAGTTCGATGACAAATATATTTTGACTCGATGAAGAAGCCGATCTCAGATACTGCAAGAACTAAACACTTAAAACTTGGAATATAAATTGCTCGATTTACCATACGCAAATCGAGTTTAAATTATTTGATCGATAATAGCAACGGTTTAGCGAATATCGAATCAAACAAATTACGGTAAATAAAATAGTATTTACTTGTTTTGTCGGTGACTCTTCCGTATCTGGCTGTACAAGCAATTCAAAATTGATAGCACCTGATAATAATTGAGTGTGCGCAGTTACTTAAGGGGAAATAAAACTAGAGAAAAAGAAGAAAATTTATTTATTTAACAGTGTTTTTCTGTCTCCAGTCTTCCAGCTTGTTAAAATTAAATAAATACATCACTTAAAACATTATGAATATTAAATTAATAACTAATTATTAAGAGAACTTGAAACAATTTAATATTCAACTCAAAACTCATTTTGAATTTTAGATGCCGCTGGGACTGTATCGCGTGGATGCCTCGGCGCAGGTGTGACTTGCACCGCACCCAGCTGTCTGCCATGTAACGGAGATAACTGTAATGCGAATCTGATGTGCAAGACATGCGCTGCCACCGATGTGGCATGTTCGACGAACGCAAATTCAGTTGGCAACCAGATTTGCACCGCAGCAACACAGCAGTGTCTCAATCAACTGGAGGGGAACGGAACTATCTCCCGGGGCTGTGGTGAACCGTGTGCGGCAACAGCAGCCGCCACCTGCGCGGGCTGTACAACGGACAACTGCAATGTGGGCGTATATCCGACGACTCGTCGCCTATGCTATCAGTGCGACAGTACCAACTGCAACCCGGTCACTGCAGCGTTGCTGTTAGCCTGTCCAACTTATAAGGCGGACCAAAAGTGTTATACGATAGGTACAAGTGATACAACGATGCAACGTGGCTGCAACACGGATGCGGGCAATAAATGTGCCGGTACCCCACTCGATCCGAGTTGCCTTTTGTGCGACAATGCAAACGGTTGCAATGATCTTCCATTTCAAAAAGTACTGGGCAGTTGTTACAAGTGCAGCGATTCAGCAGGTTGCCTCGCCAATCAAACAACTGCCACGGCGGAAGCTTGCAGCCCCTCAAATTACACACAGACGGTCAACAGCTGTTATATCCAGCATAATGCCGATGGATCCGTGCAGCGTGGCTGCACCAACGAACTGACTACCCCATGCACGCAAGCGAATGGCTGCACCGATTGCACAGGCGATAATTGCAACGGCGCTGAGAGTGTCTTTACTTGCCTCGTCTGTCGCAGTGATAATTTTGCCGGGTGTCGCAAAGCTGAGGTTGGGGCGGAACCGTGTGTACAAACTACCGGCGTTGACGCAAATCAGTGTTTCTCTGGAGAGTGGGGTGAGTCATGCACACATACACACATACACACACACACACTCACACATATACATACATTCACACATTGCTATGGCACAGGTGTCAAAGTGTCGTAAAAGTGTGATTCACGCATTCCTCAAAACAATTAGCTCCCCACAGCAAATTTTATAACATTTTTAATTTTTTTAATTTAAATCGATTAAATCCCAAACATTTTTTTTATTCTTTTTAATTTTGTTCATTCAGAAGATAAATGATAAATTTGATAAACAATTAAATAGATAAATGATAAATTTGAGTTCATTTTCGAAACGCAGTTTTTCTTAAATTAAATATTTTATTTAATGGTTTCCGATTAATTTTTTGTTTGTTATTAATGCACTCTGAATTTGTATCTAAGAGATTTCATTTTATTTCAATCAAGGATAATTAAATTTATTTATTTATTTATAATTTTCCAATATTTTTTTCTATATTTTTGTTGCCTTTTTCACAGATGGCGTTGTGCTGCGCGGCTGCCTCGCCGATGCGGGTGCGCTGTTGGTTTATCAATGTAAAAATGAAAAGGATGTTCGCTGCACAACTTGCGCGACACCTGGTTGCAACAACGTTCCTTTCAACGGTGCCTCCACATTGCCGCACACGGGAGTCGGTGTGCTGTTCGCGCTAATCTTCATTGTCAAACAGTACTTGTAAACTGTATCTATCTGTAAATGTTATAAACTATAGATCCATAATCTATCAATACAACAAAATGACAACGATAAACAATCAGTCAGTCAATATGTTCGATGAGTCATAATGGCAAAAGTTCTGACTAGATAAGCCAAATAGCCAAATGGGCAAATAAAATTGAATTTTGTATGTCGACTTTAAGATCATGTTAATTTAATCTTACAATTGGGCCAGCTGTACAAACTGAAATCAATAAATGGCATTATATATGATTTAAAGATTGTTTTGTTTTTTTTTTTAATATTAAAAATAAATATATCTACGCGTGATTCATTATTGATGATAAGTGAAATCGATACTTATAGCTCCATCAATCAATTTTATATATATTTTATAATGGACTATTCAGAGAAAGCCGAGAAAGATTGCCTTTTGTTGATAAAAATAATATATTATTGATTTACAGAATGTATCAAATGTGAACAAAGAAATATATTGATCGAATCGAATTATCGAATTAGTATTCTTAAAAGTTATTTCATTCATTTGTTATCGATAAATAGAATACACAAAAACAAAAAGTTTTTTGCAGCTGTGTTGAATTAATAAAAGTAATTAAAATATTTATTTAAATTGAATTTAAGTGCAATCTAAACATAAACCAAAGAAGCAATTAGACATAGGCTCCAGACGGTTAGGCTACCCAGGAGCTGAGCTGCGCCAGATGAGCCAGTTATCACATCTTTGTTGCAGAGCACTCCCGAGCAGATCAGACACAGCTTCTTTTCCTTGCTACAATATTTGTCACCCTCCTCCGTTAGATCCGATGCACAGCCTCGCATTATAAGCTTCGCGTCCCCTGGAAATGGGAATGTGTATAGAAATTGCTATACAATTGTAATGGGCTAAAAGGGGAATAATTAAGTTGTGCAAGAGTGTGTAACAGCCATAAAGAAACATCTCCGATCCAATAACTTAAATATAAGGATCAATCTGCCTGTGGGGCTATATGAAGAAACCAATCTGGGATGCAGTCGCAACCAGGCTTTTCTTTTGGAATATAACGCTTATTGAGTAATCCTTAAGCCTCAGCATAATAATAGAGTAAAAAAGATAAGAAGGCAGTGAGAAAGAGCGAGATAAAGAGAAAGAGAGAGAAAATAAATAAGGGAGAGGCAAATCTCTAAATCTTTGGAATAAGTTAAATTTAGAGACTTATTTATAATGCCCAACTGCTGAAGACATTCATCAAGATCGTTTAAGAATTAAGGTTTTGCTGTTGCCGGACTTAAAGCTGGTTCGAATAAAAAAAAATAACTCCATTTAAATTAGACATATTTCTACTCATAATTTGGAAAAAAGTACGTTGAAATGAAGAGCTGAAAACCCCAATATCTATAAATATACTTTCTGAATGATAAGGTGAGTTCAACTTGGGGACTTTCTTAAAATCAGGATAATTATTTTTTGCTGAGTGTAAACGAGACCTTTCGTCGCAACTTACGCTTGAGCATCGTGTAGCAACCGATGCGTTTGCTTCGCGTGGTGCACTGCTGCCGCTGGGTGAGATTTTGCTGGCAGTGACCCTTCCAATCGCTGGAGCAGCTGAAGCAAGTGTGTTGCACTGTTGTATTCACTTGCTTCGCTTCGATCTCAGCGGTTGCAGTCGCAACTGTTGCCGCTGGTGTTACAACTTGAGACACTTCTGGTTCTTGCGGCACTGCATCGTCCTGATAGTCCGATGGCGGTGTCATTGGCAGATCCGCCTTCGAATCTCCCTCGACGGCTGGTTCGCTTGCTGGTTCATTTGCTGGTTCGCTTGCTGGTTCGCTTGCTGGTTGGCTTTCTGGTTCGCTTGCTGCTTCGCTTGCTGGTTCGCTTGCTGGTTGGCTTTCTGGTTCGCTTGCTGGTTTGCTTGCTGGTTCGCTTGCTGGCTCGCTTGCTGGCTCGCTTGCTGGTTTGCTTGCTGCTTCGCTTGCTGGTTCGCTTGCGGGTTCACTTCCTGGTTCATTTGCTGGTTCATTTGCTGGTTCGTTTGCTGTTTCCTTTGCTGGTTCACTTTCTGTTTCGATTTCTGTTTGGGTTTCCGGTTCGTTTGCTGTTTCCTTTGCTGTTTCAGATTCTGCTTTATTTGCTGGTTGATTTTCTGTTTCGATTTCGGTTTCGGTTTCTGGTTCGCTTGCTGTTTCCTTTGCTGTTTCAATTTCCGGTTCATGCTGCTCAATCGACTGTTCCACAGTTCTGATCATTTCCCTTTCTTTACTAACCTCGATCATTTCCACATCGGGTTCCTGCTTCTGCTCCTGCTCCAGTTCCAGTTCCTGGGCCGCTCCTTGCACCAACAACAGCACAGCGATTAGCATTAACCAATTTAGATGCTTGACATTCATAATTGATTTGTGTGTTATACCACTCGAAAAATTGATAAATGATATTCACAATTATCAGCAGCAATGATTTTGATGGTGAACTTCTGAAGAGCTCTGCAAATAGGAAAATGCCTAAAAATGCGATTGATTTATTGTAATAATTTATTGTGCTCCTGTTCCGCTGCCGACTCGTGGCCAACTGAAGCAAGGCCATCAAATTGCTGGCCATATGTCGCTGATTGTCACGCAATTATCCCACTCTAAATTTAATCGATATATCTATTATATATATATATAGTTATGTGCATACCGCAAGGTCGTCACAATTAGCTGACCCTAACAAATGTACTCATTATAAACTCCCGGTCATCCTGGCCATGCCACCGTCGCCTGAATTATTAATCATGTGAACTTTTGGCATTGCAAGCCTGCCAATATGTACAAATAAGCAGCACAATAATATCATTGTTGTATGTCCATTTGACTGATGTGTCTTTTCTGCATTCGACACACAACTGGAAAAAAGAAAACCCATTCGAATTTACAAATATGCATATTCTAAGACATAAATCATTTTCAAAAACTTGAGAATCAAATTGGTTGTCTTCTAATCAGAGTGTCAAATCAGAACGAGTTTTGGTTCCGATTCTGGTACGTAAAATATATCAATACCGGTTCCGATTCAACCGGTTCCGAGTTGATCTACAAATGACATTTGTTCCTGTATAACAGTTTTCAAAATTTTTGAATTTATGTTCTGATTCCGATTTCAAAAAAAATGCGGTTCCAATTCCGATTTTGACACCTAATAAATCATTCTAAAGTCACGGTCTTCATCTGAAGTTATAAAAAATCTTGAGTCACATTCAAACAATTTTGTTTTTGAAATGCACTTTTATTTGCTCAGTGTACAACAGACAGCTTGTAATTAAATTGGCAAGTCACACAATGAAAGCGAGCTTCTCCCTTAGCTAATTCTTGAATAGTCTGTTAAATACATAAGCCGCATTGGGAGTTACATTGGGTGTAGTGTAAAATGTGAAAAGGGTATCATGAAATCGAGTAAAAGTTTGCAGCAGGCAGAAGGAATCATCTCCAGTCCCAACAAGTATATATAAGTCGAGCTCAGAGACTATAAGAAAGAGATTTCAAAATTGTCCAAATAAGTACTCATTTACCACAGAAAATACAATTTTATTTGATGTTATCGATAACTGCCCCCGTTTCGTGCATATCGATACACGTCAATTTTTGATGGCTATAAAAGATACATTTGTAAAGACAAAGCCAATTAACAGATAGGCTCAGGGTATCTTGTAGTCGAGCTCTCCCCATCAGAACAGTAGAACTTGTTTCTATTATGGTATATATATATAGCTGAGTAACTTATTTATACTCTCTAAATCAACCAAACTAACAACAAAAATTTATTACCAAAAAGCTTTTTCCACTTAATGATAGACCAGATGAGATCTTTAAAGCCATGCGACAATGTGTGAGTTATATGCATAACTATATAGTCAATGATCTATGCAAACTTTTGAAAGTGATTTTAGTTTTCATATTAAAAGGAAGCTCTCATTTTTTAGCAACTTTTAGATAAAGAATTCAATAATTAGAATTGCACTTTCTTGATGACTTTAATTGCCATTGTTCTAAAGCTCATTGCAATAATTTGGCTTTTGCTTATCGCACTCACTGATAATGGCCATTGTTCCACACTGTGCAGAATTTAGATAAGCCATAAAACGGTCAAATTCGATTCTATTTTGCTAATGCTCAAAAAAAAACCCAAAGCAATTTAAAGCAGAAAGTTTGCTGCAGCTGTGCAACATGAGGCAATTTCCGAGTCTTCAACAATTGCTGTTGTTTCTGTCATGTGAGCCGATATCCTAATGCCTTTCCAATATTGGTCGATTACAAAACATTACAAACATATCTAATTATAGGCCTCACCATTCAGTTAACTTGGGCCATTGTCTGCTATCATTGCGACTCCATCGCGCTGCCCGAATGCGCCCAAACCCTCGGCGAAGTGGGCCAACTGCCATTCAAAGAGTGCCCCACCGAGCTGACGTGCACCATGTCAATTGGTACGTACTCATAATCAATCAGAGATTAAACTCTTTTCATTGTTTTCAAATACTCAGACAAATACACTATATGCATATATGTTTAGGGGTAAAGTGCGATTTGGGTATATTTGGTGACCTTTTCTTATGCATCAGGCCAAAGGCATCTCCTTACACTAGAGACTTAAAACTAAAAATCGATAAGAATCGATTAAATAAAAAATTTGAGAGAGTTACGCCCTACATTAGTTACTGTGCCCCCAAAAACCGAAAATGGCTGTATCTTCCATAGTTTCATAGCTTCTGACAATAATTTTTGAAGGCACATCAAAGATGGATAAATACTGATTACGCCTCAAACCCGATATACCATGTAAACTGATATAAGCATATATCTGAAACAATTTGAAAGTTACAATCCTCAAATGTATATTACTATAAGCTATTCAATGTCTAATTCTCCCGTAATTATAGAGCTGGAGTAATGTAGATTACTGGGTAACTTCTCCTAAGATTAGTAAGGAAAATCCCGAACTCCCGAAACTCCCGGATTTAAAATATTTTAGCGAATATTGAAAATATTTATTTAATAATTTAAATATGTTAATCTCTCAAAAACGTGTCCACCTTTTTGCAGTGGACACAATAACTTATCGTGGCTGTGGCAACGAAACGCCTACCATCGGGGCGACCTACTCCAAGCGCTGCTCCATCAATCTGTGCAATTCGGGCGTCTATCCGCCCGGTCGGCTCAAGTGTCATCATTGTGCCGGCGAGGATTGTGTGGCTGCGCCGGCTGGCAAACCATTGCCATGTCTCCAGCACCAGGAGGAGGATAACTGCTACACGGAGGTGAGCAATGCAACTTGGGCATATCGTGGCTGCAGCTCCGACAGCAATCATACGGCAGCCGGCACAGCGCAGCTCTGCGAGATTAATGGCTGTAATGGGGCACAAGGGGCATGGACTTTGAGCTGTGTGCGCTGTGATTCGCAGCTGGGACTTGGCTGCAAGCGAGATCTCTTCCAGGTGGGCAGCGGCGACTGCAAGATTAGCCAATACGATCAGTGCCAACAGCAGATGCTGCTTGGCCAGGAGCAAGATCAATATTGCTACATCTATACCCAGCTAAATCGTGTGGTGCGTGGCTGCTCCGCAGAGTTGCTGCCGCAGGAGGGGGAGCTGTCTGGAACTGTTGTCAAGTGCTCCTCGGCGGATAATTGCAATGCGGGCTGTTTGCCGCAACAAACGTGCCTCATTTGCGATTCGGCAGGGTCGGAGAATTGCCGTAACAATGCCAGCGCGTTGAGCAGCAACATTTGTGGCTCGGCGGAGGCATCCTCCTGCTACGCCTGCGAGCAGCCAGATGATTGGACTATCCAACGTGGCTGTGGTCAGCCGCCTCCGTTGCAGAACTGTTACGAGTGCGCCGGCAGCGATAAGATCGCCTGCAATGTGCTCGATTTTACGCGTTGCTATCGCTGCAGCAGCTCCAATTCACCCGGCTGTGCCAACTGGGAGAAACCCGGTGGGATTTCTATCGAGGAGTGTGCGCAGCCCTCTGCGCCTTGCCTGGTCCTTAGCCATGTCAATGGCACCACGGAGCGTGGCTGCCAGCGACCCGACTTCAACTGCAATCTCTCAACGGTGGCCAATTGTCGCAGCTGCGAGGGCAGCTTCTGCAACAAGGGCGCGTTTCCCGACCACAGATTGTGGTGTCATCAGTGCCAGAATTGCGATCAAGTCGAAAATCGTGGCCAGAATGCGCTGCCCTGCAGTGCGGCGGCCAATGAGCCGGCGGATGAGCAGGCCGCCTGTCTGGAGTACTACGATGAGCCGAGTGGGCAGGTGATGCGCGGTTGTCGCTCCAATGGACAACTCTACTACGAGTGCCTGCTGCGCAGTCCCAAGAAAGTCGGCTGTCGCTTGTGTGGCAAGCATGGTTGCAATGCCACGCCTGGCGATCATTTGAGTGGCATGCTGCTGGCGGAGGAGCAGCAGCGTGGAGAACTCTAGGGAGCATCCTGGTTTGTTATTTAATAAACATTTAATGAACACAAAATTCTATTTATTTTTGACTAAATTGTTCTGCCACACACACAATGTATATTTAAATTTATTTAAATATTGCTAAATATTGATTTCTACTGCTGCTGGGCATCAAGCTCATTTGTCCGGGGCAGCTTGTAGCCTGGACTCAACGCGCGTCCGCGATGATTGAATGTGTAGAACGATGGGAAATTGCCCAGTGTATCCCAGGTGCGCTGTTGCATGTCAACTGTGGCGCGTATTTCCTTAAAGTTGCCCACAATCTGTATAATGTTATAGACGACGAGCACCAAGCTGATCACCGTTTGCAGTATAATCTGTAAATGAATTAAAAAATTAGTTGCTGCTAAGGTTTTAGTCTTTAGATACTCACATCCAGTGGCAGACTGGTCCACTCCTGCTCCGTGAGACGCAAATAGGTGCGATCTATTTTAAATAAAATTACGCTTTACAATTCAAGTTTTCATTTTTTCAGCGTGCAAAGGTTGACACAAAAAAATATCCACTTACGATGTGCGGCGGAAAAAGCGGCATGCGCCAAACTGGCAAAGCCAGCCACCAGTAGTAGTTTGTTGAATAATTTACTGCCCATTCTAAGTCACTAAATAAACACGAAAAAAAAACTTGTAGTCTGTTTACAAATTGGAGTGAAAAATAAATTAGTCTAAGTGTGTTGGAGATGACAATTTGCCAGTCACGCGTCAACGTCTGCCGGCGGCCAGCTGTTCACTTTTGTATGGCGTTGCCACATCTCATCTCATTCACAATTGTTACTCGTCAGACAAACAGCTGTTGATATTATTCGCCTGGCGTTGCCAGATCTCAAACATCTGCGAAACACTTGCCCCTTCGCAATCGTCACTTGTTTCGCTGGCTTATTCGATGTTCATTCGTTTCTGTGACTTCGAATGCCTTGCATGTTTTGCGCGCTTCATTAAAAACCAGTCAAAATTCTCCAGTTATAAAACAAACTGCACAACTCAACAACCAACACCGGTCTTTTTTTACGCGCGCGTAAAAAAACTATTTTAAACTCAAGCCAAAAATACAAAACGGCCAGCAAATAACTCCAGTATTGTGTGAGTGCGCGTGTGTGTTTGTGTGTGTATCCTTAAATCCTCGCTGCTGCCCCCGCACAACAAACTGCACACAGGGTGTGGTGTGTGTTTTGTTTGAGAAAAATTCCAGCACAAGCGCAAAAAAAAAAAAAGAAACATGTCTGTCTCCTCGAATGCCTCGTCCGCTTCCCGCAACGGGAGTGTCGATGATAGCACAACAACAACAACAGCGACAACAAACACGGAGGGCTCCGAGCTGACGCACATCTTGAATCGACGCCAGGAGATTATGGATTCGCAGGAGGCGGGCATTGAGGTGCCGCGCAGCTTCAAGGTGGTCAATGTCTACACCGAATTCCATGAGTTCTCGCGCAAGCAAATCAAGGACTATCAGAAGACATTCAATACGTAAGTCACAATGCTCATATGTATATATTTTTCTTTTAATTTAATTGATATTACAATTAATATTGCAAGTGAGTGCAATAAACATTTAGCTAGAATTTTTATAAGTTATTAACTTTTTCTGCTGATTTTTATGTTGAAGTTGAGCACTCATCAGTTGAATGAAATATTAAACCAATCAAACCAACTTTTATAACTTCCTAAGTGTTTTCTAAGCATTCCAAGCTTCATTCTTTAAGAGCTTACTTCTATTTAATAATTAATCTTAAGATTAACACATTTTTTATGACTTCCTAAGTGTTTTCTAAGCATAATTTTGTACTCTTTATGAGCTTACTTTTATTTAATAATTAATTGTATAACTACTTAAATATTTGCTACTGATAAGCAACAATCAATTGCAACAGGGTATGTGTTGCAGTCGCACACTGCCAATTTGTTTACCCCTAAATAGCTAGACAGCTTACTTTTATGCTTTACCCAGTTCCCAGCCTCACACAGCTTACAGCTTACAGCTTGCCAAGTGCCAGCCCCAAAAAGGCCAAACCAAAAATCTTTTGCGCTTAATTGGCAACTAAATTGCATGTCTCCCCCCTTCTCCTCGCATTCCCCCACCCACCCCCTTTGAGATGCAATGGAGCATGAGTCACACCAAGTGACTTTGTCACACTCACTTGCAGTTCCACACACACCCAAACACACACACAGAGGTCGTTTAAGTTTTCAATTTCAACTCACGAACGATTTGCCATGAGTCAAAAGCGAGCGCGCTACTTAAACGAGTGTAAAATGAATGTATTCATATTGATATTCATAGTATTCATCATATCATGCGTTGCGGTTTTCGATTGCCAGACAGACGTCTGTCAATCAGTAACGGGCTCTGACCCGACACCTCGTCAACTACCTAGATAGAATTACCCACTTATACCCTGTATTTATTAAAAGGTGATAAGAAAGTTAAATAAGTTATAGGCAAATTATTTATATATATATATATGTTATTCATAATATTTCAAGTTAAAATCGTTAATTGTTTATCTTTGCTATGTGAAGCGAAGAATTCTAGTATAAATTATTTATTATTGCTTAGCCTTGAGTTTTAAGCAGTCTCTATCTTATTTCCGCTGCTAATTGTATGTGTACAGATAGATTTATGTATATATAAGTATGATATATAGCTCAGTCCTAGTGGGTACATTTATGGGACCATATCTCTTACCTATAGCTATAACTATAGGTGTGGCAATTCTAATTAGTATACAGTATATGTTTCAGCACAGACTTATCATTATTAAGAGAGACAATTCTAAACATCATTTGAGCATCATTTTCTACAGATCACTGCAGCTGTCAGCTGCTTACAGTATATCTCTAAGTTGAGCATACCCATTGGGTGGGTGGTGGCTGTCTCAGCTTACCACACACGCTTGTTGCATCCGCTAAGCGATCGCATTTCGGTGTCCAATGAAGCGAAAACCGAAATTGTTGCGCAATCTTTGCCTCAAGTAGCTAATTCTTAAAGCAGTTGAGTTTAACTAATATATGCTAAGATATCTTAAGTGCTTATATAGTATATATATATATAAGTATATATGTACATGTCTTATGCACGTCCCGTTGATAGCACTTATCTCCGAGCTCATCCAAATTTGGATTGTTGATTACGCATGGAAATCATCAACAACAGCTTCTCTCTCTCTCTCTCTCTCTATCTCTCTCTCGTTCGCTGCTGTCAGTCGCAGTTAAACTATCTCTTTCTCAGAACCGGCTACTGATTCAGCCCTCTATATATATATATATATTTATTTACTTAATTTTTACTGGAACAGCTGCAACTGTTACGCTGCGCACGTTGTACAGGTTGCTTTGGTAATTAGCAGGCATTGTTTTTTGTTTTTTTGTATTTTTATTTTTCGTTAACACTATTAACAAAAAATTGAAGCGTTCCTTAGTCAATACCTTAACACCCAATTGCCAGATCCACAAACAAATCCCTGTTTGGCACTTTATGAAAAATTACGACGAACGTGCTCTGAAATTATAAGCGCAAATTTCAGCTCCACAATGCCTGTGGGAATGCCTAAAGACGAAGCAAGAAATTCTTGCATACTACGTTCAAAAATGATAAAAATTTGTAGGGGATATAAAGTCGAAAGAGTAGCTTTTATAAATAACTGACAGCCTTGTTAAACTTTGCTTTACATAACACAAGAATTTAACTTCTGATTGGCTTCCAATAAACATTTTAACAGGTTCCCATTTGAACTGGCCTTATCTATCCATGAGGGGGGTGATGAGGTGTAAAAATGCCTTTCGACATCTTCACTTGCTCTTTTAAAGTTGTTGTTGTTATTGTTATTGTTGTTGTTATTGTTGTTGTTATTGTGTTTATCAGGCACAAGAAATACAAAAACAGAAACCGGCTATGCAGCTTTTTTGGCATTTGGAATTCGCATTAAATTCGCCGCTTCATTTTTTTTTTTTTTTTTTAAATTTAGCGCACAAACTTGAACAAATACGGTAAAGCTTAAGAAAAAAATTAATAAAACGTTGCAAAACAAATATTCTGAGTCACGAGATGTTGTTTTTTTTTCGCCAGCGCACTTTTTCTGTGAGGCTAATCAATTCCAGAATAATAAATTAGAAATACATATTTATGAATAATATCCAGCAAAATTCAAACAGCGTCACAAACTGGAATTAACTTGGAATTAACTGCAACTGCAAACTTATATAAAAATCAATTAGTGGTTAAGAAAACTGAGATCGACTACAATATACCCACCAACTAGCTCATGTAAGTTGTTTTTTTTTTTTGGGTAAATTTCTCTTTAAAAAGTGTTGCACACCCAATTGTACGCAGGTGTTGAAGTGTCTCTACGAACTTTATTAGAGCTTTTTTTCTCGACGACTAAATTAATTTACGCAATTTTTAATGCGTTTTGATTTGGAAGAGGAGGATTGCAGATAACCATCGTCTGCGTATATCAGATTTATTCTTTTCACTCCGTTTTTATGTAGATTTTTATTTTAAATAACTTCTTTTTGGTCTAAAAACATTTATCTAAGATTGTGACGTTTATTGCTATCGGAAAACCATATATATCGATATTTGGGAAACAGAGAAACACGAAATAAACTTGATCTGCATATATTCCAAATTTGAGGTCTTCAGCTCGAATAGGCTCAGAGATCTCGAAGTTGCTCCTGATCAAGAATATATTTACTTTAAGAGATGCTTTCCTCCGACTGTTACAAACTCTTGCAAAAAACCATTATACCGATTTTCAATTAGTTTAGGGTATCCTGAAAAACCGATTTAATTTTAAAAGTTATTTATGGGAAAAATCATAAATATGTCAAATCACACTTTAAATATTCATATGTATGTAAGTATTGGTAAAATGTAAATATGTCCGCTGGGAGCTTTTCATTTCCTAGAGCCGATAAGTTGAGAGACGTGCTGATATTATTCACGACCCAATTGCACATACATATAAATAAATACACAAACACACACACATATAAACATACACTTGCAATTGTTTATAAGTAGGAAAGCAGATGAGGCAAAGATGAAAGTTAAGCGAACAGAAAGGAGAAGAAAAAAAAGGGATGATAGAGGGAGGGAGGGAAAAAGTGAATTCGTTGAGCCCATGCTCTTGCAATCGCTAATCGGACACGCAATACTAATGTAATGTGTTTTATTATAGCGTCGTAATTGTTTGTTGATATTGCAGTGGATTTTAGTTTCCGGCTTTATATTTCTTTCTTTTTCATTTTGGTATTTTGGATGCGCCATTTTCCGCACGCTTTTCCGGGTAAAGCGATAAAAACCAGACGCCCTCGCAGCTTAATCATATTGATTTTCATATTTTTATATACACATATCTATTTAAAATGGCAACGCCTTAAGAACATAAATATATCCCATAAATTATGCCTGGCAACGTCTGTCTGCTAGCGATAAGCTTGCTAAATCCCTAAGTAACCCAAAGAACTAACCACCATCAATGCAGACGCCTCTCACTCTTTACTCTTCACCCTCCTCTCTCTTTATTGCGCACTAAAGCACATTTTGCATTCTGTATGGGCTTCGCTTATTGCGTTTTCAACTTAATTCAGTTCGCAAAAAACAACAACTGTTACGATTACGAGTGAGTGCGTGTCGTGCTTTGTGCGTGCCTAAAACTATACACAAATTTAAAACTCCTAGAAATTGTAAATAAAAACATTTATGTACTTTCAGCAGCATTTACATATAGTAATTACTGTTTATTTTTATTTAATTTTATTTTTACATATCTAATTTCTTCAAATGCTAAACATATCAAGCAAATACTTGCATTCGTTACACAAACTATCGTGTTACGCACGCACATCACTAGCAGCGATGTCATTGCCATGTCGCAGCAAGCTTACAAATTGGGTTCATGGCAAAAGTACAGCATAAAAGAACAAACACACACACAGACAAGCAAAAACACACATACACGACACATGCAAATTTATGCAGACATTTAAATCAGTTACACGCACACGCACTTTGCAATTGAAGAAGGTGGTGGGTGGGGTGTGGGTGCAGGAAGGGGTCGCTTTTAGTTTAGTTCGTGTGTGGGCTTCACACATACATGCACATATATCATGGCGACTGGCGGCGAGAACTTTTAATTAAACCACAATCACAACCACCACCCATTATCACTGAAGCATAACCCTCCCCTTATTTAGCAAATGGGTTGTTGTTGCACTTTTTGGCTCTCTAAAGCACTTCCTGCCTAGGGGGGATAAAAAACTGCAATATATACTCACATATACATGCGAAAACAATCATAGCTACAAATATGCATATGTATGTGTACAGGTTCATTGACATTATGCATCTGAATTTGTCATTCATTTGATGTGTTTACATTGCATTTACACACACACATACAGACGATGCTTGCTGCTTCCTCTCTCTCTCTCTCTCTCTCTTTGTCTTTCCCTCATCTGCAATGCAGTCGGATGTAGATGCTGTAATCGTCAATCGATAGCACTCTATTGTGAAGGGACTTTGGCTAAACTTTGCCAAAATGTACGTATAAAATAAATGCAGTTGGCAATTTTGCAACTGGCGACCAGCTGTCTGGCACCACAACTACAACAACAACAACGTGCAGCCATTATGACAGAGCGCGCGCACTCACGCACGCATGCCAGCGTCATTGTCTGTCCGCATATGTTGATTGACAGTGAAATAAGTAAATACATTTAATATGCTGTAGTTAAAGCAGTATTATTATGCTGTGCTCTGTGACTAGTTCCAATGTCATGCTATGTCAATTGAGGAAATATCAAATTAAATAAAAAAAAAAAATAATATACATAGAATTATAATGGTACTTTGTGCTGGCGGCAATTAGTCATTCATTTCTACAATTTGCTTATCAAAAGCGCATTCAATCAAACTGCATAATTTCTTTTTCTGTTAATTGCCAGCACTGACTCATAGAGCGCAGCTTCTTCTTCCTCTTCCACTTATTGTTGTTCTTGCTTCCTGCTGCAACTAAATATACGCACGACGCGACCCACGCAACGGTTTTTATTTTATTTGGTCTTTGCTCCAATTTCATAATGTCAAATTATAACGGCACTTTTTGTGTGAATGTTTTGTCTCTTAAAATTTTTGCTTATGGCAGAATGAATAAAACTTATAAACAAAGTTGCTATATTTTTTGATTTATTTTATTTAATGAGTACTTTAAAGTCTTGTTATTATCATATCAAACTTAACGATGCATTTAAATAGCTGTTGATTTTTATTGATTCTTTATGCACACCGCACTCCACACAAGAGTCTTAAATATAAAAGAGGTTTTGGAGGAGGTGGGTGTATTTTTAAATACACACAGGTGCATGTTCGGTTTCGAAATGAAAACAAAAAAAAAAATTGTGTATGCAAGACGACGTCAAGTTGTGTACATTATTATTTTTTCTTTGCTATTGCTGAAAGAGTTAAGTTGAGTTGAGTTGACTTGATACAATAGATAAAGCGACTCGGAAATCCATCAAATTCAGCGCTGCAATGCGCATTTTAAAAACGTTATGCACAATAAACCGTTACAAAAGGTACAGTGGACAAAAACAAAACAACAGAAAAAAGTTCAAGAACATGACGCGTTGTGACTGGCAAAAAGGCGTTGGTTGGCATTAACCCGCTTGGGACATCGAGCATAGAGAGACGAAAAAAAAAAATAACAGCCAAGCTAACATGAATTCACAATTGCTTGCTACAAGTACACACACACATATACAAACATGCATACACGTTCGATAATTGCAAACTACTTTGTATGTTAAGGTACTCAAAAAGGCACAAATACAGCACTTGAAAAAAACATGCATTTTATACATGCAACAACAATGGCCAGCTGACCCCGTTATTTGTTGAACTGTACACTGCACGTTTATATGTATGTGTGAGAGTGTCTAAATAAAGCAAAGCAAAATCGCATGCAATGAAGCATTTATCTATGTAAATTTAGCTTCTTGTTATGAAATCAACGAAACAAAAATATTTCGAAATCAATAACAGAAATTAGACCAACTCCCTGTTAAAAACCGCTGCGCTGGGGGCGTGGGGGACTTTGCCATATTAACTGCAGGTGAGCCGATACATGTAAACGAGAGCGAGACAGAGCATGCGTAACAGGCTGATAAATGAAATCATGTTGAAAGCGATAATAGAAATTAGATCAATTCCTGTTAAACAGCGCTTCATGGGGCGTATTGCCAGATTACCTGCAAACATTCATAACAAGCTGCTAAATTTAAAATTATGAGTTCATTAATTAAAACAGCTGGGTGGAAAAAACAGAAAGACAACGTAACTTCAGTCTTAATGAGCATCTGTGTGTTAAGCGAGTCAATTAATTGAAAAGAAAACCACAAAATAACATCAACAATAGTAAAAAAAAAGCAAAAGTCTCTGCGACAATTGTCAACATTGACGCAACACTGTCAATTGAAGTTAATTAAATGCGAGCAAGCGCAACAAGCAGCAGCAATAATTATCCAACACTGTTAAATGCGTGGTGACACCTTCGTGTCTTTTGTCTATTTCTGCTTCTTCTTGCCGTCTGTCACTTTTAATTACTTTCACTGTACCGTAATTTGTCGTCGATACAATTAACAAAGAAAGCGAGAAAACAACAACAACAACACCAACACCAATAAACTATTTTCTTTGCTTCGTGTCAGCTTCTTCTAATGTGAAAATGCAATTGAAATTGAAAGTAATGCATTTTAGCGTAACGTAATCTTTTCAACGTAATCGATTGCGTTATTATTATTATTACTATTATTTATGTACAAATTTGTCGACAACAAGTCAACTTTGTCGCCGGTTTTCGTTGACTGTATTTACCTGCCTTGCCTTGCCTTGCCTCGGCTAACTGGCTGTGTCTTTAATGGCCAAAGCTTGTCTTATTTTTAGACCAACTCGTTAAACTTGTTTCGTGTCGCATCCTTTAGCGTTGCAAGGTCGAACTTTTCCGCAACATTTGTGGCATCTTTTGCGGCAGATGAGCAACACGCGACTCAAACAACAACAGCAACAAGAAACAACTTGCGTTTTCACTATTGTCGTTGTTTTCATTACGTGATTAACTAGCTAAAATATATTTCTATTTGCATTTTTATCGCCACATTTCCTGGCCGCACACACTCATTCCAGGAAGTGGCAGTTGAACTCTTGACTCTAGCCGAAAATTGATTATCAGATGCCACTGGCTGAACAATTGTCGCTTCTATAATGTGGCATAAATACAAATGAAAAGACAGATGAAAAAGAAAATCAAGTTGACAGTTGTAGCTACATTTAATTTATAATTTTTAAGATCGCTTGCTTAAGCACAGCTGTAGTAAATAAATTAATATAAATTATTAACAAGTGGAAGATTAGTTTTAAGTTCGTTTGTGTGTGTTTTTTTTAGTATTTATATTATTTATTTCCCTTTCAAAAGTTCATATTGTTGTCAAGCGATTCCCAATCACATTCATTTTCTATTTTATTTTTTATTTTATTATGTATAATAATGAAATCACTAATATTAAACAGCCAATAGTTGCTTGCATTTGCGCAAACTTGTTGCAAATTTATTTGTAATTAAATTATTAATTAACTGATATGATTACGTAGATATATAAATAAGTAATTAATTCATTCCTTTTATATTGTCATTCTGCTCTCACCTCACTTTCTCGCTCTTGCGCACATCTTCAGTTTTCACTGGGGATTATATTTTTTTTTTATTGCCAAGTCATGCAGAGTGGGCCACAAATTGTGGCATCAAATTGGGTTAGCTGCTTTGCCTTTTGGCCACGGAGCGATTTTATCGATTAGCCAAACGGCGCAATGACCACAACAACTAAAAAGCGTCCTCGAACAACATGACACTTAATTTGTTATTGTTAATTATCTTTATTTAATTTTATTTTATTTTAATTGATTTTTTTGCAGCTATGATACGGCAAGAGATGGTTTCTTGGATCTGAATGAACTGAAGTATATGATGGAAAAGCTGGGTGCACCTCAAACGCATTTGGGCCTGAAGCGAATGATTGCCGAGGTCGATGAGGATCACGATGGCAAAATCTCATTCCGTGAATTCCTGTTGATCTATCGCAAAGCGCAGGCCGGTGAATTGGATAATGATTCTGGGCTGAATCAATTGGCTCGCCTCACCGAAATCGATGTGGAACAGGTTGGCGTCAATGGGGCAAAGAATTTCTTTGAGGCGAAAATTGAGCAACAGCTGCAATCGAATAAATTCCACGATGAGATCAGGCAGGAGCAGGAGGAGCGACGTCGCGATGATGAGGAACGCGTCCAGAGACGCCAGCAGTTTCAGCAGCGTGCAGCCATTTTTCAATAGAGAGAGAGAGAGAGAGAGAGAGAGATATATATACATCTATCTCTATAAATATATATAATTTGTAGGTTAAACAAAATGCTAATTAGCACACATTTAGGAGCAGGACTTTGATACACATGCATTACATAACTAAATATCGCATCACTTGAATATCGAACTAATCACATCCATTAATTACTATATACATATATATCCTCTCAATATATAATGAGCATACCAAAAGCATAACTTTTAGTTACATATATACATTATTTAAGTACAAACAAAATCAGAATTATATATTTTGTGTTTAGTTTTAGTGTTTTATTTTTTTGGTATTGCGTTTTTCAATTGTTAAATTTTCTTTGCTTTTAATTTTTGTTATTGTTAGTGCCATTTTTTGTATTTTATTTTCGTTTCGATATCGCAATTTGTTAATAAATATTCAACACACACATGTTTTAATTTCAATCAAACAAAAAGTACTTTTTTTTATATCAACAACATTTTGTACATATTTATGTTGAAATTTGTACGATGTATAAAAAAAAAATATATATATATACATATAATTTAAGTTGAAAATGGCAGTATTTTTCTTCAGCATACATAAATAAATGAAACGCCGTGCAAGCAATATTATTAATAATATGAGTATAAATATATATGTTTATCAATTAAATGAAACGGCAATTACTATACTTACATATGAATTACTACTGTATATAGTGCAAATAAAAAAAATATATGTGGAAAAAGGCTTTTATTGCTATCGGCAATTGATTTATATCGATATTGGAATGGGCAGAAGTTATCTATACAACAAAATTAACTGGATCTGCGTACGGTAAATAAAATAAAGAGAAATCTTTAAATAATGCACTCACCGCCAACAACAAAATAATCCTCTCTTTTCGTTTTCTCCATTACTTCTTCTTTAATTAATTTATTTTACTCTACACAATTTCACCACACAAAAATTAACAAAAGCGACACTTAGGCATTATTATTGCTAATAAAGGCAATCAATTTCATTTCTTTTCTTCTCATTTCGATAGACTCTGTATTAATTTTCATTCAACTTACACAAAACACAATAAATATGCACATAAAAGGGAGTTTAAATTAGCTTATTGATTTGTGGATCTCTCCAACGATCTCTCTCGCTCTCCACAGCTGTTCTAAGCAGCTGGCTTGTCCTTAATTATGCCTGCTGACAATGTACATGCATGTGTGAATAGTCATCAACTAAATAGGCAAGCATTTTTTCATTTACAGTTATGCGACTGTTTTCTTCACTTCGCTTTTCAAGCTTGAGTTCCTTTTCAAGCCGATCACTGACGCGAAAGCATAATGGCAAGCAGAGCGACCATTTACTATAAAGGACACCCACGCCATAATACGGTCACTCTGTCAATATGTGCTCCATTTTGAGTATTTGTACTTAATTTTGAACTTAGAATTGCAGGTTGGCATTTAAAATTTTAATATTTGAGAGTATAGCAGTTTTACAAGTTTTATATTCATATTTTTAAACGATTGCTTAAATCAAAACGAATAGAACTAATGCGGAGCTGTATTTGCTAAAGCCATCGCCAAATCTTTTTCGATGGCAGAGTGACCATTTACTGTATAAGAGACACACGCCATAATTGAGTGACCGTTTACTGGACCATGGATGGTAGTTAAGATTTTGATTTTTGAAAGTAAAGTATTTTGAATTGTTTTATATTTATATACTTAACAGATTGCTTATACAAAAAGGAATAGAACTAATGCTGAGCACTTTTCGCCTGCTCAGATTCGCTGGCAATGGCGCCCCGTCGCTGCGAGTGCCGGCAGCGCAGCATGTCGCCCTTGAGGGCATATCGATGCTGGCACACAGGACACTCGTGCGGCTTGAACTGCAGATGATAGCCCCTGATGTGCTGGGATAGACCATTGCGTCGCTTGAACACCCGCTCACATATGCTGCACTTGTATCGTCGTTCCGAGCTGTGCGTAATCCGATGCTGCTTCAAACCAGTTAACGAACCAAAGGTCTTCTGGCAAATGCTGCAACTGTGGTGGGTCCTTTGAGCCGCATGCGATCGGCGACGTTTGCAGGACCGGCGACTTCTGCTGCTGCTGTTCGCCTGCCGCTGCTTGCACTTGAGTTCGTGCCGCCGATAGACGCGCCAGTGGGTGAAACTGATGCTCTGGCAGTGCCGGCACTTGTAGCTCTGCATCCGAGCATTGCGCAACGGCAGCGATTGACAGATGTAACGCATATGCTGACGCAGTCCGAGCCGTGTGCGAAACAGTCGCAGGCAGCCAAAGCAACGCACGGCAAATGTGCGTTGCGGTGGCATCACAAAATGCCGCCTCCTACGACGATGTTGCAGCAACAGTTGCACGCTACCAAAGCCACGCTTGCAGAGTCCGCAATGCAGGCGAGGATGCAGTGGACGTGGGTGACAATGCTTTTGATGCTGTTGTTGCCGCAGCTGGCGGCACTTGTGCTGCAACCGGCGGAAACGAGCCGCCAACTTGGCATAGGCCAGCGGTTGCACATCGACTGACTGCTGATGACTCACTGCTGGTGGCATGGCAATCAGATCGTTGCAATGCAGAAAACTGCGCTGCATGTCCAGTATATCGATCTTTGTCTTGGCCGGCAGCTGGGCAGCGGGCCACCAATCCGCTTGCCAGTAGTCCACAGCGGCAGCTGGTAGCGACAAGGAGCTGCTGGCCTCAAGCTTCAGGGAGCTGCCAGCGCTGGAGAGACTGATGTTTAGAGGAGGCACGCTAACCATGGGAGCGGCAGGAGCAGGGGTCGGAGCGGGCAAAGAAGGAACAGCAGCAGGAGGAGCAGAAGCAGGTGCTGGAGGAGGAGGAGCAACAGGTGCTGTAGGAGGATGTGGAGCAGGCGTCGTCTCTGTGGGCGTGCCATGTGCTTGTGCATAGTGCTGCTGCAGACTTTCCGCGGTAAAGAATTTATTGCTGCACAGGCTGCAATCGTGGAGACGAAATGCCGAGGATTGCACCACACTGTCGTTGAGGACGACAATGTTGGGCTTGCTGCTCGTCGCTGGCGGTGGTAACAGTTCACAGATCATCGGATTGGGTATCTGGCTGACATTGGTCACAATTGGTTTGCAGCTGCGCGTCTCACTTGGAGCTGCAGCTGGAGGAGGAGCAACTGCGTCATTCAATTCAAAGCTTTCCACTTTCTCCGTTTTATATTGCTGCAATGGCGGCAGCTGCCAATCCTCCTTGGCATAGTTGTGCTCCTCGGTAAGCAACTCCGTTTGCAGCAACTCCTGCGCAGTGGGCAACACGGACACGGGCTGAGGCCCATCTGCATCATCTGTTATATTTATAAATGGATCATCTAGATTGATAATCTCCATAATATCGCAATTGTTGATGATGTCCTGCGGATTGAAATCACAGAATTGAAACTTCTGTTCGGTCTCATCGTGTGGCTCCGGCTCATGATCGCAGCATGCCTCGTCCAGGCCCATGTCCAACTCGTCGGGAAAGAGATTGTCGAGACTCTCGCATGCCTCCTGCTTCACACGCACCACTGGCTCCTGTTTGATCTTCAGCTGGCGGCGATATTTGCGCTGGAGTTCACTTTGCGCCAGCATCACCACATCGCAGAATTGGGAGAAACGCTGCAGCTGCCGGCAGCAATCGCCACAAATGTCCTTTGGCAGCGGCAGTGTATCATCCTGAAGGATTTGTAGGGTGGGAAAACATTTCTGGATCATCCCAAAGAGCTCGAAACTCTTGTCGAATGACACACAATTTGGCGCTGTGTTGCCACAGAAGCGACACGTGCTCTTGCTGCAGTTGCTCGTTGGAGCTTCAGTCGCTACTGTTGGCGTCGGCTGCTGCTGTTGCTGCTGCACCACTTGCAGGGATTCGGCATCTTCAGGCAGCAGTTGCAACGTGGGCACCGCATTTTTTTTCAACGTTTTGCGATTGTTGCTGCAATTGAAGTCGGAGTCACTGAAATGGCGACTGCACACCGCACTCCACTTCGAGGGCATC
The DNA here is from genome assembly GCA_035043205.1 of Drosophila trichaetosa. Classification (NCBI taxonomy): domain Eukaryota; kingdom Metazoa; phylum Arthropoda; class Insecta; order Diptera; family Drosophilidae; genus Drosophila; species Drosophila trichaetosa. The sequence goes on from JAWNNE010000502.1 coordinate 662,724, forward strand.
CATTGGCCACTGCGCTGCGTGAAGTCCTTCCATTTCTGCAGCAAATCCTTGCGCTTAAATGGAAATCTGCAAAAGTTTAATTTATATATGTTTTGCTGTTCAATTAATATATTTTGTTGCTCGTTTTGCCTGTGAAAGGATATGCTGCCGGAATGTACATATTTATCGCTGCAATTGACCACCGCGCAGTGTGCGGGCATTTGGCATTGTCTTTACAAGTTCTCTGTATCTTAAAATGTTTAAAACTATTACAAATTCAAGCTTAAAGTGGAATTTTCTTGTTTTGTTTGGGTTTGCGTCTTAACAGCATCAATAATTTTAGCTGAACAGCTGACTGTAAGAACAGTGTAAATAACATTACCAATTGATACACTTTTATTAACAGCTAGCTGTTATGGATGTTTGACAAAATAGCCGTTAAAGCGCTATTTTTAGATCGAAAAAAATGTCGCTCACAAATTGCAATATATTGATATTGTGGAACATAAAAATAAAAAGGTCTGCTGAGAACCAAGAAAAGAATTCATAAATGCTCTCGGCTTTTATAAGTGCGCTTTTCTTATGACGAATAAAATAATATAATCAATATTTATTTCACTACTTTATTAACTTGCTGTTAAATCCCAACGGTATCAGCCCAACGCAAGAATGAGCTAGCAGACGCAGTAAATGCAGTTCACCTGGAAGTCAAAATAAAAGACTAGCACATATTTATAATAAAAAAAACGCGCGCAGTCGCTATTAAACCGGAATGTTAACAGCCCAAATACAAAAATGAGCTATCAAACCAAAATGAGCTAACAGCCGCTGTTTATGCAGTTTAGCAAACGCTGCAAAGCGAACTGGTTCGCCGCTTATCAGTAACAGCTGATCGTAGACGAATCACCTTACCCAACCACCCCACAGCAGCAGCAGCAGTTGACGATCTGAATGAGTTCTTTAGTTAATCTGCAGTTGTGTTGGTGGCATTGGGGCAGGCGCTGTTAAAGTTTTGTAGCTGGAACAACGTGCGCCATTGGACAAGGTCAATCAAGGTCTTTTTGCGTTCAATCAAAGCAAATCAAACAAACGACGAAAGTGAAAACAAACCAAAATAAAAAGAGTAAAAAATGGCACAGCTGATGATGAGAAAAGGCACTTCACTAGCAGCAGCGCGCTTAAGTCCCGTTGCCGGGCAGCGACGCTGGCAGAGCAACAACAGCAATAAAAAGTGCGATAAGATTTTCAACGCGTGTAAATAATTAAAGAAAACACATGAAATTAATTAGGCAATATTTGCAGTGATTACGATCTGGTTGTTGTTGGTGGCGGCATTGTTGGCGCTGCCTCGGCACGGGAAATCCTTCTGCGTCATCCGACGCTGAAGATTGCCGTACTGGAAAAGGAACCCAAACTGGCGATGCATCAAAGTGGACACAATTCGGGCGTCATCCATGCGGGCATCTACTACAAACCGGGCACGTTGAAAGCCCGCCTCTGCGTCGAAGGACTGCATCTGGCGTATAAATATCTGGATGAGCATCAGATACCCTATAAAAAGGTGGGCAAACTAATCGTGGCCACCGATGAAAAGGAGGTCAAATTGCTAGGCGATCTCCATGAGCGAGGAATCAAGAATAATGTGCCCGATTTGCGCCTGATCGAGGGTGATCAAATCCAGGAGATTGAGCCGTATTGTCGGGGTGTCAAGGCCCTGCATAGTCCACATACGGGCATCGTCGATTGGTGTCTGGTCACGCAGCATTATGGTGAGGATTTCAAGCGTGCCGGCGGCGATATTCATCTTGCTTTTAATGTCAAGAAATTCACTGAATCTACGAGCGATGGCAGCGCCGATTATCCGGTGACCATTCATGGCGGCAAATCCGGGCAGAAGGTGCGCACCCGTAATGTGCTCACCTGCGGTGGTCTGCAATCGGATCATTTGGCCGAACTAACGGGCTGTCCGCGAGATCCACGCATTGTCCCGTTTCGTGGTGAGTATCTGTTGCTGTCCAAGGAGAAACAACATATGGTCAAGGGCAACATTTATCCTGTGCCCGATCCACGTTTCCCCTTCCTCGGCGTCCATTTCACGCCACGCATGGACGGCACCATCTGGCTGGGACCCAATGCGGTGCTGGCCCTCAAACGTGAGGGTTACACGTAAGTAAAATCCTTTTATACACTGAGCGAGAAATATAGTAGTTTATCTGTTGCCTCTTTTCCAGCTGGGGGGACATTAATCTGCTCGAGCTGTTCGATGCACTCCGCTATCCGGGCTTCCTGAAGATGGCCAGCAAGTATATTGGCTTCGGTTTCAGTGAGATGGCCAAGTCGGCGTTTATCAATCTGCAGGTGAAGGCACTGCAGAAATATATACCCGATATCAATGAGTACGATATCCAACGTGGACCGGCGGGTGTGCGTGCCCAGGCTCTGGATCTGAGCGGTAATCTCGTCGATGATTTCGTCTTTGATCGCGGCGTGGGCACCGGACCGCTGGCCAAACGGGTGCTCCACTGTCGCAATGCTCCGTCGCCGGGCGCCACCAGCAGCTTGGCCATTGCCAAGATGATTGCGGACAAGATCGAGACGGAGTTCTCCATTGGCAAGGCCTAGTAGGATTAGCTCAAAACGATGACTCACTCCGCTCTCTTCCACCATCCACTTCTGATCCGCCCCTTAAGCATTTTTCTTCACCACTCTCGATTTATCTCTATCAAGCATAAAGTTCCGCTCGCTGTAAAAAAACCAAAAAATCCAAAATAGTTATAGTAAATATTTAATGCTTTTTAGAGAGTTTATTTGCTTTTATTGTTGCATCTGTGTTTTTTACATATATAATTGTTATCCTATTTGTTATCCTTATCTTCCCTATACATACTGCCAAACATTTGTCAATCATGTTCCATGCCTTAACTTATTATTTTATTTATACAAAATCTGAGACAAAATTCTTAAATCATTTAAAATCAATTTGGATATTCTAACAAAATTATTCACATTCACAAAAAAAAGACTAAAGAATATGCTTACGAATAAAAAAAATTAATAATTATAATTTTAACACGTTTTTCATTTACAAGAGATTTAAGAAATTGCATAAAAATAAATGAATTCAAAATGATTTTAATGCCATTTTCAAAAATAATACAATCTGATTTGGCTTAGGCACAGAAAATATTATTGAAACTTTTGAATCTTAGTTTTCGATTTTGAAAACATTCCGGCGTGCTCCAATTTATGAGGTGTGCTTACCAAATATTTATTTAAAATCTATTTTTGAGATTTTGTATGTGAAGTTTGCTATTTACTTTTGCTATTTACATTTTTCAAATGGAAAAGTTTTTCGCTTTCGCTAATTTAAGCGATAATCAGCACAGAGATAACAATACATAAATAGATTTGTATTGCTTAATAAATTACACATACATCAATCAGTCAATCAGTCAATCAATAAAACTCAGTTGAGTTCCAAAATGTGTCGCTTGCCCTTTTCCCGCTTGTCTTTAATGCCCAGCACTTGAATCTCCCTGGGCAGCTGATCAGCAGCTGCATTGCTCAACATTTGACGACACTTCTCATTGATGATCTTCAGTCCATTGGCGGCATGCTGACGCATTTGTGGATCACACGATTCGGCTGCTTCGATGACACGGAGCAGCCTATAAATGGGCAGCAACATGTTCTGGTAGTCGAGCAGACTCTCCATGCCTGCCAGCAGCTCGGCGAGCACGAGGAGAGCACCACGCTTGGCAGGCACATAGCTCCCGGTGCTAAGTTCCGTGTCGATGAGCTGCAATAGTTCCTCGAAGAAACCATGCACCTGGTAGGCGAGCAGGCGGCACAGCTGCGCCAGATTTGCATACGCCGAACTCCTGAACTCATTCAGCGGCGAGCGTGCGCCGTGCAGGAAACAATTGAAGAGCACAGCCTTATGGCGATAGCAAAGAGGACCTGGGAAAGACAGGCAGAGAATAGCATTGGTGATTGCGTCTTTGGTTATTGGAGGGTTTTTAGGACTCACCAATTTCATGGGCTGCCTTCAAGATGGCCTCACCCACAACCAGACGGTAGTCAAGGTCGGCTGTGTCCGCCAGATACTCATCGCTGAGCGTGTCCAGCACCTCCGATTCCCGGATGTGAACCAGAGCGACAAAGAGACGCACACAATTGAGGAACGTGTAGGATTCCTTGTTCCTCAGCGTGCTCAAGGCCAAGGCCATAATCCGTGGTGCTTGGGATATAAATGAGGGATCCTTTTTGTGCAGTGCATCCAGCATTAGTTGTATGCCATAGACCTGTAGATGGGGCTGATCCCGATTCTCGATGAGCTCCCGCGCCTGCTGAAAGCTGGCAAGGGCCGCCGGAGTGGAGCACAGCTCACCTCTCAGCAGTTCCAGCAATGGCAGGAGAGCGTTTCTTAGCAGAAGATTATCGGTTTGTTTGGCCAGCAACTGTTGCAGTGGTTGCCTCAAGCGTTGCGTGCTCTCCGCCAGCTGCAGTTGCTCATTGTGCTCGAGCAACTCTTGCAGCAGCAGCAGCAACATGAGCAACAGCATCTGTTCCGCCTCCTCATCTAGCTGCGCCAGGAATTCACCGAGCAATTGCATAAATTGTTTGCTATGCGTCGCCGCTAGCTGTGCCTTGAGCGGCTCATGCCCGATCAGCTGCTGGAGTCCTAGAAGCAATTGCAACTTCAACTGATAATTGCGTTGCAAAAACTCAGCGAGTTCTGTTTCGGTGGCAAGCAAATCTGTTCTGACTTGGGTAGTTTCTTTTACTGCTGCCAGCTGTTGGAGCATGAGGCTAAGCAGCGCCAGAAATACTTTGCAGGTGAGCGCTTGATCGCTGCCAGCCATGAGTAAAGTGGGCAGCATGCTGCATGCAGGTTGCTCGTCATCCAACTGCTGTTCCTGAGACACCTGCACCTTAACCTGATCTGTCTGCACAATTTTTAGACGTGGATGCAGCGCTTGAAATTCTTGGAAATCCCATTTGTATAGACGAAGTAGCAGTGCCGGCAGCTCCTGCATCGGCTCCCTGTTATCCAGACAGCGTGCAATGAGAGATGCCAACTGCTGGCGCTGCTCCTGCAGCTGCTGTGCTGTCATCTGTTGATGCAGCTGCAACAGGAGCGGCATAAAAGGCACAAGCAGAGCGCTGGGCAAACAGGCAACGCTGGAGCTGCAGAACAGTTGCTGAAAGAGGTGCAGGCGCTCGCAAAGCTCCGCCTGCTCCCACACAATTAGGCCGTTGAGCAGATCCGGTGGCGATGTCAACGGTTGCCAATAGGACATTAACAGCTGCTTAATCCTTGCATGGTTCTCCTCACGCAGCTCGCAGAGACGTCGCAAGCTGAGCACACCAGCGGGCAGACTATGCAAAGGAGCCAGTTGACAAAAGTCAAAGATCTGGTGAACTAAACGCAGCTGTAGACTGGGAGAGTAGCCACGTTGTGCCACAATATTGGCCATGATTTCGGCGCTGCGTGTTGCGTCCAAATTGGAGGAAGATGACGTCAGTGCCGCCAGCAGGCTGGCAAAGCCATGAGGCAGACTTAGTTTGCTGAGTAGCTGCTGGTGCAGCTGTTTGGCCAGTGGAGCGCCCAGTTGCGGCGTCGCCTTCAGCAGTAGCACATGCCGAAAGTAATCCGCTTTGGATTCGTTCTCCCACAGATAAGCGAGCACTTGATTCAGTTCGACTTCCTGCTCGGGGCTTAATTGCTCTTCCGTGCGCACACTCATAATTGCTGCTAGCAGATCACGTTGCACCAGTTCCATGGCATTGGCTATGTGCAGTTGACGTATGCGCAGCAAATGCACAAAAAACTGAACACTTAACAAAAGCAGCGATGAATCGCAACGCAGAAGATTCTCTCCGTGTGCCTGCTGGAACACTGGTGATTTGTAGAAATCCTTGTGCAGTTGCATGCGCAGCGCAAAGTATGCTAACTCCTGAGTCACCTGAATGCACAGCTTCAGATGTGCCACAGATATTAGATCCTCCTTGGCATCGCTGTTGAAATTAATGTTGTTCATCAGCGTTTGCAGCACGTGCTGTAGTCGCACTATATAACAGTTAATGCTTTTATCCATATTAATCTGCGGCGCATTGTCCCCCGTCGTCGGTAGTCCTGCCCACAATTCACGCAACTGTTGTTTCACATCCTGTGGCACATATTTCTCCAAGATCCTCAAATTAGCCACAAGACTTGTTTGCAATTCTGTTGCCGGCACCTGCTGCTTGCTTGCTGCAACGTATACAGCTTGATAATAATTTATAATAAATTGATAAATAGCTACGACTCACGCAATGCATTTGCAAATGTTAAATTCTCGAGCAGAACGAAATATTTCGCAATATTAATCATTGCGCGCCAAATGATTTTTACTCTAATTTTCGCATTCACATCAGCTGTTGCCCGAATTAAGTGGCAACATCAAGAACAGCAAATATAATTCGGCACAGTGACACCATAATGCAAAAGTAAAACTTAAATGTAGTAACATACAAATATATATATTTTTTTTAAATCATAAATGGGCACAGTGGCACCATAAAGCATTTATCAATCTTCAATTTCATAAAAAGCCAATATATTTTTACGTGAAACATTGTCATCAGCTGTTACAAAAACTATATGGCAACGCCTGCAGCGGCAGGTGTAATGCTGGAGTGACACCTATTCTTGTCTATCTGATCGAAAATGCAACTTCCTTGCAAAAAAACTGATTTCGACATGTATTATTTATAATAATCTAAAGCATACACTGCTCTTATTGAAAATAGTTAACTCTGTAAATGCAAACATGTTGCTTGGAGTTTCCTCAATACCGTGCTCGATTGCAAAATCATTGCACAGCTCTAGTTTGCGACGGATGGCAACCTTGTGCGAGCGAGTTAGTGAAATCCAATTTAATTGCAGCTAAAATTCGTTCGTTTTTTATTGCTGCTAAATATTGTAAATAGTTATTCCGCATTCTTGTGTATATAGACAAAAGATTATGTGCAGCATCAATAAATAGCAATAATACCAAAAATCGAGTATTTCATGAGCAATAAATATCTTGCCGTCAAATCTGTACGTGTACGAAGCAGGAAAATCGAACAACTTTCTTTTTCCGTAGTGTGCGTGTTTGTGTGTGTGTGTTGAGTGTTGGCGTGCGTTCGTGTGTGTATAAGTGTGTGTGTGTGTGTATCGTATGCAAAAAAGCGCAGCGTAAAAAAAATTAATTAAAAGTGCGCAACAACTAAGTTAGATTCACAATAATTATTCGGCTAACGTCTGCCTTGACACGCCCAGTGTTGCCAAACGCCTACGCAATTAAATACACACACACACAGACAGCTGCAGTTGTCGCTGCTGCTGCTGCTACGAGTAGTAAACAAACAAAAACAACAACAGTAAAAACCGAAAAATGAAGAAAATCCTGTCGAAATTCGACAGAAATGAGAAATTGGAAAACTCGCACAACAACTCCTCATCAAAGGAGACAAACAGTTTCGTTGGCAAGGTTTTCACAGTCGGACGCGTCACGGTCACCGTCGAGGATGTCTTGGCCGAAGGTGAGTTTTTCTATAAGTGTGTTTGTGGGGAGTGGGAGTGTGTGTGTGGGAGTGAGACAGCGTTTATATTAATCTGGCTGGGATTGTTTCCACTTGATTTAAAGTGTAGAGTTGCCAGTGCGTCAGATAAGATTAAAGAAACAATATATATATATGGGGCGTAAACAGATGCTCTGCCCCTTGTAAAATTGTCAGCACCACTTGTCGCATGCTGCGACAGAGAGGTAGGTAGACGAAGAGAAAAAGAGAGAATGAAACTGTTCGTTTTTTGCTACACAAATCGATATAAATTAAATCAATTATGCGAATTAATTAAGCCAATAAAGTAGAAACTACTATTCTTTCTTGCAGCAGCCCCAAACAAAGTTGCCATTTGCAAATGGCAGAGTTCAGTCAACGCAAGGCAGAGCTAAATTGTCAACACTGACAGGCAACGGAAATATATTGGCATTTGTCCTTGAATTGAAGTGAATAATATTTTGCACTTCTGTAAATGACGCCCCTTAATTGATGAGTGCTTTGCAAATAGATTGCCACTATTTTTAACAGCTGGCAGACATTTCATTTGCATGTATGTGTGAGTGAGTGAGTGTCTGTGTGTGCTTGGAGTCTCCTTTTCACCTTTTACGCTTGGCTACAGTTATTGATATTTTACTTTTCTTTTTTTTTTGGCTATATTTGCAACTTGGCAAGCAAAAATGTTGTTGTTGCTGTCAGCTGTTGTTGTTTTCTGTTCGACAATTAAATGTCAGCGTTGCCAGCTCAATCACGTTTGTTGTGCACGCAAAAAAAAACAAAAAGCACACTTTTGAATGACTAGTGCAAGAAGCAGAGCACGCTCCAAAAACTTAAGGAGTTTGCCGCTCATGCCGCCCCCCTTCCACTCCATTTCTACCTCTATTAAGTGGCACCTGTCGCTATCGCCATCTTCGTTTTTGGTCTGTTTTTGCGTTTCAAATTGACTTCTCAACGTTTTCTCCCGCAGCTGCTGCTGCGTTACAATTGCAATTACAATTTGTGCATTGTTATTGTTGTTGTTGGCCGCTCACAACCTTCAGCATTGATTAACATTTGACGTTATAATTTCACAAACGCCAACTAAAAAGTCGAATGAAAATCGACTACAGCTATACACAGTTACAGTTACTGCTACATACGAACTGTACTGTTTCTTGTTATTTTTGTTGTTGTTGCTGTTATTGCTGCTCTGGTTTCTACCCCCCCTAAATGATTTTTATTATTCTTGTCATTGTTGCTGTTACTGGTACTGTTACTATGTTTGTTGTTGCTGTTGTTATACGTGACCTTCAATAGGTTTGTACAAATGTACACATGTACGTATTATGTTCATTTGTATGTACATATATTACGTCGCTTTTTATCGTTCATTGGAGAGTGCCAAGAGAAGCAGGAAGGGAGGGAAGGTTGGCTGCGTTTGTTGTGTGAGTTGGAGAACAACTTCTAACACGCTGCATAACGAAATACCCTAATAATCTACATAATTTGCATACCTAAGTCAAATGTTGATTAGCTTTTGCATGATTAAATGTATATATATATTTAAATATATATAATTTGCAAAAGTTAAGGGAGTATTCATCTTCATAATATAGAGATACTGTTATTAGCATAGTTGTTATATGTTAAACTGTGTATTTACATTTCGAAAAAATGCAAACTTTACCAGCTAGGTGTTAGGCTCTTTTTTATCTCAGATACAAGTTGCTTGCTTGCCCTCCAATTTGTTGTTATTCCAGCTGTCAACTGTCTAGACTTAAGACGACAAACACATACAAACACCCACGATATCAATTTACAATTAACAATTTAATTTGTTGTATTACAGGCGGCTTTGCCATGGTTTTTCTGGCTCGTGGAAATGGCGGAGGAAGTGCATCAGCCACAAAATACGCACTGAAACGTATGTACGTCAACAACGAGCACGATCTGAACGTGGCCAAGCGTGAAATACAAATTGCCGTAAGTGGCTTATTACTGATTAGATCTATACATATAAATAGAGTTATCATTTAATAAACTGTTTTATCTCTGTGTGTTTGTTTTTTGTGCAGAGCAACTTGAGCGGACACAAGAATATCATTGGGTACGTGGACTCGAGCATTACGGCCACCGGGAACGGAGTGTGCGAGGTGCTGCTCTTGATGCCATACTGCAAGCATCACATGCTGGCCATGATGAATGCTAGGTGAGCTATGGCCAAAACTCAAAATTGGTTCCTTTTAATTCTAAGATGTTTGCCAAGCGGCAAATTGTTACGAAGAAATGCGCTGGAATACGGTAAAAATATATACAGATATATTCAAAAATAGCACAAGTTTCGCTGTCCTATCTTCCGAAAGGCACCGATTCTCCACCTATTCTCTAAAAAGCATGAGTGAAAATTAAACAGGCAAATTAGTTTTGGTCGGTTGGGTGGGAGGTGGGTGGCATTTAACAAGCCCGTCAAATAATTAATAACTTATCCCGCAGGCGACACCTTTAACTATACCCTAAAAGTATCGCAATAGAAAAATCACAGAATATTTAACTTTATCGCATGCAAATTACTAAACAAATTCTTTTTTTTTTGCAGATTACATGTTGGCTTCACCGAGCCGGAAGTGCTGACCATCTTCTGTGATATTGCCGAGGCTGTTTCACGTTTGCATTACTGCCAAACGCCCATCATTCATCGGGACCTGAAGGTCGAGAACATTCTGCAAACAGACGCCGGCAATTTTGTGCTCTGTGACTTTGGCTCCGCCACGGCAAAAACGCTAAATCCGCAGCAGCATGGCGTCACCGTTGTCGAGGAGGAGATCCAAAAGTATACGACGCTCTCGTATCGTGCACCCGAAATGATCGATTTGTACAGTGGCAAGAGTATAACGACCAAGGCGGATATCTGGGCCCTCGGCTGTATGCTCTACAAGCTCTGCTTCTTTGCCCTGCCCTTCGGCGAGAGCACGTTGGCCATCCAGAATGGCCAGTTTGCCATACCCGATAGTTCCAAGTATTCGCGTGGCGTTCACCAGCTTATCAAATATATGCTTGACACGGACATGGAGAGGCGACCAAATATTTGGCAGTTGTGCGAAGTCGCCTTTCGGCTGGCGGGCAAAGAGAATCCTGTCCAGAATCTGCACGTAAGTTAATTCAAAATTAAGCAACTTGTTTAGATCAGCTTTTTTTCAACAATGAGATTTATTTAAAAAAGCGCTCTTTGAGTTACTTTTACATATTGAAAACTAACTTTTCCTAAAGATTTCACAACACCTAAAAAATTCCCCAATTTCATTTTCGGTTTATGTTGTTTAAGATTAGTTGCTGATCTAAGCAGAAAATGATGTTGCGTAAGAGTGGTTTGAAGATTATATTTATATTATATACATGTATATATTTATCTTGCAGAAATCGGCAATGCCCAATTTTGAGCAGTTGTTGATACCACCCTTTGAGTCAGAGGCGAAGCGGATTAGTGCCGCCGCCAAAGCAGCTAAGCCCCAGCAGAACGTGTCCCTTGTGGAGGCGGGCACGAGTGTGGTGCCACGTTCGCGTCCCAAGGGTTCGACAACGGTGCATGGACAGAATGCGCTGGGATTGGGGCTGCCACCCAGTCCATTGCCGCGACAGGGCATCACATCGCCACAGCCGCAACCTATTGTTGAGCAATTTCAAGCGAATTTTCCAGCAATGCCCGCAGCAGCTACAGTAACAGGAGGAGCAGCAGCAACAGTAACAGCAACAGGAGGAGCAACAGCAGCCGCAACAGGAGGAGCAACAGCAACTGTACCAGCAGCAGCAACTGCAGCGCCAACAGCTGTTAACAGTCTGTTCGAATCCAGCGCCTATCCGGATCCATTTAATGAGGCATCTGCAACAACAGCAACTACAGCTGGTGTTGCAGCAACAGCAGCAGGCGTAGCAACAACAGCAACAGTTGCTGATGCTACTGCAACTGCCTCAAGCGATGCAGCAGGCAGCGATCTACAACCTGTGGATGCAACAGCAGCAGCCATCAATGAATTGGGTCTAACGGGCACGCCCACCAAACACATGCTAACACCACCCAGGGGGGGAGGCGGTGGTCATCGGCGCAACGTCAGCGACACCTCGGCCTTTAATAAGTAAGTGCCACAATTACAGCTACTCAATATGTGTGTGTTTTTTATACCCTGAACTCTGGTTAAAAAGTATGTGAATATTTTAATGTTTCCTTGTCTCGCAAATATCGATACATCTCTTTTTCCGAAAGCACTAAAAGCCAACATTTTAAAGGCTTCTAACTGATAGTTGTTATGCATGTTAAAAAAAATATATATCCTCATATAGATCTAACATTACTCTCAGTAGTCAATCATTTTCATATGAAATGAGAGCACTTACACACCTACTTACATTTGGGTGTGCAAATTTTTGTAAAGGACAATTTAACAAAAGAAAAAACCAGCTGGGTTCAGGGTATTATCGGAGTCGAGCTCTCTCGACTACAGCTACATGTTTTTTTGTTTTGCCTCCTCTCGATGTATTTCTGTTTGTGACTTGCTCTTTTCTTGCTTTCACTCTTGTTGTGCTTCCACTGTCTACTGTCATTCGAAATTTAAGTGCCACATATGACGATGACGCCGCATCGCAGAGTCAATAAACTAAATATCTATTTGTTGTTTAAGCCTGTTTATAAGCATTCCATTGAATTGATTTGATTTGCTTTGCTATCTTCCTTACACCTTTTTTGCCATCATGCATTCCACTTGCAAAAAAAAACTCATGTTGCACAATTATCAGAACCTTTGCCAACGAGACGAGTCAGTTTTTGGCGCCGTACAACAACAACATGGCCATGTCGATGGGCGATGGACCGCAGAATGTGGCGACACTGGCTAGTGCCGCTTCCAATCCGGGCATCTACGCTGGCAGCAGCAGCACAACAGGCGCCTTCTCGCTCTCCAGCAATGAGCTGGCCAAGCAGACGCCAATGGATAAGCGTGTCGAGGCCTGGAATCCCTTCGAGGAGGAGCAGCCCTTCAGTCAAATGACCGAGGATCACATATTCGAGGCGGAGTTCGACAAGATACGTCAGCGCGGCAGTCAAGGCAGTAAGTGAAGTCAAATACTATACACTCGGAAAAAAATCGATCTAATGGCTACTCTCTAAAATGCAGGTCGATTTTTTTCCGAGTATACTAAAAAAAACGAATTCTATAATAATTATTTGCTTTTGTTGCAGGCATCACGGCCAAGTCCGCATCGACCACATCCACACTGACGCCAACAGAGCAGAATGTGACTGTTGCAACAGTGGCATTAACTGCAGCAGCAGTAGCTGCTGTTCCTGTTCCAGTGCCTGTTGTGGCAAGCGTTGCTGCTGTCTCGCCCAATCCCAATCCAGCTGTGGAAGATCCATTTGGCTCGGCACCGTTCAGTTTGCCGCCGGGTCTGCGCGAGAAGGCGAGTTCGCTGCGCAAAACTGGAGGTAAAGCATAAAATTTTGAATTTAAATATTGTTGCAAAGCCAGAAATACGTTTAGTTTCTCGATTGTTGCTTTTGTTTGTTGCTCTCAATCTCTCGATCTAGAAAGTGAAAATGAGTTGAACGTAGACGTAGTCTAAAATACCCATCCCACAGTAGAGTAACAGCAACAGCAACAAGAACAACAACATGAACTACAACAACAACAAGAACAACAGCAACATCGACAACAACCGGCAGCACCAACAACAAAAACAACAAGCAACAACAGCAATGCGACAACATCTTTAACAACAACCAATAATAACAGAGAGAAAGCTGCGCTGAGCTTTTAGATTATGCTTTAACAACTGTCAGTCAGCTTTTAAGAGAGAGCAGAGAGAAGTGAGCGAGAAGAGAGAGAGCGAGTGCGGGGATTGGGTGGGTTGTGCAGTGAAATTAGCTTTTAGAGTGCCATAGAGCGACCTTAATGATTGATCCTCCTGTCATTACTTAAAAAAAGAGAGTTTTGTATGCATATGTAGACATATATATATAAATATATAAAAAGAACAATGTATTTGTTTTTGTACATATTAAAATGCACTCAAATACTAATCTATATTTATAGTATCTATTGACAAAGAACTTTACTTTACTTTACGTGATCTATTAACTAAACTTCCAACTCCAATCTAAGCGCTTCTAACAAAATAAATTTTTTGGTGCTGGTTCTATGCTAGATGAAACAACAATTATTACTTAGTAAACATTAACTCATAATCTAAACAGTAGCCGTAATGTGGTTGTGGTTTTAATTTAACCCAAAACATATATTTTGAACTTCAATTCAAGCTATGTAATTTTTGTAAAATATTTAATTTGATGTGTATGTCTTAACGCTGTTAATTCGAGTAAAATGTTAATAACAGAGCATTCAAGCTGTTTATGTTAATGCAACAAATGTTATGTTAACATAACAGCCTTTGAATTATTTTAAATTGTATTTTCTTAAAACTGATTTCAAATTGATTTAAATTCAGCCTTTTGACATATACTTTCAAAATTTCGTCTACTTATTGCTATATAAATATTTCTGTGTGTTTTGTAAACTAAATTAAGCCTAATGTGAATTGATATCAAATGAGAAGAAAATGTGTTTTTGAGCAATAATTTGCTGCATATCAAAATTAATATTTAAAAAACGTGCAATTCTAAATATTTATGCTAATTAACTAAAGATTATTGATTAGAGATTATTCTGCTACTGCTCAAAATGACAAAATTAGTACATTTTACAATTTTATTTATCTTTTTTTATACATTTTGCAAAGTTTACGTCAAGCTGCGTTCGCTGCGGATGTGGCAGCAATTAAACAAATGATAAAGAATATTGTTAATATTATTGATCAATGAAGTCAATGTCCAATCAATGCTAGACAATATATATATATTTATATATATTTGCACAACAGTCCATAGGCAAAAGAGATTTTTCGTTCCTTAAAAAGCGACCACAACAACAACAAAAACTATTTAATAATGTTCAACTTAGCTATTAAAACCCAAAAAAAAAAAAAACCTGTTAATACTTGTACATAAATGTTATGATAATAACATAAAATAATTGAAAATATTATTCCAAAGAGCAAATTTCCATAAATTGAACACAAATTGAGAACAAATTTGAAGAACAAGCGCAATGAAAGCAACAAAAGTCAGGTAAACACGCAATTAGCAATAGCAAATCAAACTTCAGATGGCAGGTATATATACTCTATATATATATATATATATATTAAACACAATATATGTATATATATATATATATATTTATTTATGATATGAACAATTTGGCAGCGCTGAGCGTTATTTTTAAGTTAAAAAGAACAAAAACCCAACAATGATGAATTTGTATGAGAGTTAAGCAGCGCTCTAAACTGATTTGAAATGCAATAAACAAAACAAAAACCAAAAAAAAAAAACAACACATTGAATTAGCTAATTTAAGCAACTACTTAAATTTAAAATGGGAATTTCAATAACAATTTACTAACATAAGGGCTATGCACAGGGCAGCAATATCTTAAAAAAAGAGTCCAAATTAATTGTAATTGTAGAAAAAATTACAAAATTCCTTAGTTCTACTTTTTTGAAGTAATTCATTGATTCTAGTAAATATTTTTGATTTTTTTAAAGTCATACTTTTATGTTAAAAACTTTATTTGTTTTCTAGGTATTTAATTTAACTTCTTTTCGAAACAAAACTCGGTTATTTTACTCTATTCTCTGATAATTCTATATTCATCTTAATTCAAGTAAATATTAACACAACAGCGCTGTAAAATGATCATAACAGCATGTAAAATTATCATAACAGCGCGTTGAATCTGTTAATGTTATGGTACAAATTTTATGTTAATGTAACAACGTTGCAAAATATTGCCTTTATTAACAGTTTCTTAGGCATTTAATTAAACTTCTTTCTTTCATGAGTTTCAGCCATGAGTTAAAGTATCTATAGACTTACATTATCCATAGAAATTCCATTCGATCTAAAATCAGCTGGCTATATTCTTCAGCTAAATCATGAATGAAAACTTATTGTAGTGTCCTGTGCATAGATCCTTAAGCCTCATGTATATCCTTAGATCATCGCTTAACTCACACCCAAGGATGACATCGAGCTACAGCCATCAATCAAATTGCGTTTTCCTCGTCACATTTCTAACTAATCCTAAATGTTAAACTAACAAACACGACATCCTCATCACTAACAAAAAAAGATAACACTCAAATACAATATATATTACTCACATTCATTAACATTAATGATCTTCGTAAGCACTCAGGCATCGTCACAAGAAATACAAAAAGAACACCAACAAATCCCCTTCTCGTAACTAGTCCGTAATCTCATTACCTTACTGCATAAAACGTACTTGATCTCATCCACAGCGAAATTCATCGTTAGCTGCTCCTCGGGCGGAGTTACGCCCATTGCCACAGCTGGCGGCAATCCAATGGTCTCATCCAGCTCATCCAAGTGGCTGCTATCACCCACACTGGAAGAGGATAAGACTTCGCTAATTGGCAGCAGACTGAAAACCGATTCGGATGACATTGGAGGAGGCGTTGGAGCAGTAGGAGGACTGCAAACGGAAACAGTCGCCGGGGGTGGTGGCTTTGTCAAGCTGCCCCTGGAGGATCGCAACAAGTACGAGAAATTGCGCAGCAATGATCAGCCCACATCGGATGATTCCGATTCGGAGTTCTTTCAGCAGGACAGCGATGAAGGCAACAAGAAAGGTGCGGCGATCTTCAAGCAGATTGTCACCAGCAACATACCCGAAACCATACACAAAATCCAACAGGTTGCCTACCACAACATGGACAAAACCACACATTTGCCCATCGTGAAGAAGTTGCGCCAAACGGCGACCACAAAACGACCCTCATCCTCTGCCCAGCAGGCGGCGCAACAGCTCAACCTAATGGCAGCCGCAGTGGCTGCTCAGGCGGCACAAGCCGCTGCAGCGGCACAAGCGGCACAGCTGGAATCGGATGACGATGCGGATTCCATTGGATCGGCGAGTGATTTGCGCGCCGAGGACGATGATCTGTTCGATGAGAATCCGCGTGCTGGTTCGCTAGCCAAGCTGCGACGTCCGCCGCCCCTCGATATGGACGGGATCAGTGAGAGCGTGAAGACCTGTTCCAGTTCCGCTTATCATGCCGAATGCGAGAGCGTGACCACGCACGAAGATGATGTGCGCAGTCGAGTTGTGGTCAAGGTGCGTCTACGTAAAAAGGATCGTGCGGCGGCAGCTGCTGCAGCAGCAGATCCCAATAGCACCTCGGCTGCAAGTGGTGGCATCAATATCAATTGTGATGAACTGAGTCCCACATCTAGTGATCTGCTGCACAAGTTTGGGGATCGTCCGCTGCTGCTGGACGATGAGCTGGACTATGGTTCGGCGGAGAGCAAGAGCAGCAGCACTGAGTCATCTTCCACACAGGCTGTAGAAACTGCAACTGCAGCTGCAGCTGCTAACCAGGCGGAGTTCAGCGACGAGCTCGACGTGTTTGCCATGGCGCCGTTTAAACTGCCCGTGGGCAAGCCGCCCAAGCGGCGACCGAGACCCAGCGAGCCGGAAATGTGGACATCGACGCCGGTCAAATCCAGTCAGCCCCCGCCAACTGCTGACTGCAATTTTGCCAACTTCCCAGAGCCGGATGCAAAAGTCGCTGCACCCCAGCTGGATGAGTTCAATGAGCCCATCTTTAATCCGTTTATTGGATCTGTTGCAGCAGAGGCAGAGGTGGCAGCAGCAGGACAAAGCGGTGGCGATGGCGACGGCAGCGAGCAGCGGGATCTCTTTGGCTCTGAGCCATTTCCACAGGTAATACGCAAATGTGTCGTTGTCGAACAGCCAACGCTCCAGCTCCAGCTCCAGCACTATCCCAAAACCAACAACAACAACAATATCAATATGCATAATAATAATAATATTAAAGTAATCCCGGCCAGCTGTTCACAGCTGGTGACAATCAATCATTCGATTATAATAAATAAAACGCCCGAACCACCTCCGCCGCTGGCTAACAATAATAATAATCACAAGATTAGCAGCAGTAGCATCAGTAGCGTCTATGTGAATGTGCCAGCCGCAAGCAGTTGCTCCGCCAGCTCCTCCAGTGGCAACAACACCAGCATCACCTCAACCACCACACAATCAGTTCCAATTCCAATTGCAATACCAGCACCACCAACCGCACCCGCAATTGCTGTGCCCGCACCACCTCAACCACAATTACAGCCAGCACATTTGCAACCGTTGCTGGCCATTGCTGATAATGGTTTTGTGCAAATCTCCCAAGATCGCTGCTCGGACTTTACACCGGACGATGAGGAGGAGCCGGTGGTGTTGCGTTGTTCCGCCGATCTGGTTGCCGATGGATCCAACCAGATCGCGGCCCCGGCAACTGTTAAGCCCAAAAAGGAAAAGTCCCATTTGGCTGTGAGAGCGCTGCCCGCCAAGCTCACCCAAAAGGTCAAGGGGCATGCGTATAAGAAGGTCAGCGCCGGCGCTCTGGGCTCCACCTCATCTTTGAGCTCCGGCAGCAAGCAGAAACATCAGCGTCTTCAATATCAATCCCATGACGACGATGATGATGATGATGATCATGCCGCCGCCCAGGATGAGAATCGTGTTAGTGGCAGTGGTGGAGGAGGAGGAGGAGGAGCCGGCAGCAGTCGCAATTTTCAATCGAATACCATACAGAACTCGGCAAAGACTGGCTTCAGCAATATGAGCTTTGAGGATTTTCCATCGGATCAGGAAATCGATCGCATGTCCAAAACAATACCCTTCGAGGTGGTGCGCAAGGAGAAGATGCTGCTTGAGGCCGAAAAGAAATTTGGTTCACTCAAGCGGCGCAATAATCTCTTCTCTTAGAGAAAGAGAGGCCGGTTATCGTTTATCGGTTATCGATAGAGTGGTCGCTCCAACATTGACATCTTTCAGAAATAGCAATCTTTGTTTAAACATTTTCTATTTTTTTGTTCAACAACTCATTTTAATATAGTTTGTTGTGAGAAGTATTTGCTTCTAGAAATTCCAATTCATCATAATAATAATAATAATAATATCATAATGTAAATACTTGAAATTTAATATAACTATGTATTTTTGTATTATTTGGATAATTCAAATTCTTTCAAAAATCGAATATCAGAATATCATCATCAAATATTGAAACTTTAACATGTACTTTTAAAAACTAATATGTTTTTTTGACATATCATCATTCCAAAACTGGTTAAGCCCTTGAATATATCGTATTACTTAAAGTATATAGAATAGTTTATAAAAATATTGTTTAATCTTAATATTGACATCAATTTGAAGCGATTCAATTGCCGAGCGACCACACAGCGTGTGGAAAATTCCTACAAAAGAAAAATATAAAAATTAAACAAAACAGAGTAGAGACTGGGACAATGTTTAAAAAAAATTGTCATTAGCCGGATTATCATCCGGATGGATGATAAAACCCGTAGCTTTTTCGCTTATATTAATTTTTCGATATTCCGTTTTGTACTTTTTTTTTATATATCATTTGCATTTTCGCACTCATTACAGTAAGCAGAGCCGCCACACACACACACACACACACACAATGAACTTCCATGCACATAACCCGATACATACGCATACATACATTTACATAGACATATAGCCAATATACCGTTACAACGGCAGATAATGTATTTTTTGAGCAAAGTATTTCTCTGATTATTCAATCAGAGCACGAAAACTCTTAAACGAGATGATTATAAGCGCAGCTGACCTAAACATGGGAAGAGTAAAAATATGAATATAAATAACAACAAATTAACAATTGATATCTATACGAATATACTGTTATTTAGTGAAAACAAAAAAATACAAAATGAAGAAACTGTACATTAGATATACGTATTAAATATATATATATATATATATATATTTATTGGCACATTTGAGCTGATGTTGCAAATGATGAACACAATAACAAAATGGATTTAGAATTTATACGATGCGTAAGTTTACCAAAGTTACATTTATTGTTTAATATGGCATTTTCCAATTTGATTTGCTTTTGTCAAATTTACTATTATTTATTTATATATACATACCTATATATATATATATACATCTATATACAAAACATCAATGTGATTATAATACCCTAACACCCCAAAAAGATCAATTATAAACAACAATAACAATATATATTTACTAACAGCCGTTGAAACTATGGCAGCAAATATTTAAATTAAATTCGTACTCAATTTGTTTATGAATATGTATTATTATCGACTATATAAATTATCAATATGTATTTATATATAAATATATACTTATTATTCTCAGCGAATAAACTTGTTTCTCTACAAATCAAGCAGTTTACTTCGTGTTTTGTTTTGTGCAGATGCACTGTAATAAATAAAGCACAATGACGGTGTTGTTATTTAAGCACTATTAGCAACAAAAACAACAACTGCATTGGAAATAAACGAAACACATCGCAAACAAAAACTGTTTATTTGTCTTGTCCAGTGGAAAATGTTGTTTAGCATGTGCACGCACCATTAATGGGGTTGAAGCCTTAGGTAATTGAAACTCAGTTTAAAAAATTGCGGCATACTTTTAGGAGCCGACAGGCGACCACAAAAATAACTGCGCCATGTCCTTGTATGGTAGAATCCTAACTCTATCGAACTGCATTTAGGAACTATCGGTTCATCGAAGAAGCCAAACATTTTTAAAAATTAAGAAATGAGTCGAAATAAGTTAATATATAAATATACATATTCATATATGGATTTTAGATGCTCATATACATTCATAGGATATTTGGATTAAACGCATCGCTTAATCGCTCAACAGAATCATCTTAAAGTTTTAATGTTCAAATATCATAACATTTACAGTCTGTGTTTATGCTTTTATGATTATATATCTGCTTGATCCAGGACCTCATGGCACTCAACGCGCTCGCTCGACGTTGCTAAATTCCCACGGAGAGAACATCAAACATTTTGCCATCAAGTGCCGAGGATTACCAGACCAGATCCTGTCTAGCCGCTGGGATGTGCTGCGGTGCATGAAGTCAGGACTCCTATGGGAACATCTAGCATCAAGTTATCCGCCGCAAAATTGACATTTGCCGCCGTCAGCTAAATTTTCTAAAGATTGCAGATTTGCAACGCAGAAACAGTGTCAATTGTACATTTATTTTGACAGCCGCTGTTGCCATCGCTGCAGCCAAAGCAACAACAGTGCATTTGTAAACAGAAGTCAGCTGTGCGGCGAATAAGTGTGTGTTGAGTATGAATGAGAATGCGTAGTTAAGGCACAAGAAGAATAGCAAACACAACACAAGGAAAAAAAAAACAAGGTGTGTGTGTGTCTGTTTTTGTAAAGAAATGTTGCCAGCACCGATAAATAACAAAAAGAAAAGGCAAGCGTCGAGAACAACAGAACACAACAAACTAGGCAGAAACTGAGAACCTCACGTACGTAGATGTCGAATAAATATATATAAATATTCACTTCAAGTGAAACGAAATTCATTTGCAATCTCATTTCAAGCAGAATGTTGCCCACTACAATCGGTAAATGGAATGTGGGAGAAGCAGAGCGCATTTTAGTGAAATGTGGCGGCTTTTCCAGTCAACTGGCGCGCAATGTGGACGAAAAAGTTGATGGCGATCCCTTGTGGGGCTCCCGTTTTGATTGCACCCAACCTGCTGCTGTGGTCCAAACACATTTGGACTTCTTGCGTAAGGGCGCTGATATAATACTGACCAACACGTATCAGTCCAGCGTGGAGGGTTTCATGAAGCATTTGGGCAAAACCCGTGAGGAGAGCACTGCGCTCATTGCGAAAAGTGTTAAGCTGGCACAGGATGCCAAATTGCAGTATTTGGCTGAATTGGCTGCAGCAAATAATGGCAACATTGACGCCAATATGCCCTGGATATTGGCCTCGATTGGACCGTATGGCGCCCATTTGCACGATGGCTCCGAGTACCAGGGCAGCTATGCGAATATTGTCAACTACGAGCAGCTGCAACAGTGGCATACAACACGCATCGATACCTGTCTGCTGGCTGGCGTGGATGGTTTAGCTGTGGAAACGTTGCCCTGCCAACTGGAGGCTCTTGCGGTCACAGAGCTAATCCTGAACAGATCGTCGACGGCCAAGTTTTGGGTATCTTTTCAGTGCAAGGTGAGTTTTGGCCCTTTGAAATATATATTATGCATTACAGTTGCGGTCAAAATAATAGTAGTGCTGCTTCAACCACTGCAAAAACTCAATATTTTCATGTCCTTGAAAGGACTTTCGATTCCTTTAATATTCTGAATACAAGAGTAATCAATACTGAATACTGAAGGAAGACTTAAAAGATGGGATAGTAGTGAAGCTTTCTTAGCTTATATATACATTTGTAGTAAACTTATATCTTTTGACCCACAGGATGAGCTGCATTTGGCGCATGGTGAATCATTTGCCGGAGCCGCATTGGCAGTTTGGCGTCTCGTGCAGAAGCATGAGGCACAATCTCGTTTGCTGGCCATCGGCGTCAATTGTGTGAATCCCAATTATGTGACGCCGCTGATTGAATCTCTGCAAGCTATCATGGCGCAAGAGGAGCTGCCGCCGCTGGTCATCTACAGCAATCGCGGTGAGGTGTACGATGCCGAGCGTGGCGAGTGGACGGGCACCGGTCTCAATGTGGTCTCCTTTGTGCCCCAGTGGCTGCAGCTGGGCGCACGCATCATCGGCGGATGTTGTCGCGTCTATCCCGATGATATACTCGAGATACGCAAGTACATTGATAGCATCGCTCAGCAGCCGCAAGCGCATATCCAAACGACTTAGTTCCATAATTTGATTTCCACATACTTATTCATATTATAAATCATGCTAATATATAAGTGTTGCTATCTGTATAAATATGTAATATATATATATATTCACACGCTCAAAATTCTTAAATGCTGTTGCTAACGAAATTATGTATAATTTGTGAGTTTCTTTCACTTTTCATTTAAGTTGGCCTAGACCCATTTCTATAGCTAATATATATAAATATATGTATATATAATATATATGTAAATATAATCTGTGGAATTGTTTGCTTTTCAGTGGGTAAATTGAAAGCAGTGTCTGATTAAACAGTTCAATGCTGCAAGGTTTTAATAGTGTTTTTACAATTTAATTAGCATACACTGTGCGCGCAATAAAAATGGGGTATATTGGTTTAATGCAGTGTTCCTTTGACTAACGAAGTTATTGAATTTGTGAATTTAACTAGAAACCTAAAGTCTTTACTCAAGTTATATAAATTTGTTGCATTGGATTATGTTCTTTGGATTCCCAATCATTTTCAAGCATCCAAAAAATTTAAAGAAAAAATAGATGTCAATTTTTGAATATTCTCTAGATAACACGAATTTCTCGAAATTCTATTCTATGAGTCTATAATAGTTTTATAGTAATTTAAAATTGAGTTATTTAATATTTGTACTATCAACTATTATTAGACCGCAAACAATGAATTTTTCCGCTGGTAGATTTTGATCGCAACACTTTTTGCTTATTTTTTGTTTCGCATCGAGCACAGCTGCGAATGAAATATATATCAGCCATATGTTCAACTTTTGAGTTCGCACGACATTGTGTGTAGTGCCAAAGGCAGCAAAGGTTATCAATCAAAGCAGTCACTGTCTGTTTGTCTGTTTGTTTGTCCATCTCAGACAGCACCTAGACTAATCTCTGCCAGAGCTGGCAATAAACTGAATAAGCCTGATTAATACCAGATTACTAATCAATTGTTTTGAGTTGAGCTATGGTAAAAATTTTCCTCTAGCTTATATTACTTAGAAAACGTTGATTATCCTTATTATAAGGATTATACCTTAATTATTATTAATGCAACAGATTTATTTACTTATCATTAAGACAGCCAGAAAATTGAGGTAGGCCAGAATCACTTTTTAGATTTAGTTTCCCAGTTGTATATAGTTTAATGATTTATGTAGATTTTAATATACAGTCCAACTGATTAATATATATGCATATTTTTGTAAATGTCAATCGCTTGATTTGATTTTGACATACATATCTGACAAGTATCAAAGATTATTATTATTCACTTGCCTCTTTATTTGTTAAACAAAGAAAAGTAAATGGCCCAATTATTTTGTTGATACAAGCAAAAGCTGAGATTACATCAGAACAGGGAAATGGAAAAAAAATCAATTGATTAATAAGTTATTAATTAAAAATATTCTTTACATCTCTCTTTAAACAAATGATTTTATTGTGGAGCTTATTTTATTTTTAAGCAATGGAAAGCAAAGGCAACATTTTCAAATAAAATAATATTGCATCAGATTTCTTTGCCGTTCCCCGACCATTATCCGGGGTCAGTTGTTATTATTTTTATGTGATTTGTTAAGTTAATATTTTCACTTTGTTGTGCTGCTGCTTCGGCTGCTGCTTCTGTTGCTGCTTCTGCTGCTGCTGAGCATAATGCTCAGTGTGATAAGAGCAGCCTATAAAGGCAGGCGGTCAACATTGTAATCTGCCACATTTAGTTTGAGCTTCAGACCGAACGGAATATATATTATACAAATACATTTGTTATTCGTCCGCCTAGCAACTTTCAGCAAAATCAACAATTTAATCAATTACATAGACATATTTGTATGATTTTCAAGGTGAGTGCTTTGTGCTTAGCAAAAATCTTCCATTAATTACTGTCAAACAACTGCGTTATTATTGTTATTTGTTGTTGTTGTTGTTTGTTGAATGAAGCAAGTTCATTAAACTCTCGATGCAGCTGCTATTTGTTCGAATTAAAGTTTAAAAGTACATAATGTGTTCCAACTTAGTCAGTGACTAACTTAACAAGTTCAAAATCCCACTTAGATATTGATAGATAAATGATAAATCTGTAAAAGACTATATAATTTTTAAAAGTGTGATTTTAATACGCATTTAAATTTTATTAAGTTTTTAAAAGTATAAAATATCAAAAGAAAAAGAAAAGAAGATTTCTTTCGATAAGTTTTGTTATTGAATCAAGTTGATCAGTATTGATCGTAAAATCAGTTTAGATTAGACTTTCTCTCAGTGCACTTACGAGTTGTCAGGTGGCAAGGCTCACATTGAGAGGTTCGCAACAAAAATTGTTGCGTGGACGCTGGCTCTGCCTCTTGCTGATAAGAATCCATTACAGTGATGTAAAAATATGTTATCAGCGCGAATTGCTATTAATACAAATTGAATAATGAATACCCATTCCCCCTGCTGTTTAGCAGACAATTTTTTAATTATGGTTCTGACGCGATTGCTGGTTAAAGATGGCGGCTTTGGCACCCAAATGACGGTGCATGTGGGCAACTCCGTTGACGGGGATCCGTTGTGGAGTGCACGCTTCAATGCCACCAATCCGACGGCCGTCATCAACACCCATCTCGATTTTTTGCAGAGTAAGTGATTAAAATACATACATCAAAACATACATCGGTTAACAACGGCTTGCAATAGATGGCGCTGATATGATACTGACAAACACGTATCAGACAAGTGTCGAAGGGTATATGGAATATCTGGAGCTGGATGAGCATCAGAGCATTGAGCTAATCAAGAATACGGTGCGACTGGCGCACGTGGCCAAAGAAAAGTATCTAACCGAATGCTACGAGGCGCAGCTGGAGGTGAACGAAGGTGAGTAGTAAATTTCAAAGATTACTGACAAACTGTCAAGCGTTTTGCGACAACACAAAAACAAATTTAAAAGCAAATTCCTTTCCATGTATTCCTAAAACATGTGTTTTATTAATAAGTTAAAGAGTCTATAGTCACAAAACTGATTAAAAGTTAATTTGATCTTTGTTTTCGAACGACAGTAAAAAACTACATAAATTTAAAACTCACTTAAAAAAATAGTTAAAAGGCTAAGGTGATCATTTTTTTACAGGTTACCCGCTGATTATTGCCTCGATTGGACCATTTGGCGCTCACTTGCACGACGGATCCGAGTATACCGGCGAGTATGCTGATTATGTGCCACCAAAAACCATAACCGACTGGCATCGCGTCCGCATTGAGGCGTGTCTGGAGGCGGGCGTGGATGCGTTGGCTATTGAAACGATACCGTGTCAAATGGAGGCAGAAGCACTGGTGGAGATGCTCTGCGATGATTATCCCGAGGTGAAATTCTGGGTGGCATTTCAATGCAAAGACGAGAGCAGGCTGGCTCATGGCGAAGAGTTTGCTGACGCTGCGAATGCGATTTGGGAAATATTGCGAGAGCGAAAGGCGCTGGACAATTGCCTCGCTGTGGGCGTGAATTGTGTACATCCCAAGTTTGTGACACCGCTCTTTAAGTGCTTGAATGGAGAGCGCAGCGTGGAGGAACAAATCCCTCTAGTGGTCTATCCAAATAGCGGCGAGGTCTACGATGTGAAAACAGGTTGGCAGGGCCGTGAACATTGTGTGCCGCTCGACAAATATGTGCCGGAATGGGCGCAGCTGGGCGCGAAAATCATTGGTGGCTGTTGCAGGACCTATGCCCGGGATATTCGACACATTAGTGAGGCCGTGCACGCTATTAATAAACTCAAATAAGACTCTTGATGTAGAAATTCATGTAAATATTTGTATTTAGATTGTAAATAAAAGCAAAACTAAAAAATTCCGATCTGCTTTACGAATTTTGATATGATTGAACTGAAAATAAGGGATTATCTCCTTATTAATCTTGTACTTTAGCACAATTAAAATTCGCAATAAAATTAGCAAAGTTTGATTGCATATTTCCTTTTTGTTAAAGAATTTTGAAAAGAATAATCAAATGCAACATTTTTTTAAACAAAAAAGGAATTATGAGAGCAATCTTTTTCTGATTCGGAGCATACAATAAATAATTTCTTTCTCTATGTCCATATATAAAATATTTTTAGTTCTAACATAATTCCGCATTAAGAAACTAATATGTTTTAACCAAAATACATTTATTTTTAAGTGCGCTGACCACAGCAGGATCAATGTAACGGAACGCGCGTCATCGAAATCTATCGAGAACGCGAGCTATCGACATTCAGAGCACAGGTGAATTGTCATTAATTTCATGCAGTTGGCAGCACTACTCGAATGACATTCGCAAAAACGCCGCGACCCGAACAAGCTTGCAATAATTTTTAGCAAATTAATTTTAAATTAATATTTGGCATTTGGGAGAACCAAATATAACACAAGCAGAATGTTGATCAAAGTGAAGGTATGACCAATACGGCAAAGCAATTAACATGCCCAATTTGACGGAATGATGCAGCTTCAACCATGCGTCAGCCTGGCGGACAACAACAAAAAATTTACAGCAAAATAGATTTGTTAATAAAGTGGAATTCCAATTTACAGACACTGACTGGCAAGGAAATTGAGATCGATATTGAGCCCACAGATAAGGTTGACCGCATAAAGGAGCGCGTCGAGGAAAAAGAAGGCATCCCACCACAACAGCAACGTCTCATATTCTCCGGCAAACAAATGTGCGTCAAGTATCAAAAAAAAGTTGATATATGTTACAGTATTAAAATGTTGTTAATTTTTGCAGGAACGATGACAAAACGGCAGCGGACTATAAAGTGCAAGGCGGCTCCGTGCTGCATTTGGTTCTTGCCTTGCGTGGCGGCAGCAACAAAACAAATTAATTAGACAGGCGTTGAACACTCGTCTTTAGTAAATTGATAACTCATTAAGTCATTGTCTACAAGAAATTCGTGTTTCTCAAATAAAAGAAAATCATCAACGGTATTTACGAAGAACTACAAAGAAAGAGCACATATTTTTTTTTAGTTGTATATGTTTTAAAATATTTGTAATTGACCTGATTGCGAGTTAATCTCAGTGAGAAGGATATGGTTAGTATGGGCTATTAGCGCCAATCGGGAATGTACATACATATACATATAAATAGTTGTTCAATACGTTACAAAACCATTCTCGACAACTCCCAACCATTACACCATAAATATTGCCTCTTAAATCCTTTAAAAAAAATTTAAAAAAAAAAATGGAAAACTTTTATTTGATCTTTTTTTTCCTCAGATGGAAGACCTGCGACTTTTCCATATGTCCACATACATAGTATATTTTGTCCATACATTTTAAGATTATTCTTTTGGTTAGGCAGTGAATGTTGTGTTAAAATTGATATTAAATGCGACCGACTAGCAAATGATTCTTTGGCGTGCATTGCTCCGGCTTCAAGCGCGTTAGGATCACCTTGTAGCCAGCCTCTTCCGCCTGCAGTTTGCGATCCGTGTCCACAACGCACATGCAATGCAGCCCCTGCAACGTAATCTCCGGCTTGCAATTGGCTGTGCCCAGCTCGTGTGCCTGATCCGCTGTATGTGCTATATACAGATAATCCTTCGTGTCGAGCACCTGGCGAAATCGAGCACTCAGCGGATAGGCAATGTGTGGCATCGGCTGCAGAGAACCATAGCAGCAGGGGCAGCACACGAAGCGAGCGTGGACACGCTGACATTGTTGCAACACAATGTCGGTGGCTGTCCCGCAGGCATGCAACGAGGCGCCAATATCGAAGCGACCCATAAAATAATCAATATTGCACTGATAGAAGACGCAATTGGTCAGCTTCAGCTCCGCGGCCCGTTTGTGGGCATGCGCCAACGAATACGCCTTATTCTCCAGCACAATCACAATGCACTTCGGCAGCTTGAGGGCCAGGAGTATAGCCAAATGTCCAGTGCCGCTGCAAAAGTCAACAATGCGATCGTTGGCCTGAGCCAGAGAGACAACCGCATTGGCCATATTCTCCAGTTGTTGACGCTTACGCTCCAGCCGCTCCTCGGGCAAAGCTGAGCTCTTGGCATGCGTCGGCTCAATATCCTGCCAGTCGATCAATTGTTCGCCATATGTGTGCTCCGAATCGGTGCTAAAATGCAGTTCCAGCTGTGAGAGCTTGGCCAGAGCAGCATCGACTTCCAACTGGCTGGTGTAGATGCGATTCCGGGGACGATAACGCTTCGGATCGGCTTTGTAGAGGCTCGCCTCCTCGCAGTCGGGTATGCTCAGCAATTGAGTATTCTCCGCCGGCGCCACAAGCAGCGGTACATATAACTCATGCAGTATGCGGCCACAGTTCGTATCAAAGCTATCAATCTGCAAGCAATTGAAGGATTAATTAATAAGGAGTACAGATTAGGGAATTAAGAGAAGCTGACCTCACTGAACCAGGTACTGGTGAGTGGAAAATGTGGCAGCATTTGGGCGCAATGCTGGAAGACTAGTCTGAGCAGTGGATAGAGTATTAGATCGGCAATTGTAAAGCTAATGCCCTCTGCGAAACGATGCTCGATCAACAATTGCTCCTTGGGTATGCTACACTCGATGAGGATGCGATCTTTCCTCTTCACTGGTACACCATTTTCTCCCAACTGATTCGCCTGTTCCCGGGCCATTTTGTAGATGTTGTGCATGCGCACCGGTTGATTCATGTGCTGCTCAAAGCGCACCACCTCGACGGGCACTTCACGCAACTGTAACTCTCCGCTCTGCAGCTGGGTGACCAAATTAACCACATCCACCTCACAGAAACGCGTCCAAATGGAGGCTTCGGCAGGCGCTAGCAGGCAGCTGCCCTTGAAGCCCAACAGTTGACGCAAATGGGCACTCGGCTGGCGGGCAATGAGCTCCCGGCATACGGCACAGGTGCCCGCAATGAAAATGTTTCCATTTCGCTGATAGATCGGCAAGCGAAGATCTCTCAGAGCGGGCAGAGTGGCAGCATCGCGACATGTAATATGCTGTTCGGTTAGTTCACGTCTCAGCTGGGAGCTGCGTAGAGCTATCTTTCCTGAGCCAATTTTACTTGCAACAAAATTGACTTCAATGTTTGGGGGCTCATTGAGGTAGCGATATGTGTAAAGAGCTAGGAACGAAGGCACGCTGGTGTATATTGTTGTTTCCGCATTTTGTGTGCTTATCTCAATCTCCACATACAGTTGATCCATCGTCTCTATTAATTTAACTAATCATTTAACTTATGTGAATTGAAGAAAACAACAAAAGGAAAATTATATAGCGAAATCAATGTGAAAACACAAAAGAAATCGAAATCAAAGTGCGATTTAGAGGTTATGTGCTACAAAAATACAAAATAAAAACAGCTGGCAGCCATGGGCAAAGCAAGAAGCAGCTAAGTTACCATTCACGTGTTGACGCGCGTTGAATATATTTGAATTCCTTTTTCGATTAATTCGCTCGCGTTTTTGTTGTTTTGTTTTGCTAATGGCTCTGCTGGTAATAGAGAACATTTCGACATTTTCCATTGTACTGCTAATAATAAAAATATTATGAACTGAGCTATAAAAGTGACGCGTTTCTGCCTCTATATTCCAAGCCAGCCCTTCTTGGTCAGCTCAACTCGAAAACAAGTCGCAAATGTTAGTTTAAATTGACCAGTTGTACGGAGAACAGGTGCGTGTTTTTGGCTTGCCAAATGAAAAACGTGAATTTTTATAATGAGCAAACACACACTTGAGTAGATGAATTAAGTATTCCAATTTGCATAATTAACAATCAAAAGCTGTGCATATTTACATGATATGTGTGTGGGTGTGTGTGCGTGCCCAGTGTTAAGTGCAGCACTCCAAGCTCTACGAATAAAACTGCATTCGAGACAAGGTCGTCGTTCGCTCATTCATTAAAAATTGTAACGGTAACGGATATGGGCCAATGGAAAACCTTAACAACTATTATATAACTAGCTCTCTCTCTTTCCTGTCGCCATCAAGCTGAGCTTTAATTGCACATTACTGCCCAGTGTTAAATGCAACTCTCCAAGCTCTACGAATAAAACTGCATTCGAGTCAAGGTCGTCGTTCGCTCATTCATTAAAAACTGTAACGGCAACGGATATGGGCCAATGGAAAACCTTAACAACTATTATATAACCAGCTAATTTTAGCTCTCCCTCTCTCTCTCTCTCTCTCTTTCTCTTTTGCCATCAAGCTGAGCTTTAATTGCGCATTACTCCCTCTACAGCAAGCAAAGAAACAACAAAACAAATAGATATATTGCACAATTTTGTTGCTCGACTCTATGCCATATATTGCTAGATATGCCGCTCAATTGAGTTTCTTTTTTCTGTCTCACTCTATCCATCTTTTGACATTTGATTGTTGCTAATTTATACTATCCCTTGAACGACAGCTAAGGCGCCATAATTTTATTGCAATCAAATCAATTGGATTTATAAATGTATACAGATATTTGTATGTATTTATGAATATTTGTGTAAATATATATTAAGTGTATACATTGATTGACGTTAAATTAGTTTAGTATAGTGCGATCACGACTTGAAGTTTGTTTGCTTTGAGAGGCCTCGTTGGGCAATGCAAAAAAAAAAAACTATACAAATAGTTCGTCAATGTTGCACGACTAGCGTATACTCTAAAAAATTGGTAACTTTTATTCTAAGTAATTAAATTCAATTAAATTATTGAAATATTTAGTTATTTTATTCTTAACTAATTATTATAAAATATGTTAATTTAAATAGTTATTGCGTTTATAGTCTAAAATATGATTATTTTCATTAATATTCTTATATAAAGTAAATAATTAAGCAAACCGGCACAACTTTATGATACTCTTTATTATCGATTTTAAAAACGGGCTGGATAAA
Source organism: Drosophila trichaetosa (assembly GCA_035043205.1). NCBI lineage: Eukaryota > Metazoa > Arthropoda > Insecta > Diptera > Drosophilidae > Drosophila > Drosophila trichaetosa. The sequence continues at coordinate 694,010 of JAWNNE010000502.1, forward strand.
TAAAAATGCCGCAACAATGAAAATTAAAGTAAACTAAAAAGTAAACAACATATATATGTTTTCACATATATATATATGTATATATACAGATAAAAGTAGCATCGCAATCAAAACGTAAACAAAGAATGTTATAAAAAATTAAATAAATAAGACAATTAGCTGGGTTAAGAAAACAGGCGCAACAGAAGCACACATAGACATACACGCACCCACACAGATGAAAAAAGTACAGGCATATACATAGGCATTTACATATATATATATACACTAACTGCCTAAAGATATGATGAAGATGGGACAAAGACGACGACGACGGCGAACTCGTTTCAATTCAAGCGCTTGAAATTGAATTCATTTCGCTTTCGAGCGCAAAACCAAGCACATTTCGATCGTGTGTGTTCTGATCTTGTCAGACTACATAGTAGTACATACATATATATCTTTATTTACTTTATTTATTTTGTTTCTTGTTTCTGCATTCCGATAACAACAAAGAGCCTTACTAAAATGGAGCAGTGGAACAATGTGGAGCTGACGAGCATTACCAAAAAATCATATACACTGAGTCACGAATTCGATGGCGCCCAAAAGCTCAACAGTGGCAAGGTAAACGAGACGACGACAACGACTCCAACAACAACAACAACAACAATAACAGCAAATGCCACAAATGGCAATGGGAGCACGCCAGCTGAGGGGGATGTGGTGCTGCAGCCCGGCTCGGATATCAAGCCCAAAATGCAGCCAGAAAATGTGGAGCCGCTGGTGCGACGTCTCTACGGGATTACAGTGAGCGAATTGAAGGAGCTAAATGCCTACGATGATCGCAACTATTGGATACAGGCCGATTGGTGAGTAGCAAAATATTATCAATATTATTTTCATTGTTTTTAATTATTAATAAAAAAGTGAAGTAGCTCGAAAATTGGAACTTATCGTTTAGCAGAGTTTCAATTACTGCAAGTACTTTATTTCGGCAATTCCACTTTGCTGCAGAGTTTTGTACACTCGGAAAAAAATTGCGCTATATTTTAGAAATTATTATTCACTATTATTCACAGAGTAAATTTCTAATATTTTAAGTTGTGGCTTTCTAAAATCCAGGTTGGTTTTTTTTAGTTAAAAAAAAAATTTATCTAATTTCCAGCGTCCTTTTTTCTATGTGAAGAATTCTTATATTAACTTATATTGGTTACATTATTATTAAACTTTATTATTTTAAGATTTCACATACACAAAAACCTTTTACATATTTTTTTTTTACTATTTCTCCTTCTTAGAAATACTTTTCTCAGTTACAGAAAATATTTCTAAAACAAATAAAAAAAAAAACATTTTTTTGTGATTGTAGATTTCAGGCAAGCCATTCTAATTATAGAAATGATTTTCTTATATTTAGAAAATATTTCTTAAGGCAAGGGAAACTTTCTAGTGTTCAGAAAAATTTTCGAAAATTCAAATTTTTTTTCTGAGTTTATAAGACAACTCACCCAAAACACAAAACATTAATGTTTACATTGGTTGTTGATTCCCACATTAAAACACACACAGAGGTACACACACAGAGACACACACACAGAGGTACACACAGAGATGCACACACAGAGACACACACAGAGCACACACTCAGTCTAATTTTAGAGAAATTAATTAAAGTTGCTTTGAGTTGTGGGGGGCAATTGAGCTTGACGTGTTTTCGTTTGTTGTTGTTGTTGTTGTTGTTGTCGGTCACCTTGTCAACAGCCTCCTTTTCTTATCGTTTGGGTTGGCACATCTCTCTTTTTTTTAGATAATATGACAGCGCTCGCCATTAATCAATCAGGCAGTTAAGTAACTAACTAAACCCCGCCCAAAGCACTTAAGTGCTGCATTTTGCATAACAACTAGAACTAATAATAAAAAATTTTACTGGTTTGTCAAATTTATGGCCAAAAATAGATTTTATGTTGTCAACAAAATATAAATAAATAGCGAGCAAAATTCAACTTTAAATTTAGCAATTTTCTCTCGCTTTATCAAAGTAATCGTTGCGGAAGATTTGAACCCATGCCTAAAATAGATTTTTTTTAAGCGAAAATTTACCACGAATACTGAAAATAAATTAAAATTAAAATGCAAAATTATTATAGACATTAAAGCATGAAAGGTACTCGGTTTTTTAAATCGGTTCAACTTTGTGAATGTTAAGAGCTGTGGAAAATTTTTAGCAGATCTTTTTTTGTAATATTAACCTGAATACCGACAATATCGTGTTTTCAAATTTGAATGCATCAATTTTCTCGAGGAGAAATCGATCGAAACGAACTCATTTCAGTCTTGACAAACTTATGCTAATTGGCATTTTACACAAAAAAAAAATGCTTAAGCCTAAGTAAACAACAGTTAAGTTTATATAGATTGTTTATATATAATATGTACATCATATACACAAGAATACACTTTTACCTTGGCAGAGTCTAATTTTGCTAAAATTCAATTGTGTGATTAAATAATAACAGCGACATCAATTTACACATTCTTTATTGAGTTAACTAAATTTAGGAATGATTTTTTTTCCCCCGACATTTTGTGTTTTTTTATTTAATAATAGTAGTCTTTTTTATTTGATTATAACATTATAAATAGGGCAGTAAAAAAAGACTCTTTGTCGCTTAATAAATTAGTTTAAACAAATTGCTGACACTGGCACGAACAAAGAATTAACTTAAGATTATTGAGATTTATTTTAGGACGGGTCTCTGCTGAAACCCAAACATGCTTAGCTTGGTTTGATTCTCACCCAATTTGGCAGTCTTGGCGGTGGTTCGCTTGCTCGTCTTTGGCTTGGACAGGCCAACACGTCTGGCAGTTGGCGCCAGGACAGGTTTAACGGGTAGTACAGTCTCCTGGCTACTCGGCACTGATGCACTCTGTGAATTGGCATCATCCTCCGAGCAGGATGGCGAGAGCAAAATGATAACATCATCGTTGTCATGCTTTGTATCCGCTTCAGTTTCAGTTACCTCCATTTGCTTGCTCTCGCTCTCAGTTATGTTGGGCTCTGCCTTTGCTTCAGTCGCCACTTGTGGCGTACCAAAGAAGCGACTACGCACCTCCACAACTGGCTGCTCCTGGGTGAATATGCTCCGCTTTAGCGCATTTATTCGCGTCGAACGCTCCTCGCTCGATTTCTTTGGACTGAGCAGTCGCAGCAATGATGCATTTTCACAGACGATCGGCGAACTTGGCGACTCCTTGGCAAATGGATTCGAATGGCGACTCTTGCTCTGCACGGGCGATGCCGGAGGCGTTGTATTCCCATCTGGACTACGCTTGCGTTTGCCCGTTAAACTGTACATATTGAAGAGTTCGGCTTCGGTGTGTTTCGCCTGCTCCTCTCGTTGATTGGCTTCGATCTCGGCATCTATTGTCTGGCTGACAAAGTCCACTTTCTTGAAGAACAACGCGCAAGATGTTTGCTTTTTTTCCTTTGGCTGCTCCACAAGTTCTTTGAGGCTGTTGCTTTGCCAAATACTTTTGTGCTTGCTGCGTTTTATGTGCTTTGTTGGCTTCGTAGCATCCAAGCGATCTGGATGCCAATTGTCCAGACGCTTGAGCGTAAACGGATTCAGATTGCCCAGGGCTAAATGCAAGGCTTGTTCACTATCTGCCAGCAATGAGCCAGCATTGCTGCAGCAGCTTTCATCAGTCTCATAGTCTTCCAGAGCGCACAGTCGCTCCATGCGCCGCTCCAGCGGATTGTAGATGTACATGTGCTTGAAGGTTGCCTCCGCCTTCATGAAATTCTCGATATATGCATCATCCACCTGAACAAATTGCAAAACAAACGAACAAAGTTAGTTAGCTAATAGATAATTGTTGCGATGTGTGCTGCGTAGTTTCCCCCGTCAAAATGGCGCATTCATCAATTTTCACACCTATCAATAACAAAATTCTTATAGTTATAAATAATTAAGCTAACTTTTTTCTGACTAAACCTATTATTAGTTTAGACAGTTTGCCAATAGGATTATATAGAACAATAATAAAATGAATATTGATTACAATTGTGATAGTATTTTCACATGCGTAGTATGTGGGAATGGATGTCGTTAGATGACACACCATAAACTGGTACAGCAATGAATCGCTTACCCACCTCGGATCTCAATAAATAAATATTTTAGTATTCTTCATTTGAATTCTGATTCCGTAACTCACCTCCAGATTGCGCATATTGAGATATTGTGGTATTTTCTTCAATGCAATACGCATATCGTCCTGTTCGGTTTTCAGCATAAATTTACATGCCTTGGCCAGGCCAATGCCCGGCAGGGAGTCTAGATAATCACAGCCAGACAAGATGCACATGCGTCGAAACTTATCGAATTGAAAGCGCTCCTCGCGACACCCCATGGCCAGATGAAGTTTCTCTGCCTCCACTAGCAGACCGGCGCCACTCAAGTCCAACTTGAATATGATTCGCTGGGCACCGAATAGCGTCAAATCCGAATCCTCCGTTACAATATACTGGGCAATGCCCGCCCGATTTAGCCAAGCCATTTGTGCATCCGCCTCGTATGGCGCCACAATGCAATCGATGTGACGTTCGCGACACTCGTGAATGAGGCGCAGTGCCATCTCGTGGGTGACATCCACACAGCGACGCATTTGAGAACGTGCCTCCTCCACACGACCTAATCGCAGCAGTTCCGCAGCTCGTTTTTTGCTCTGTTGACGTGATTCGCGTCGTCGCTTCTCAGTCAGCGCCTTGGCCGGCAAATGTTGGCCATCGAAAACCAGTATGGGTTTAATATCGTACGAGACGAGCATTTGCACATACTTCAGACAATATTGCACATAGAGATCGGTATCCTCGCCACGGGCCAATTTCTCGGCACAGCTGAAGACGCCCTTGTGCAGCCAGCAATAGGTGTCGACGGCGACGGTGCTGCCGCGGATATCTTTCAGGTGCACCCTGGCCGATGCCTTCTCCAGGAACGGTATCAGGCCCGTTATGCCCATGGCAACAAATTAAAAACAAAAATAAACAGAAAACTCTCTCAGGCGGAAGCAATAACAATACCTCCCGCCAAAAAATCAGCAGCTGAAAACTGATGCTGCTTCTTGCTCGCTGCTCATTCTGCCATTCGCCACGACCTTTGCGCCTTTTTAGTTTCATTGTCAAATTTTACAACACTGTTTACGTGGTGTACGTTGAATTTGCTTCACTTATGTTATTAACTGTTTGTAATTTATTTATTTGATTTAATTACATTTTTATTTATTTTCTAGTAATGTAAAGAACCCGTTGATTGTCTCACATTGCTCACATGGCTATGTGCTGAAAATTCTAAATGCTTTGGATTCGAAAAAGGAGGATTTTGTGGATGCGCAAAATCAACTGCTGCTCTACTTAGGTAAATTTCAAAAATAATGAGAAAAACTATAATGGAACCATAAAATAAAAATATAATAAAATAACAGTGACACACCAAATATTTCACATTCTGGGAAGCACAATTTTCTCCCCAAATTTATGATTAAATTCGATTCGCTACTTTCAATAGGCAACATATTTTATGTAAATTAGAATTTAAAATATATACATATACATATATATAAACGTTTACTTTTGCACCCATTTTTATCGTTTAGATAATTAAAATTATCTGCCAGTACATAAATAAACAAACGTATACTTATATTTTCTTTGTTAAAGTGCGATAAAAAAATTGTTTCCTCAGCCTTATTTGCACAACTGTTGCTATAATTAACCAATGTATTTATGGCTTATCTTATTTATTTTATTTTTCTTAGCCAAACAAAACGTGCAATGTCCGCGACCCATTTCCAATGCACGTGGCAGCTACTACTCCGTGGAGCAGCTGAGTGGCAATGGACATGTGGTGCGTCTGCTGGAATATATACCGGGAAAAATGTTCCACGAAGTGGATGCGACCAAAAATCTACTCTATCAGAGTGGTGAATATTTGGCCAAATTGGATCGGGCACTGAAGAGCTTTACGCACAAGGCATACGAAAGCCACAAGACGCTGTGGATGCTGCAATCGGTGCCACAATTACGCGATTTCCTCTACGTGCTGGAAGATCATCAGCGCAAATCGCTATGCGAGGAGATCATCGATACGTTCGAGTCGAAGGTGTTGAGTGTGCTGGCAACGCTGGAGCTGCAGATCATCCATGGTGATTACAATGAACAGAATATTCTTGTAAATGCAACAAATTCCGATCGACCCAATTCCTATCGCGTTACGGGTGTCATTGATTTTGGTGACACCAGTCGCTCGCCGCTAATCTTTGAACTGGGCATTGCGATGACCTATATGATGCTGCAGGCCAAAGATTTGGCTAGCGGTGGCATCTTCCTCGCAGGTTATACCAGTATCCAGAGTGTAAGCGATGCGGAGCGTGGCTATCTTAAGTATTGTGTGGCTGCTCGTCTTGCTCAGAGTTTGATCATGGGCGCCTATACGCACACCCTGCATCCGGGCAATGATTATGTGCTTGTTACCCAGGCGCAGGGTTGGATCTTGCTCGAGCAGCTCTGGCGCGACCAGCTGGACACCATCGACGAGCTGTGGGCCACGACAGCACACCAGTATCTCACCCAGAGCACCAAGTAGTTGCAAAGCTTTTCTATCCGTCCAAAATGCAAAGAACTTTCTTTTGTCAATTAGTAGTATTTCCAAGAAATGAAAATGATACACAAAATGAGTCCAATTATCAAGTATTTGCGAATTTGCATTTTAATTGTATTACTTTTAATGTATAGCTATGAATATAATTATTATTATTATTATTATTATAATTATTGTATGTAAACATTTACTAAATATTTTTACATTAAAACTTGTTACATTGTATGCAGCTTTGAATCGAGTTCTTCTTTTTTGTCGCTCTATATATAATTATGTTAACCATAATTAACAATTCTCTTTACTGAATATATAGCCGGGGCAATTTGCAATTATAATTACAACATTGGTCTAATTATATTTAGAGAAAGTAATGTGGCTAATAAAATTGTTTTTCAAATCGGCGACAAATTCTTCTAGCTAACAATTACCTGAACGGATAAAAGAAACGGATTAGAAAACATTTCTAAACAAAATGTTTTTTTTTCAGCAATATATTTATATATATATATATATGTTTACAACTTACGACTATATCTTGACGTTCACTATATATATCCTACTATTTTGAAGGGTTTAGTAGTCGACTTAAGCTAGTTAATTCAAGTGCTTAAAATGATTCAAATATAATTTACATGCAAAGAGTGCAACCAAAAAAGAACCGAAAAAAAACCACAAATTCAACTTTTTCGTTGACGCTGCACAATGCTATATATATATATATATATATATATGTATATATATACATATGTGTAAATACGTATTTATCTGTTTTTATCATGATAATTGGACGATTCAAGTGACTTTTATGAGCTCGAGTTGAATAAACATGTTTGTATTTTTTTACAGTTTGGAAATCAAATTTATTTATTTTTCCCGTTTGTTGAATTTTCATATTCAAGATGAAACAATTTTTTTTGTGAAAATTATGATTAAACAAAGTATATAATATGCATGGATAGTTGGCATAAGTCAGAGCATTCTTCTTTATACTTCGAAACTGATAACGCTACCAATAAAAACTATGCAAAACTTTTAACGCACAAACGATCAGACTTTATATAAACACATAAGTATATATATATACGAAATTGATGAGTACATAACAAAACTATATATACCTGAGTAACTAAACTAACCAAAAAAAAAAAAAAGAAAAAAAATAAAAGCAAAAATATAAAGAACAAAATTATAAAACACATTGCGTAAATTAAAAATATGACAATCATAAAAAGTATTAAATTTTAAAAAGGAATTTTTTTTGGGGGGTTTTGTTATTTAATGGTGGATAAAGCTGAGATGTTGGATTAGATATAAATATTTAAAGTAAATTGTAGCTCTCTTTCTTGAGAGCCAGTTACACTTTTCAAGTCACTAACAACTAACGACTGTTGATAGAAAAAAAAATTGGGCTTAAAAATAAATGATTATATATATGATTCTAAATATATATATATATATATATATATACATATACATATATATGTGTTTGCAATATGCAACGTCAATTTTAAAGTGTGTTTTGTGGCTTAAAATTGATAACTACTTTGACTGCTGCTGCTGGGATCTGGGTCTTATTAGCGCCGCTGTTGCCGCTTGCGCCGCTTGAGTAACACATAGGAGGAATTGAGCTCTTGGTGTCTCGCCTCCTTTTTCGAGGTGGGCATCTGTTTGTTGGCCAATGTGGCCACCGTCGCCGTTGTCGCCGTCCCCGCCGCAAGCCAGGGTAGTGTGAAGTTTTTGCGTTGCAATCGTGGATACATCATATTCTCACCGAACGCCTGCACGGGCACCTCGCTCACAAAATGTATGATCTCAATGTCCTCGGGCAGTGGATAGAATGTCGATGTGGGTAATGGTGGCAACGGCACCAGCACCTCATCCTGATTGTGTCGCTGCCGCAACGCTTCAATTTTATTCTGTTCGAGATTGTAGCGTGCATCGCGTTTCTTACGCTCAATCTCCTCACGCACATATTTGTCGTGACGATGCTCGAATGCATCGTTGCTCAACGCTTCGATTTCTTTGCTATCGGAACTGCGACGGAACTTGATCAGTTTCCATTTGGGTATCTCGAGACTGGGATTATCGGCGAGCAGTTCGTCGGCTTCCTCCAGAAAGAATTCATTGTCGCAGTGGAACTCTTGATCCTCCCATGACCTTGTCGTGTATGGCTGCAAAGAAGTGCGATATCTGGATGTGCTGCTCCGATCACTGATTGTCTTATTAATATTATTGTTAATATTATTATTATTATTATTATTGTGGGATGCCAGTGGTCGCTTTCGTTTACCACTCGACTGTGGCGTTGTAGGCGTGTCTATTATGGGTGTTGCTGCTGCTGGCGTTGCTGCTATTGCTGTACTGGTTTGGTTTTTGAGGCCTCGCAGCCGGGGCGATGTGGATGCGGATGTGGAAGCATTTGTGGGCGGTGGCGTTGGCGCTGGCGTCATGGCTGTCGAGAAGCCACCAATTGTTGTCGTTGGCTGTGGAAGTGGCGGATAGATGAGACTGGAAGTGCTGCCCATATTGATGTCCATGGGTGAACGCTTCAGGCGCTCCAGCGGCTGCTGTTGGTCCATAATGCGTTTGTATTGCTGCTGCTTCTGCAGATGTTCGTGCAGGCGTCGCACAATCGTATCCTCATCAACATTAGGCTTCTCCCCGTCCGCCTTCTGCTCATGCTTCTTATCTGGCTGCTTCTTCACATCTGTTTGCACGTCTGAGATCAACTTGCTGTTCATTTTTTGGTTTTGTTCCTTGAGCAGTTCTTGTCGTTCTCTATTCCGATCCCTGATCTTTTGCAGTTCGATCTGCTTTTTCTGTTCCCGTTCCCGTTTCTTTTGCTCTATCAGCTGTTTCCGCTTCCTCTCCTGAATGCGCTTCTTCTGCTCGGCGCGCACCAGCTCCTGCAACTTGGCCTGCGCTCGCTCTTTCTTTTTCAGTTCTTCTTGGCGCGCCAGTTCCTGACGTTGCCTTAGCGCTTCCTCCGCCGCCTCCTGTTCTTGCCTTTGCAGCTCCACCTCGAGCTGCTTGAGCTTCTCCTGCGCCAGTTGCTCTCGTTCTTTTAGTTTTTCGCGCTCCTCTTCCTCCTGCAGGAGCTGTTGTTGTTGACGCTCCCTTTCCTTTTCCTGATCCGTTTCCAGCTTCCACTTTTTCTGCTCTGACCGTCTCTGTTGCTCTTCTCTCTCCTCCTCCTCGTGATTTCTTTCTATTTCAAGCGGTTCCACGGCATGTCGCAACCGTTCCTGTTCCTGCTCCTGACGTTGCCCTAGCGCCTCTTCCTCCGTCTCCTGTTCTTGCCTTTGCAGCTCCAGCTCGTGCTGATTGAGCTTCTCCTGCGCCAGTTGCTCTCGTTCCCTTTGTATTTCGAGCTGCTTCTGTTGATGTTCTCTCTCCTCCTCCTCCTGCTTCAGTTGCATTTCAAGCTGTTCTGCTTCAAGTCGAACCCGTTCCTGTTCCAGCTCTTGCAACGCTGGCTTGGCCAATATGCTTTTATAATTTACTACATTTTCGTTGCCCAACGAAGAATTCTCCAGTGTGGGCAACTTTCGGATGACCTGCTGTTGATTAACTCGAGTTCGAGCGAAGGTTCTTGGCCCCTTTTTGGTGGGCTTCAGTTTCTGTGACGCATCCATTGTTGACTCCACTGCAGTTGGTATTAGAATTTCTGCTTGCGATTGCGCCTGGAGCAGCGCATTGACAACCTCATCCTCAGCGGCATTTGAATGGAGCTGTTGCGGTTTAATGCCCAAACGGCGCTAAAATAATAAAGACCACAGAGATTAGTATCAAATGCTTATGGAGATCTATATAGCAGCCACTCACCAGTCTCTCAATGTCCAGATAATGTCCAACAACCAATGTGTGGCCATTGTTAATGCCATCATCAGGTGACAATACCTGCTGCTCCGCCACTTCGGTGATCAGTTCCTCTTCGGCGCCAATAATCGTTTCCGTCATGCCAACCATTCCATCGTCATAAATATGCTCATCATGCAATTGCTCCTCCTCTTCCAGGAAGAGTCCCTCGTGCTCCTGCTGTTCCTCATCAATTTGGAGCTCCGTTTCTTCCGTTTCCTCATCCTGTTCCTGTTTCTCCTGCTCCTCTTGCAGCTGCAGACTGGATGATTCCTGATGGACACGATGCAGTATAATGGTGCTAATTTTTTTGCCACCATTGAAACCACGCGCCTTGATATGACCCAATGCCGGTGTCGTCGGTGGCAATTCCTTGACCGATGTGACAATCACATTTGGTTGCTTTCGTGGCAGCGGCGGAGGCGGCGCCGCTGCTGCTTGTGCCTGTGGTGGTGTATAACAATGATGTACTGGCTCCATGACCACCACATCCTGCTGTACCTGCTGCTGCTCCAGAAACACCTGCTGCTGCTGCTCCGCCTCCGTCTGCGTTTGGGTCTCCACAAAGCGGGGCAGTTTCGCCTTGGATACTTCATCTTCATTTGCCGAACGTTTGCTGCCGCGACGCCGCTGATTCCGCAGCTCCTCCACTGTCTGCCCCAGCCTGGCAATCTGTTGCAGTAGTTCCTGTTTTTGGGCGAGTAACGTTTCGATTCTTGCATTCTTCTCGTCCAGCAGCTGGTCCTTCTTCTCCAGCTTGTCGGATTGTTCCTGCATTAGATTCACATGCAACATAATCATACGCTTTAGATTGTTATTGTCCACAATCAAAGTGACGACATCTGAATTATTGCTGCTCTTGGCCGTTTGTGGCGCTGGTGCTGGAGCGGGAGCGGGTACGGGTGGTGCGGCGGCTGGATGCTGCCAGTGTGTACGCAACGGTGGCTGTGGGTGCTTATAGTAATTGGGGGCGCCACCAGTGCTAACATTATTATTGTGATTGCCGTAGCTGTTGTAATTGTGACTGGGCCGCGCGTATTTTTTGTACGGCTGTTTGTAGCTGGAGCGGGGCATATGATGGGCGTATGGGGGTGCATCCATGTAGCCATCGTTGCCGCCGCCGCCTGCTCCTCCTCTCTGCTGTTGTTGTTGCTGCTGATAGTATGCCAACCATTGATAGCGCGGATCCATTTCGATTGCTTTGTTCACAAAGCGTTGCTCATAGTTTTATTTGGGTTGTTGGTTTGTTTTTGAGGCTCGATATTCACCACGAAACGCGAATAGCAACAACCGCTTTTGGATGAGCCGCAGCTGATGGGCACAGAAAAATGCGTAAATGCGCCCAAATTCACCACACTCGATTTTTTTTCTTTTTTTCCTTCTTGATATCAATTTTTCGCAGAATTTTTGTTTTTGCAGTGTTTTAACGTGTTTTCCGCATTGACATTATGGTAAGTGGCATCAATAGTTGGTCAGTTTGCCATGAAATTGTTTTTAAAATACCTCTTTAATTTGTTTGCGCTGTTTTTGTGATTTATGCGGTTTTAATAAACTGGCCCGAAAAAAAAGCATTTCAGAAGTATGGCGTTAGACTGGTGTTGCCAGGCCACACAAAGGCAGGGTTGCTAAATAGTGCCACGCTGCCAACGTTGCTAGTTTTTGCATGTAACACCTCGAAAATTTTATCTTTTATCAAAATGCACTTTAAATATTAACATTTAATGTGTATAATGTAATTTTATTATAATTTAGCAGCGATCAAGCACAAAAATTATGTAACAAAGAGACGGTTTGCGCGGTACAGGTTGGCAGCTCTACGAAAAGTGTGCTCGTAGGCGTGTGAATGTCACTGGCAAGAAGCAGAAAAATGGCGCCAAATCAGCTTGGTATTCTACAGTACAGTGTTATTTTTGTGCTAAATATCGTATAATATCTAATGGCATCCATATTTGGTGAGGATGGGGTTGACGACCTGTTCAACGATAACATTGCCAATGGCAACGAAGATGAGCTACCCAGCGATGGCGAAGCAGATGGAGATGCCGGCGAAAAGCTCTTCTGCGACGATGAAGATGCTGCCAACGCGGATGGCGCCGGCGAAGAAGGCGGGGAAGTCGTCAAGGTAGAGCCTAAGAAGCGAGCAGTGCGCAATCCACGTCCCCGTCTCACCGTCGACACACTGCGCGGTCCGCGTGGCTTGCATACAATTGAGCACTATTTCAAGGATATCAAACACAAAGGCAAGGGACACGAAAAAGCCGATCTGGATGAGATTTTAAGACGATTGCAACACTGGGGTCATCGCATGTACCCCAATTACACGTTCGACGATGTGCTGAACAACATCGAGCGACTGGGCAAAAAGAAACCGCTCCAAGTGCATATGGCACGCTATCGCATGGGACAATTGGACGATCTTCTCGAACAGCAGCAGCAGACAAGCGAGCTACATGACAATGCCAATGATGAGGATAATGAAGATATCGCCACGGAGCCCTTCGATGAGTTCGATGCGCTGCTGGGCGAACAGATTGCCATGTCAAAACTGGCACCGCGAACACCGGCAGCAGTTAATCGACGCAACAATCTATCCACGACGAGCAGCTCGCTGGTGACGCCCTCATCCTCACGCAATGCCATTGTGTCCACGCCATATTCCATAGCTCCACCCGGTCACCCGACTCCCAACGATAATATAAGCGATTATGGTGAACCATTGCCAGCGACGCCAAAATTATCAGCGGATCAAATGGCTCGCATTGCGGAGAATCGTCGACTGGCCCAGGAGCGTTTGCGGGCCAAGCAAATGGAGGTTGCCAGTTAAATAGTTGCATAGTTATACTAATTTATTGTTGTCATAAATTAAGATTCGTAGAAATAATGGATACATATGTACATTTATGAACACGATCGAAGATTAATAGAAATACTTTCCGGTCAATTTCATAAATTGTATCAACTGGTTTGATTGGATGGATTGGTGCATCAAGCATAATCTCAAGGTACAGGCGTGTTGTGCTGCTTATCTAAATAATAATTAATTGTTTTTTTTTTAGGTGGTAAAGCGCATTGCAACGCGTGGCAGCATTTCAGCGATGCCCTTGGCGCCCTTAAGTACCATAGCAAATATATTCGCGGCATACACGTCAGCATTCGATGCGGACAATGGGCCATCAGTAGTGGTGGGTCCATCATCGTTCTGTTTGACCGCTTCACGAATGACGTGGAGTAGACGTTGATAGAGGAACGACTGGCGATAGATGGGCTTGGAGAGGCTGAGATGGTCGTCTTTGAGCAGAAAAAAATCACCGAAATCGATGCGCGACGATTCGGCGGTGACAATGCGCAACGGAAACTTGAATGTGGTCAGCATGGTGGGTGAACCCTCTGCCACGCTGACAACATTCACGTGCCGTAGGCATGTGTGCAGACATCCCATGAAACGGCGATGCATCTCCAAAAGTTTCGGTGAATTCTCCTCCATTTCCTTCACTTCAATCGATGGCGACAATATCATTTGCATATGTTGTTTCCATTTGGCAATCGATGAACCCCGATGCGGTGTACCCAAAAATACAATGCCCTTTGTATTCTTGACCAGCTGCTGTACTTGCGGTTCGACGGAGTCCACCGATTTGAGTAATATCAACTTGGTAAGTAGACCACCCATGGAATGTCCAATCCATACAATTGGACGACCATTGCCCACATCCGAGATGGCAATGCGTTCAAGCAACGTGCTCGCACGTACATCGATATGTCCCTGACCCTTCTCACAGGGACAGTACTTGGTGAAGTTCGCCGACCATTCCGTAACAGCTGACGTATAATCAATACCAATTATGCTGCAAAAATATAATCGATATATTCTCAGATGTGACAGAGAGTAATCTTCAATATTTACCGTGAGTCTGGATAGTCATCGGGTAGCCATTCCATGGGCCAGCAATTTGTGTACTCCTCGCTAGTGTCCTGATTGTTCCACTCATTACCAGACACACTGAACTTGCCAGAGCAATTGTCATTCGCCTCGAGCGGTATATCCGGATGCACCACCTCCCAATCCGAATCCAGTTCAGCCTCATTGTACAGAGTCTCGACAAACTCTTTGGTTGCCGCATCGCTTATATTCAGACGTTTCTCCTCCACTTTTTTGCTGGTCCTCAACAGAGACTCTGCTTAGAATATGGAATAATTATTAATAAATAAATTAAGCTCTAATTAGAGTATTCTTTTTAAAATACCTTTTGATTCCGTTGGTTTGGTGGCATTTGTTTTGACTGCTTTTGTCGCCGCTGGTTGCATTTGTGCGGGAATCAATTGTTTGGATTGCTGTTGCTTATGTTGTTGTCTGGTTCCATTCCGCTTCTGCTCGCCAACGAGAAAGACGTCATCCGTTTCGCTGGTGTAGAATGCATTTTTGCCATAGAGTCCGAGTTCGGTGGGTTTGCGATCCCGCTGGCGCCACGTGATGAAAACGCCACCGAGCAGACCATGGATGAAGACAATATCTGCTTTGGGTTTGCGCCGGGTGCGGACACGTGGATGCAATGGATATACATTGGGCGGATAGGTGAACTGATTGGGGTCATCGTGATCCAGATTGGCCATTGCCTTGGCTGAGATTACTTGCAATCGCAAATCCGGGCATTGTTGCCATTCCGCTAAAGCACCCACCCAGCCGGAGGCAAAGAAATGCTCAACGGCATCGGGCACCACAGATAGATTGGCGAGGACTTTGCATAGTGTCGATAGTGTCTCATTGTCATCGGCGAATATTTTGCGCATCTCCATTAAATGCATCAGTCCGCCATCGTGTGTGATCTTGGCCGCAATTTTCGGATCCTTGGTTATGTGATGCAGAAACGAGATGATCTCTTTCAGCAAGTCCGAGTCCTGTACGGATAGCGTTATGTTTTGTTCCTGTGTGAAAAATTCATTGGGATCGTCCTACCAGGGAATAGATTAGATTCGATTAGAGATTAGTTCTAGATTTCAACTTAGATTCGATGCTTACGAGATGCTTTTGATCTGGAAAGTATTTGCTGAAGAAGTGATCGACACAGGGCGATGGATGGAGATGGGCCAACATATCATGGAGTTCGGAGAGCAGCATTTTGGGATTCTTGATGCAGCCGCGCCTCGGCACCGGCATAAACCAGCGCATATCGGCGCCACAGCGTGCTAGCGAGACGGAAGTCCGAGCATCACAGATCTGGGCGAGATGACGGAAATCCCAATCTTTGAGATGATCCATGCAGATCAGTTGCTGCACTGCTTTCAACCGTTCTGCTTGGCTGCCATTTTGGGCGATATTTAGCAGACGCCAGGCAACTGAATGCTTCGCAGCCTTCCACCATTTACCAATTGGATTGATGATAACACTGATCCATTTCTTTTCGTCCTCCTGCTTTTGTTGCAGCTTGCGCATCGATTCGCGATAAATGTGATATTTAATGTAGATATATTCAGTGCGACGCTTGTCCGGCTCCTGTTGCTTCTTGTCCACATATTGTGCGAAATATTTGCGGATTTGTGGTGACTCGTAGAAAATTATGCCGGCGCTAAAAACGTGCAGCTATTAATTGTTGTTACTCTATTCTATTATTAATTGTTGTTGTTTTCATTGTTGATGACCTAAATAACAACAGTTAAGCCAAATATTTGTGTTGTTGTTGTTTTTGCCAAACGTGTGCGATAAACAACAATAACAACTGTTGCTATTTTTAAAAAGTGGGCACGTCAACCGTCTCAAGCAGTGCTGCCAATTTAGCTTTTTTTTCTTTCAAGGAAGTGATTGAGTTTAGTAAGAATTCATTTTTCAATTTATGTTTCAAATAAAGATACCTAATGCAAATTGCAATTATTGTTCATATTTAAAACATAATAAAATACAATTAACTACTTATTTCACTTATTAAAAATACCTTTGCTTACTTCTCTTCTTAAAATAGCTTTATTTGTTTTTCAAAATTTGGCAACACTGATGCCGAGGCAAGGGCAACACGCGCGAATTTGAAATCAAAGAATAACAACAACAATGATAAGAAAAATAAAATTTGCGGGGGACATGTGCAGAAACTACTGCGCACTATTTTGGCGGCCGGTTTGCTTGCTTGTGTGCGTATGTGTGTGCGTGTTACTTTGTGAGCCAGAGGGGCCATGAACAGCTGTTAAGCACCAGCAGCAGTAAAGCAAGCGAAATCGACAAATTCGCAATAATAACAGCTATCGTGCTATCTCATTTTCTCAAAATCGTACGTTTGCTTGATCGTGTTGTGTTGACATGAGCAAATAACAGAAACTGCAACAACAACAGTTGGCAGTTGGTCAGAGTGTGCAGAATGAATAATTCTTATAGTTGCTGTAAACAAATGACGTCACAGTTGCAATCGGCAGTTGTTTGACTTGAATGCGGATGCACTTTTGACTCATTGTTTATTATAGTTTTTGTTGT
Source organism: Drosophila trichaetosa (assembly GCA_035043205.1). NCBI lineage: Eukaryota > Metazoa > Arthropoda > Insecta > Diptera > Drosophilidae > Drosophila > Drosophila trichaetosa. The sequence goes on from JAWNNE010000502.1 coordinate 710,966, forward strand.
TGCTTTTAAGTGCACACGCATTCGAGATACATATATTTAGTTTAGTGTTTCAGGGACATGTGGCGCCACTTTGAGTCTGAAATTGCTTGAATATGTAATGACGAGCCCCCAATTTAATTACAGGTTTTAAATGTAACCAGTCACAGCTGTTGTTAATGCTACTGTGGCTACAGCTGCTGCTGTTAATGTTGAACTTGTACTTACGTGGTCAAAATGCCAAGACCACCAAGGAGCTTTGGAAAACGGCGTAACTTTGCTTTGATATCTTCTAATGACATTGCCTGTTGTATTTCTGTTGTGTGTAGCTTGGCAGAGCTCACTAGTAAAATTTATCAACTAGTTGCCAAAAGTTTGCTTTGGTATTTTTTGATTTTGTTGTTGTCACAAAAAAATCACAATTTAATTTTAGATTATTAGGTCAGACTTCGAACTTATCACTTTCAAAACTTTTTAAAAATTATTCAAACGGTTTGTCAATTTGTACCGTGTGGTATTAATTAATAATTGTGCTACCCCTTTTGGGGATTTAAGGTCTTTTTTTCTTTGTTTCGAACTTCTGTGTTGAGCTTCAAGTTGTTGAATGGCTGATTTGTTTTGGTTCGTCTCTCTTATCTCTTTTTCGTAGTCGTGAGGGTTGCCACACTATCTGTCGAGGAGTGAATCGAGGGCTGCCAACTCGATCAACTATTACTAATAAGAACGTTATAGATATCCGGTTAAATTATTAACTGGTTTTGATTTTTAAAATTTAATTTTTTTAAATCCCATAACTTTCCTGTGTTATTAGTCAAATGGTGTTGTACTCGGACGAATAATTTTCTCTGGTGCGCATGAATTAAAGAAAAACTTGTATTATTCTGTGGGCGTTTTGCAATTAGAGCTAATACTAGAATGAGGAATTAATTAAAGGAATGCCTCAACGCATTGAATTATTAAGTGCTTTTGACATTTTTTCATTTATACATTTTCATTTTTAAAGTGGTATTTTGAACAGCCGCCATATTAACATTACAGGAAATGTTAAATTTGCATTTGAGTCTGTGGTGCTGCTGTGCGTCTGTTATGATTTAGTATACGGCTGGTGCGCAGCGAGTGTGCATGGGGATTGGTTGTCGCTCTCCGGGTTTGTGTTTAGAAATTCAGCCATCGTCTTGATTTAATGTCCAATAATGAAAATACATTTTCGCGAACAATATGGTACCAAAGGCGAGGAAATACTCTATGTGACGCCGGCAGGTGAGCCCCAAATTGTGTATTAACAATTCCATTTGGTAACAATTCTAATTATGCAAACATCCATTTAGATCAAAGTAATATTGTTCGCGTGCCTTTACGTGGCGATAAGCTGGTGATACAGGAGAAATTCTTGTTGTTTCGTGTGCTGCAGAATATATTTCTGCCCAAGGGCTATCCGGACTCAGTGTCCGATGATTATGTCGTCTATCAAGTCTGGGACACGCTGCAGGCTTTCTGCAGCACCATTTGCGGCACACTGTGCACCCATGCCGTACTTAAGGGCATCGGAGTCGGGAGTGAGAACATCAATGCATATTCCGCCACGGTCACCTGGATACTGAAGGAGGGCAGTGGGCATGTGGGACGGATATTGTTTGCCTGGTGGCAGGGCAGTCAGCTAGATGTCGATTCGAAAAAGTGGCGTTTGCGTGCCGATTTCCTAAATGATCTCGCCATGGGCATTGAAATCTATGTGCTTCCCAAATATCCACATTTTAGTACACAAATCCTGTGTGGCTCCACACTGCTGAAAGCGATTGTGGGCGTAGCCGGTGGCGCAACACGTTCGGCTTTAACGCAACATCATGCGGTCCGTGGCAATTTGGCGGATGTTGCGTCCAAGGATAGTTCACAGGAAACTTGCGTCAATTTGGTTGCCTCGTTTGTTGGGCTCTATTTGCTCACGATGATCAAGAGTCAGGCCATGTTATATACCATTTTCTATATTGTTGTCACGCTGCATCTGTACGCGAATCTTAAAGCGGTGCGTTCCATCTGCCTGCGCACATTCAACGAGTCCCGATATTTAATTGCTCTGGAGGAATTCTTTCGTTCATCCCACATGTTGACACCACAACAGGTGAGATTTATCTTTAACGATTTGTATAGACCGTATTTTTTTTTGAAGAAACCTTATCAATTCAAGTTACCAATAAGTATGCACTTGCACTTGCATAGAGTGTTATAGCTTTGTCGAGAATTGTGTAACTTAATTATGGACACTTATTTATATTATATATAGCCATGGCTGCTTAAATCGTGTTATCTCTTATCTCTCTTTTCTCTGGGCAGGTCAATAAAATGGAGCGCGTGACTGTTGGCCAAACGGTATCCGTTTCACTCAATATACGTCTGGGCCTAAGTGTAAAGCATCTTATAGATGAGTATAAGAGCAGCAGCGTTATTGAGAACATTGTCTCCTCATTTGATCCCCATGAGCGCTTCATCATTGCGGAGAGCAAGAAACATTTGGGTGTCTATCTGCACTTTGATACGCGTCCGCAGGATGTATTGAAGGCATACTTTTTTGCTGTCTCTTATCTGCAGGATCGAAATCAGATCAAGGAACAGTATTGGGACATTCAAGGCAAATGGCAGGAGTTTCTCAATCTGGCTCAAAAGGAGGGTATGTCATGTGAAATAAACAAATAAATACAATTACCAACAATATTTGTATATTATCCATATAGGTTGGTTAATCCATCAACATTTGCTGCTGGTCGATGAGTATCGTTTGGATTGGAAGGCTTAGGGTCTAAGCTAATGCTCAATAACTGGACCAAAGATACAGATACATCGCTAACATTCTTGCTATGAACGATATTACTTGGAGTTTTTTTTTTGTTTTAACAAAAACCACATTTCTCACATATCTCACACGGTAATACACATACCATAAAATCATAAGGCAAAGCGTTGATATTAGCAAAAGAAAAAAAAATCAAGAAACTTGCGATAATACACTCATATTTACACACACAGTTAGATTTAGTCTCACGAATCTCATCTCAAACAAAACAACAAAAATTCGAATATACATAACGTGAACATCTTCCAACTATGTAACTCTGCCTTAGCACAAAGTAACGTTAGTAACCCGATATTCTTATAAGATATTCAGAGCGCCGTCTGAACATTTCTCAAGTGTATAAGTATATAGCTTAGCCGTCTAAAACACTTTTAAATTAAAAATAAAATGTGCTTATTTTGGACTAGAATCTTGAAAACAAACCAAAAAAAAAACAGCAGACATATAATATCTCTATTTTGTAATAACTATAATAACGTATATTTCGAGAGGGTACTTTTTACCAAAATGAAAAATATCAAAACATAAAAACATTTAAAATACAAAAAAAAAAACCGAAAACTACGCATCGAACGGGCAGCTTCAAATGCATTCCACAAATATTTGTACAAAGTTTTTAAGCTACATTTTTTAAAAGACATGTTTAAGCTTTGAATTTATTGATTTAGATTTATATATACATAAATGTTTACTTGGCGATTAGCAAGTCCGTTAGCTTAGCACTAAATAACTATCTTGTCAATGCTTTTATATAATGCGAATAGTAGTAAATTACGCAACAGACGCAATTGATTTTAATAGGGGAATTAATAAAGTTCTTCGCAATTTTACGCAGTAATTTAATATATATATATATATTTGCATTTTGAATGCTCAATGTATAATTTTTATACATTTTATTCAATATATTTATGATCTTAACATAACAGGGTTGTCTTCAAGCAGTTTGTTTGTATCGATACTGTCTATCGATAGCACAAACGATTAGTTATTGCTTTCAATCAAAACACGTGCCCCTGTACAACGTGCTGCTGTTTGAAACAAGAAAAAGAAAACAATTTCAAACGCGCTATTAAACAATGGCAGCTGTGCCGCCAGAGACGACGGTGCCAACCGACATGGAAATAGAAGCAATTCCCACACAGGCAGCTACAACTGAAATAGTTGTACCAGAAACAGTGCCACAAAATAGTCCAACTAAAATTGTTGATCCAGTAGCAGAGACAAAGACCACGCCTGAAACTGATGAATCCAAGAAAAATGAAATAATAGCAGAAGTAAACGTCGAGCAAGAGGCATTAATTGTAGAAACAAAAACAATGGCAGCCGTGCCGCCAGAGACGACGGTGCCAACCGACATGGAAAAAGAAGCAATTCCCGCACAGGCAGCTACAACTGAAATAGTTGTACCAGAAACAGTGCCACAAAATAGTCCAACTAAAATTGTTGATCCAGTAGCAGAGACAAAGACCACACCTGAAATTGATGAATCCAAGAAAAATGAAATAATAGCAGAAGTAAACGTCGAGCAAGAGGCATTAATTGTAGAAACAAAAACAATGGCAGCTGTGCCGCCAGAGACGACGGTGCCAACCGACATGGAAACAGAAGCAATTCCCGCACAGGCAGCTACAACTGAAATAGTTGTACCAGAAACAGTGCCACAAAATAGTCCAACTAAAATTGTTGATCCAGCAGCAGAGACAGAGACCACGCCTGAAATTGATGAATCCAAAAAAAATGAAATAATACCAGAAGTAAATGTCGAACAAGAGGCATTAATCGTAGAAACAAATACAATGTCGCAAACAGGTAAACAAAAAGGAAATTAAAGTGGACAAATGAAATAATTCTTTATTATATTTTGGTTCTTGGAATGGAACTGAACTGGCACTGAAACGCCCTAGCATTAATTTCAAATTTTAATCATTGATTCTTCTATTCTATTTGCAACAGAAACTGCAAGTGCTGCGGCTCCGGAACTAGCAGAGGAGCCAAGGAGCACAACAGAGCCAATTGAGCAAATTGCTTCGCTTGGAACTAATCCTACGCCTCAAGTTGAAGGCGTAACGGAGATGGAATGCGAAACAACAGAATTAAATGTGGCAAGGGTGCCAAAACCAGCTGAAAAAGAGACCACATCAAATGGACTCAGTTTGTTGGCTGCGTACAGCTCCGATGGGGATACAGATACGGAAAATGTACACGAAATAGACGATAGCGACAATGAGGACGATGTGGTCGAAGTGCCTGTGCAAGCTAATATATCCTCCGGTCTGCGACAGGTTGTTGCTTTGAGCTCTGGTAGCTCTGCAAGCAGCAGCGACTCGGACTCGGAGGGCGAGTATCTCACTGTGCTGCGGAAGAAGATTGATAAACGCATCAATACGGAGGAAATAGATGAGGAAGAAGACGATGAGGATGAGGATGGCACACGTCCCACACATCGCCGTCAGCCGCCCAAAGTGCGCGGTGAAATGACGTTGGATGAGCTGCCACCAATTGATCAGCTAGAGATTACGGTGCCAGAGGATGAGTGCATTGAGCTGGGCAAGGTGCAATCGATCGTTGATCAACTAGTGTTGGTCAGCGTGCTGCCCAATTCCATGTTGTTCGATCTGGACACTGTTCTGTTTCTGGAAAAGGGCCGCAAAGTGCTTGGCCAGGTGTTCGATGTGCTCGGCCAGGTGGCCGATCCACTGTATTGTATACGCTTCAACACCAATCAACAGATCAAGGATCGGGGCATTAACATCGGCGACATTGTCTATTGTGCACCGCAAACGGAGCACACCCAGTTTGTTATATTATCAAAACTGATGCAGGTGCGTGGCTCGGATGCATCGTGGGAGAATGATATAGAGCCGCCGCCTCGTTTCATTGATTACTCCGATGATGAGGAGGAGCGCGAAGCGCGTTGGGAGCAACGCAAAAAGCGTCAACGTGAACGCACCAATTCCACAGACTCTGTGGAGACGGTGGCCTCCACCACCACCACGAACACGGAGTCAACGGAGTTGACGCACCGCCAACGTGGACGTCGCAGCCAACGGGATAGTCGACACTCTCACAATTTCCAAAATGGCAACCAGCCGCAGCAGCAGCAGCAGCATTGGCAACAGCAGCAGAGTCCAGCTCGTGATACACAGTACAACTATCATCCCAGCTATAATCCTGGTAGCTGGCACTCCAACTATTATCACAATTATCATCCGCCGGCGGCCAACTTTAATATGATGCCAGGCATGGCGTTTCCCATGCCCCAACATGGCTATGGTTATATGCAACCACCTCCTCATCCCTATGGAATGCCCCCACCGCATGCGATGGGCATGGCAATGCCACCACCGCCTCCCCACATGTATCATCCACATGCGCCGCCTCAGCAGCCATCCTACAACCAGCGCCAACAGCCGCCCAATTCGGGCAATTAGTTTAAGACTAAAGATACGTTAACATACATGATTCGAATTTCAATCTATAGAACATGACGTAAGATCAAAAAAATATATATATGCAAAAAATTGAAAATGTTGGTTATTTTTTATATGTTTATTATGTTGATGCCCTGTTCCCAAGTGGCTTATGGAGTATATTGGTCCATTTACTCCTTATAAATGATATAAAATTGTTTTTTAAGGCGATAACGGAATATTTTACGCATTTATTTATCATTTTAAAGTAATGCTTTATTTTTACAGTTTCAATTTAAAATTTTCACTCATTTAATTTCATGCCCTGTTATTACATGGAATAAGGAGTATATTGGATTGTTGAATACTCTATACTCCTGATAAATGGGTGCTTGATATTAATATTGTTTTTCAAGGCGATAACTGAATATTTCTTGCATTTATTTATCATTTTAAAATATTGTTTTTTTAGTATAAATATCACCGTTATTTTATTTCATTTGATTTGCTTGTATTTTATTGCTTTATGCCACACTTCGTTCTTCTTCTTCTTCGTTCAACTCTAATTAATAATTAATCACTCAATTGTCATTTTTTTTTCTAATGCGATTTTCTTTATTCCAATAAAAAACTCGTAAACAATTTGCTTTTGTGTTGATTTTTAAAAATGTTCTCGTTAAAATGTTTTTGTTTTTTTGTTGTTGTTTTTTTTTGTATAAAAAGGTACTTAATCTGTGTGGGATCTCAACAATAACGCTGATTGCAGGTGTGTTTTGTGTGTGCGCCTTGTAAATATGTTTAGTTAAAAATGTATGGGCAATACCCAATTGACAAACACTCTAAGGCAAAGAAAGGATAACTCAAAACGTTCAAGGATCAAATTGTTTGATCTTATAAAATGGATTATACATTTTTTTGTTGTATTGTTAAAGTTATGTATGTGTACTAGAGATAGATTGATAGATTTTTAGCATTTAGGGATTGTAGGTATTTCAAAATTAGAATCGTTTTTAGGTATTCAATTTTAAAAAGCGCAAGTCATTCTTAATTTACATATATATATACATCATTCAACTTGGATATGGTATGGGAAAACCATTTGAAATTTCTTGTTACTTAAGTATTCCGTATTATAATACTGAACTTTAGAAAAGCTTATGAAATTGGTCAATAGAAATGATTTATCTTAAAGTATTTGGGGACTTGTAGAAAATATTTTTCGAGGTTTTTCTTGAATTTGTAGTTGTTATTGGGCAGATATATAAATATTACTATTACTCATAAAATAGAGCACTCGTTGTTTGGAGTTTCGTTAGCTTGTCAACTGGGATTATAAGAATATATAGGTGTATATACTATATATATATATATGTTTGCATTAGTATATAATACAGCAATTAAAACTTTTGGCGGAAGCACTGTGAGTCATTTAAAAAGCTGCTAAACAATTATTAATTTTGTGTGTGTTTTTGTGTGTAAATAGATGTGTATATATATATATATATATATATAATATTTATATATGTATCTGATAAGGGTGGCATGCAAAATATATAAATATATATATTGTGATTGAGCTTATTCGAGAGGCAACCAAAGTGGCGCCACAGGCACATATGAGAATGATGATGATTTGTGGCATCATTCTAGAAATGCGTACTTAAATCTATTTCGATTTATATAAACAAAAAAAGATTAAAACAGACAACAATATGCAGCTAACAAATTCTACACAAGAAAAAGAAAAAAAAAAGAAAAACTCAGTTGCCTAAACGGGGGCCAATTTGCGGGCGCGGTTTGAGCAGCACCAGAATGCATGTGATATTATCTTGGGAATCACGCTCCTTGGCAGCCTCCACCAGCAGCTTGGGAATGTCATCGAGCTTCGTTTGCGGATCACCAAGGCACTCATAGACCGTATCCACGATAAAAGCCTCGGGCACATGATCCCACAATCCATCCGAGCCAAGGACCAAAAAATCATGTGCCTCACTCAATGGCACATCAACGAAATCCGGTTCAGCAATCACTGCCTCAAGACTATAGTCGCCAATGGAACGACCCACATTCAGTATGCCATTGACGCGCCACTGACCCTGGGCATGGATAACGCTCCCGCCGCACAACTCAATGCGTCGCCGCTCATCCACAGCTTCCGGTTTGTGTGGCTTCACCAGCTGCAACTGTGTCCGTTCACCCACCAGCAGCGCCTTCGAGTCACCTACCCAGGCAATGCACAACTGACGATCGTCGGTAATCAGAGCACAGACGGCTGTGGTGCCGCTGGTGATGCGTTTTCTCGCAAACCGTTCGTCCGCCTGCAGAAATGACGCCTCAAAAGCTGTACGATAGAAATCCACACTGCTCTCCATGGACTCCGGTTCACGTCGCAGGTGCTCAGCCAGCAACTGGGGCAACTGACTGGTCACATAGGTGGCGGACAGGGCGCCCGAATGGCCATCGAAGACGCCAAAGAAGCGACAATTCGGGTGATTCTTCAGCTGATAGATGGCACCGAAGCGCTCCAGGCACACATGACGATCCTCCATTTTACGCGGCTTATTCTTAATCGCTGAAGCACTACAAGTCGGGGGCTGGGACTCCAATGATGCGCACTGACAGCTGCCTGGCTCCGTGCAGAGGATGCCATCATCTGCATAGAATTGGAGCTTCTCCAGCGCCGCATTATCCGTCAGCGTGAGCAGCAACTTATCCAACTGTGTGGCAACATACTTTTGCAATTTCAGCAGATCATATTGTGGCTCCGCAATGTCCAAATTCGTTTCAAACTCCTTGGCATGGCGTATCTCGTGCTCTACTTGCTCCTGGGCCAAATGGAGCAGCTTCAACTGGAAGCCCTGCGGACAGCCGCGTGTGCTAAGCTGTTTCCAAATGGCGGCAACAATTTCGGCTCGTCGCTCGTCTCCGGTGACTTTGTAGGTGTCGTTGCTGCTGCGCGTTACACAACTTCCATTGCGGGCCAACAATAATTCGTTGGTCGCGTTTTGTTCGTCGCTTTTGTTGCTGCTGCTGGCTACAAATTCCTTAAACTTCAGTAATCGGGCACATTTCGTTGCGGCGTCCGCATCGGTCGACATATTTTGCAATCAGCTGGCTTGGCTGTTGTTATAGCAACATGTGGCTTAATTAGTAATAACGATGATTCACCAGCTTTAACATATCTATTTTTTTTACGCAATGTTTCTATTTGTTTATATATGCTATGCAGCGTGACCGTTTCGTGCTAACTAGAATATCCCGCTTAACTTCTCACGAGTATCGATACTTTAATTCTTACGATAGTCATCAATTTGAGATGTGTGAATGGCAATGCGCTGCTTCTTCTTGCATTGCCGGCAGCAACAACACTCAGCTGTTGCTTTGTTGTGTGTTGCAGCATCAAATTAATTTTATTTTCTTGTGTTATTACTTTTGCTTAAAATGTATGCTTAAGCATACAGATATACAGAATGTCAACACCTCTCGAACAACAGACAGATGAGCGCGAAGCCCTGCAATCCATCTACGAAGGCGATGACAATTTCAAAGAAATCAACTTGACCACATTTCAATATAAAGTAAAAAGCCACATGTGCAACGAACACATAAATTATTGTTATTAATGTGTGAAATGTTTTTAGTATGGCGAGGAAGATAATTACAAGTCATTTCTGGTGGAGCTGCAATGGGGCGATAACTATCCAGATGAAGCGCCTACGATTAATATGAACACCTTCTACAATCGCAATCTGTGAGCTAAAATTAATATCAATGTTTAGCAATAAATTAATATAAAATGTACATTTCCAGATTGCCCGCCGTCAAGGAGGAAATCCACGCGGCGCTTAGCACAGAGGCCTCCCAATGGCTGGGCTGCGGCATGACTTATACACTTTTCGAGTGCATCAAGGATAACATTGAGCAATTGACTGCCGGCCAGCCGGAATGTGCACCAACTGTGGTCGCTGTGGACGAAGGTGTCGGGGCACTCAAGATATCCGATACCACAGCGGATGCCAAGCAAAAGGAGCCGAAAAAGGAGCAGCTGACCAAGTCACAGAAGCGTCGACAATGGGAACGAACTGACCACAAAGGCGAACGGGCACGTGGCCACGATTGGGTGGACATAGTTAAGCATTTATCGCAGACGGGTAGCAAAGAGGACGCCGCAGCCGCCTTGGAAATTGCAATGGCAGCAGCAGCCGCTAATCCTGTGCTGCATCCGCTAAACACTTGAGCAATGACGCCGGCCAAATGCAACTAGTTAACTAATTACAAATATCAGACACTCTAATCGATCAACCAACGAAAAAACAGTAAAAACAAATGAATCAAATGAGTTCTGTTCTCTTCTGTTCTATTAAAGCCGATCAATTTACGCACGCTTGTCCGGCTCGTTTGGACAGACAAGGCCAGCCACCTTGCCACTTGCTATTGGCTGGGGTCAAGCACATTTACGTCTGGAAAACCAAATCATTTTTAAGAAGCTCCAGTCGAAATTGGTTTATGCACTGCGACAGTCGTTCATTTTGGTGTTGCTGCTGATGATGTAATTTACACGCAATTCTGTTACAATTTGAACAGCTTTAATTGGCGATTCCCTTAGCACTTGCTTAACTGTAAACATATTGCCAGTTTATGACTGACTCTTGTCAAGTTAAAAACACACAATTTTAAACACTGCAAAACAATTTGGTCGCGCTGCGCTTATCATTTGTGTGTAAACCGGTTCAGAAACGCCTTGAGCTTTAGGCACGCCCGCGTCTGATAGCATACCAATATTATACATACATATATATATGTATAATCCACAATGGGTCACAAATTCTCTTGCCTGAAAGTGTGTACAAATTCTGACGAATCGCCTAAAAGTGACACGGACGCGACAAAGGTGCGCATGCGCAATGTCAATGCAAATCTATTGACGGCTCCGGGTGAGTATTTGTGCAAATAGTTGATATAGATACAGTGATCCTTCAGTAAGTAAACTGCTTAGTTTTTGGTGGTAATTTCAATTTGTTCAACATTTAATATTCGTAGGAAATTTGGCTATTTCTGCAAACTTTTTAAGTCATAATTAATAATTTAAAATTATCGCTTCAAATTTTGAGTCATTTCTAATCTGTAAAAACTGCAATATTCGAGCGTTCACTGTATATGGCGTATTTTGTTTATCTTGTACAAACTTGTTTAAGGCTTGTTTAGGCTTTAAAGATGTTTTGTTAAACATAAACGGAAAAAAATGTATTCATAGGAAATGTAGCTATTTTTGCAAACTTTTTTAAGTCGTAGAAAAATGTATAATTCGATTATAATTCTAAATTTATTTTTGTTTTACTGTATTGTAATACATTTCTTCTGTAGTAATACTGAATGTAAGAAAAAACTCAGTTTGAAAATCAATTTCTATTGCGTTTTCTCAATGCTCAAAATAGAAAAGAACTCATCGAATCTGCCCCAAAAGAGAATAATTTCTATTTTTAATTGTTTCAAATCGTTAAAAATTGCAATAATCGAGCGTTCACTGTAATTGGCACATTTTGTTTATTTTGTACGTGTATGCGACAATGCGAATGCAGGCAAATATTACCTAATAACGATATTGCCTTTTTTGCCAGCCAATTTAATGATCGCAGAAGGCGTACGTGTAAAATTCAAATCAACCTGCCCACAATCTAAAATAGATAGACACAGTATTTACATATATATATATATATATATATAAATCATTAAATACCTACAAAGACTGAATTCCATTTTGCTGCTAAGACTTATTCATCAATTATTCTTGAAATTGCTTGTACTTGAATGTTGTACAAATACGAAAACACCTGGAAGGCTGTCAAATATCTTAAACAGCAGTCTCAAAAATTCGAACAAGTATTCAGATATATTTATTCCAAATGAAAATTGCTTGAAATTGAACATTTCGCATTTCAGTCATTTCAGATGTGTGTGTGTAAAAAAATTGGGAATTTTTGGCCATTATCGAACTTTAAAAGTCGCTTTTTATTTAACTATTTTTCAGGTGTGTAAAGTACCTTATAATTATATTTTTGTATCCTAAAACAATGTTAAAAGAAGCATAGCTCATTATCTGATTTTTACACCCAACTCTTAATTAAATTAGCAACAGATTATTGGCATCGAACTTAATGATAATGATAATAAACTGGTTTATAGCCCCAATATTTTTGAAAGAACACCTAAAATTGGGTTAAAAAACAAAGGCGCCAAATCAGTTTAACACTTTTATTAGACAATTTTAAATTGGCTTAGGAATGTTAACTGGTTCCATTTGTCATTTGTGCATATTTTTGAAATGAGTAATGTAGTCGACTTATACATATATAGTATCATATTTATGCACATTCAAATTGAAACAATTGCAGTGCATGCAAATCGGTGATGATATTTATGATGATGATGATGCTGATGATAATGATCAAGTTGAGGCCGCTCCAGGCCTATTTGCTCGCAGATAAATCAATTAAATTGGCCTCATTCGTTGCGGCTGTGAATCAAGACTCGACTTGGAGCACGAAACCATCAAGCGATGACGTCGTCGCCCAGATGTTGGTAATATTTAGCTTCTACTGCCAAGAGCTAAGAGCCAACGCCAACGGACGGACACAAATCACTTCCCGTTCATAATTAATAATAACAGAGAGATACACAGACAAAGAGAGGGAGAAAGAGAGAGACTGACTAACGGTTAGCTATAACAAGAAAGAGCAATGTAGAGGGGAAAGCTAGACGAGCAGATAACCTGTAGACAAGTTTTAGACATCGTAAGTACACTCCAACTTGAATCTTAGAAAATCACCCTGTAAACTCAAAGGATTTTCTTATTTGTAGAAATAGTTTTTAAATAGATATATGAATTTAGAAATAGTTTTTAGAAATATGCTTTCAATTAAAATTCTAAAATTGAGGGAAGTTTGATTAAATAATCTGGCTGTTACATACCTTTGCACAGCCTCATCATACCCCATTTGGCCCCTTCTACGGCGTACAGGGTATGCAAACAGAGAGCAAAAGAATTAGAGAGCGTTTGCTTTTGCCAGCCAGCCAGCCAGAAAGTACCTCGATTTCAATTCTAACACTGATCAGTGTGATTTAAGCCGTCGCAGCGTTCAGTTTCGGTTTTGGGAATAGAAATTCGTATTTCGTTTTCGGTTCCGGTAATATTATTGTTTCAAAAAAGTAGCGCTAGTTTCTAAAGAAACTATTCCGTTACGCTTTTTCGGTGTGTGTGCGTGTTTTGTATTGTGATCTTAAAGCAGACAGACAATGGGCAATTGGTATCGCAACTATGCGCCAAGTTGGCTACAACGCTGGATACCTCCAACATCTCCAGCCAGGCGCATAAATCCATTTCGCAGCATACGTCCCGATCCCGATATTGAAAGTAATGCATATCAATTAAACTGTGAAAACGACAAGCAGAATATAAATTCTTGATTCAAGTGAAAAATAACTTTTTTTTTATTTATCTTATTATTATTTGATTTATTCATTTCGGACCCTATATATGGCATTTGCGACACTGCAGAAAACCAATTAATAATTGTTAGTTCCACTTATTTACTTTTTCGGCTATGACTTCACTCGTTTTTTTTTGTTTTAGTTTTATTTTGTATTTGTTTTGTTTAGTTGTTTGACATGTTTTGTGCTTTGCATATTTTTGGCATTTGTTGCGTTATTATTTGTTCATTATAGAATACTTTTATTTTTGTATATTTGATATTTGATATTTGCATTTATTTCCTGCTCAAGAGCATCAACTCATGCCTCAATGAATCATTTTCTTGACAGACGTTAGGCTCTCAAGTCTCCCATCTTATAGCTGTCAAACTTATCATAAAAAAAAACCAAAATTAAAACACTTTTGTGATTAAAAACATCAATTGAAATTGGGGTCTCTGGGTGCAGCCATGTGGAAATGCAAATAGAATTAGCGAAAGCATCTGTTTGGGATCGCGTTGGGATCGAGATTTATTGAAAAGTTGAAAGCATTAATGAAATATTATTTTATATGGATGCTTATCATTGTAGCTTATTATTTTACATCTCAGATTCATTTAAGAATTTTTTTATCTATGCTGCGTATATTATATATAAAAACAAACATTTCATGATCTAATTTTCGAAATATGTTTTTTTGCTTTTCTTAATTTACAAAAAGTTCAATTTAAAAGTTGTTCCAATTTACTTAATATTTTTCTCTTGCTCTCTTGCAAGTAAACAAACATTAAAAAAGTTAATTTTTAAAGCAAATAAGTAAATCAATATGCTAGCCAGATGGAATCTTTGGCCATTATTGTTAGCACTCACTAAATAGATATTTGAAAGTATTGTAGATTTGAAGATTTCCCAGCTGAGCTCAATAGAAAATATATGTTTTTTTAGCATTTCGATTCGATTCGATTTTTTATAGAACTCGATCAAAAGTTAAGTATACGTTTTTTTTTTTTGGGAAATACAAAACTGTCCTTCAGCAAGTTTTGAATGTTATTGCAATTAATTCCGCGTTGTTCACAATTCTAATTTTACGCTTCAATCCTCTTGCTTGGGGTATATTAGTTGGGTTGTGAAATTTGTAACGACTGAAAAGAAATAAGTCAACTAAAAAGCAAGATTACAAATAAATTTATATAAATCATTTTTCTTTCAACGATTTTTTTCTAAGCTTAAAAGATAATCATATGTCTGTCAGGGTATTTAATCTTCGACTAGATCTCTTCTTAGTGCTGTTACTGTGGGCGACTTTAGTCTATAGAAAATTGATCATACGCCCGATTGTCCACTCTGAGAATTAATTGTGTTGCCCTTGAACTTTTTGGACAGTGTGCCACAAATTGTATTTGTTTATGGCCAAAGGCGATTATTCAACAAATCTGTTTTGGCTGCAACATTTTGACTGAGAGACTCTGAGACTCAATCGAGATGCCCGCCTAGCTTTTCATAATGAGATCATCACCAGATCTGTAATCCACTGGATGACCTCTAATTATTTTTAAGTCAGAGAATTAAATCAAATTGTTGACTATGATTTTGATGCTCGTACAGATTCTGCCAGCTCGGCGGTGCTGGGCGTGCAGCGAGTGGATCTTTGCCTGGAGGAGAATCACGAGGAGCACCACACAAGTCATTTCTATGCGGCGGCAGCCAAGGAGGCGCTGATTGTGCGACGAGGCGAGCCATTCCGGCTGCGCATCTACTTCACGCGGGACTATAGTCCCAGCAAGGATGCGATTAGTTTCATATTCAGTGTAACAGATGATCCCAAGCCGAATCCAGGTCATGGCACACTGATGGCTCTCGTGCCGCACGATGGCATAGATTATTTGGGCGATGCCCTGGAATGGGGTGCCGGCATTGAGGCCCATGAGGGTCAGATTCTAACAGTGCTGGTGAAGCCGCCAACTACATGCTCGGTGACCGAATGGCGTCTGGATATCGATACCAAGCTGCTGGGTGATGGTTCCCGCAGCTATCAACTGCCCCTGCCCATTTATGTGCTCTTTAATCCTTGGTGTCCCGAGGATCAAGTCTACATAGAGAGTCGGGAAGAGCGCAAGGAGTATGTGATGCACGATACGACTTTGATATGGCGTGGCTCCTACAATCGATTGCGTCCCTCAGTCTGGAAGATTGGCCAGTTCGAGAGACATGTGCTCGAGTGCAGTATCAAACTGCTGGGCACCGTGGGTAGAATCCCGCCTGCCTATCGAGGTGATCCGGTGCGGGTGGCCCGGGCACTGTCCGCCCTGGTCAATTCGGTGGACGATGATGGTGTGCTGTTGGGCAATTGGACGGAGGATTTCTCGGGCGGCACAGCGCCGACCAAATGGACGGGCTCAGCGGAGATTTTGCAACAGTTCCACAAGACTCAAAAGTCGGTGAAATTTGCCCAGTGTTGGAATTTCAGTGGAGTCTTGGCAACAATAGCCCGTGCTCTGGGCATACCTTCACGTGTCATCACTTGCTACTCCTCCGCCCATGATACACAGGCATCCCTAACGGTGGATGTGTTCATCGATGCGAACAACAAGAAGTTGGACGCGGAGACAACCGATTCCATTTGGAATTATCACGTGTGGAACGAGGTGTGGATGCAGCGACCGGATTTGGGTGTGGGCCAATTCGGTGCCTATGATGGGTGGCAGGTGGTTGATGCGACGCCGCAGGAATCATCCGATAATATGTATCGAGTGGGTCCCGCATCCGTGCTTGCCGTTAAGCATGGCGAAATCCTGCGTCCCTTCGACTGTGGCTTCGTCTACTCGGAGGTCAATGCGGATAAGTTATATTGGCGCTACAATGGTCCCGCCCAGCCGCTGAAGCTGTTGCGCAAGGATACGCTGGCAATTGGTCATCTGATTAGCACTAAGGCGGTGCTGAAGTGGGAGCGAGAGGATATCACCGATAGCTACAAGTATGAGGAACGCACCGAAGAGGAAAGGAGCACCATGCTAAAGGCATTGAAGCAATCTCGTCATGCGTTCAGTCGCTACTACCTCAATGACAATTTTAATGAGGTCGAGTTCAGCATGGAGCTAAAGGATGACATCAAGGTGGGTGAGAACTTTACCGTTGTGCTCCAGGTGAGCAACAAGAGCGACGAGCGGATTCATCAGGCCACAGGCCAGCTCAACTGTGATGCCGTCCTCTACACGGGCGTCGGTGCGGAGGAGGTGAAGATCATGGGCTTCGAGCTGGATCTGAAGCCGAAGAGCACCGAATATGTACGCATGGAGGTCACATTCTTTGAGTACTTTGAGAAGCTATCATCGCAGGCCGCATTCCAAATCTCGGCTGCGTGTCGCGTCAAGGATACCGACTACGATTATTATGCTCAGGATGATTTCCGTGTTCGCAAACCGGACATCAAGTTCCAGCTGGGCGATGCACCGATTGTCGCCCAGCAGGAGATCGATGTGATTCTACGACTGGCCAATCCATTGCCCATACCACTGCATCGTGGCGTCTTCACAGTCGAGGGTCCTGGCATTGAGCATCCGCTCAAGTTTAAGGTGAGCATGACTTTTCGCAACTATATATCAAACCCAATCTCGAATCTCCTAATCCCTTGCAGATTGTTGAAGTTCCTGTGGGCGGCACTGCAGCGGCGACCTTTAAGTATGTGCCACCGTATGCGGGTCGTGGCACAATGCTGGCCAAGTTCAGTGCCAAGGAGCTGGACGATGTGGATGGCTATCGGCACTACGAGATTGAGCCCCGTCCCGGCGATATACTCCAACCGAACGGGAGTCACAGGAGCAGCAATATCATACGAAGACGCACCGATGTCATTCCCTGAACCTCAACTTGTTCGCCTTTTCTATATGTTTTTTATGTACATTTTGTTTTAAATTTAAGTTTTGACTTTAAGTTTAAGTACTAAACATTATGAAAAAAAAGTGTGAAAAATATGAAACGAAGCAGCTCACTCAGAATCAGAATTATCACACTGATTTCTAGAATTTCTAAGCAAGTAAATTTATAAAATTTGAAGTTTGTGGCTTTCTAAAAACCAGGGATTGCATTTCTTAATTTCGTGGTGGATTTTTTCTAAAATTTAGAAAAAATATGTTACATTTTCAAAAGCCGAATTTTCATTTTAGCTTTTGTGTTTAGGAATTCACAAACACAATTAAATTTCTACTTTATAGAACTGCATTTTTTTGATAATCAAAAATATGAATAAAAATATATATATATATATATGTATAAACACTACGTTTTTTTAATTTTTAGAAAAATGTTTTCTTATATTTAGAAATAATTGTTGAATTGATATTTATAATTTTTCTGAATGCAGCTGCTGGTTTAATTATCCGTATCCTTGGGCAGAATATCGTCCATGCCGAGTGCAAAGCTGGGCTTCTTGGCCGTCTTCACCAGATAAATGCCGCGCGATTCTCGCGGCACCGGATCGCCCATCAGAATCTTGCCACCGGTGCAGTTCTTGCCACGCAGCTCCTCCAATGTGCCACACGGCATGCCATAGAAACCCTTCTCACTGTTTATGGACTCCGCATAGTACTCATAGGACCGACCATGACTGCAACCGGCTGGAAGATATTTATACATACAGGTTTTATTTGTATTTTATTTATTTATAACTTTTGTACTCACTGAAAATCTGGGAAATTTCGTTGCAGCCCGGCTGTGGGGGACCACCGCCATTGGGGTAGAAATCGACCATGCCGATGGGCTTCTTGAAACCCAAGTAGCCCGCACAGCTGTGAATGACATCCACGAAATTGGCATCCGTTTCATCCAAATGGTTCTCCGGTCCAATGCAATTTTCGAATGCGGGTCGTGCCGGATCCAAGCCAGTTATGCGATCCACACGATATTTGGTATAGGAGCCAGCATAGCCCATAATATGGGCACCCAGACTATGACCAATTAGATGGATACGCTGCGGATCCGCATCCTTCTCCTCGACAAGCAGATCAATCAGTTTGGCCACCGCTCGACCCACTTGAACCGTATAACGCGCCGGTGTCAGATAATAGATATTATCCGCCTGATCCTTCCAGTTGATGGCAAACACATTCACCTGACCCCGCTCTATATATGCACCCCTTATCGACTGTATCGAATTGCTCATCGTACTCGATTTCCAGCCATGCACAAGAATCTTGGTGTCCAATTTGGCATCGAATTTCTCGGCCAATTCCTGCCAAGTGTCGCGCTTGTGACGCACACGCTGAACATCATTGCCATCGATCCAGAAATTGGAACTATGCACAGCATCACTAGCGCCGTCAAAATAATTTACATTTCAATTAAATTAATTATTAAATTATGCAGCAAATTGCTTGTACATTGTAAATGCATTTTCAAAATAGCGAAATATTAGTTGATTGAAATGTAATTACATTGGCAGACCATGTTAAGTGCACTTAAAATGCAGCAGCCAGCATTAACAGCGCTCTCTCGATGATCTGCCGGCTGCTACAGCCAAACATTCATTCGTGTCACGCAACCATTTTCGATCTTATCGATTTTCGATTGTTTCTAGACTATGCGCGCGATATGTGTTTTCATTTGAAACTAAAGCGCAAACAAGGAAATCAGAAATCAGCTACGTAAATCTTACCTGACATGCAACTCAAATTGTATCAACTGTGGTAAACTGATGCGATTCTCTGGCGGTGGCTCGACCAGATAGGCAACCTCTGCCTTGCCATCGCCATTGGGCATGTAGATCCAGGTCTTGTTGTAATTCTCCTGGATCAGCGCCACCTCACCTCGTATGCCAACTGCAAAAGCAACAATTAACAATTAACGAACTCACTTAATAACAAATGTAAATTTTACAGAGTAGGAGCAGGGGTCGGACGACCTGGGCGAGTGCAGCGAATCCTGTGAATAGCCACTGGACAATGACAAAGGTGTTGGAGACCTCGTTGCGACACGGATTAATCACATTGCAGATGCAGGCCAAAGCATTCGAAGAAGGCATCTTAACTAGTTGCTGGCCACAATTCAACTGAACGGGCCATCAAATTGGCAACTCTGTGGTTAGATCTCAGCATCTCTCTCTTTCTCCCTGACAAGTCTGACGCATTCTGTAATCCTTTTGTTCTTGAAAAACAATAATCAACTAAGAATTTGTCGAGAGTACCCGACTCGCAGATACTCTGTATCAAAACGTTCCCCTACTGTATACCGGATATCCTAACCAACAGTTTCATACTTCATCATACCCTTTTCTTATGATCATTTTTCTCAGCTTATTAAAAAAAACCGGTTCAATGAGTAATTAATTCGCTGCCTGCAGCACTTAAAAATTAATCAACAAAAGAAGTCGGTCAGACTTGAAATACACTCACCTTGCCAGGCAACTGTCAAGTAGAGAAAAAGCAGCCACATTTTCTTTTTATTCTGGATTTCCCATTAAAGTTGGACTCCGGGTGCGACGCTATGTTCCGGTGATTTTTATAGTTAATTGCGAATAGGGCCAGGTGTCAATCATGACTGTCGCTCCCAAAATTCTGGTAGCTAACTCGAAACTTTGAAGGTAACTCGATGACAAACTTATCTGGCACAACGGGTGGCAATTGGGTTAAATTTAAATTAAATTCACTGAAGCATTTTCGTGGGGTACAACAAAAACATTGATATTCCGGATAAAGTAGTTAAATTTAAAATTATATATTTTCTGTGGTTGTTTTTTACTTTATAATATATTTACTTATTTATTTAATGTCAAATTAAACTTCAATTATCAAATAAAAAACGGAAGGGAAACAACAAAAATATATAATTTAAAATTTATAGCCCAAATGTGGAAGATCTAGTTTCTTTTAGCCAACTTAATATTTAGCCATGATAATCAAAATAATTGGTGTATGTTTCTACAGGGTAGCGGAAAGAATGAATGTACCCCTTAACGTATGTGAGAAATTGTTAAACAAAAGAACGACAAAAGTATGCTATAACTTTTTATAAAAAACGAGAGCAAAATCTTCTCTACGCCAATTATCGAAAAAAAAACATTGAACTTAATTATTTATTAATATATATATATATTTATATATATATATATATATATTTATTTTTTAAATTATACATATGTTTTTAGTAATATTTTACGTTGCTTATCATTTTTAAAACAATATTTATACAATGTTTATTTTTATATTTATACATCTATCGATATATATGTACACATTCTTTTGTTGATATTTTAGTGCTTTCCGCATACTTTCGTATTCTTTAAATGCGTCACTTTTTTGTAATCGTATAACGACCGCAACTAACCCACCAATAATATGAGCAAACAGAAATCTAATCAAAGAAAAAAGAATATGCAGAGAACTACACTGAAACACATAGATTTCGTAGCGGAGCCGATGGGAGAGAAACCGGTCACAGAATTAGCAGGAATTGGTAAAAAGCTTGGCGGTCGTTTAGCCGAGGCGGGCTTTGATAAGGTAAAAGAAGAGCTGGGAGATGCGATGAGTTAATAATATCATAAATAACGTAATTTAGGCTTACACCGTGCTCGGCAAATTTTTGGTTCTGAAAAAAAACAAGGAGCTGTTTAAGGATTGGATAAAGAATGTTTGCAATGCGAGCTCAACACAGGCATCTGATTGCTATAATTGCCTCAACGATTGGTGCGAGAATTTCATGTAAACAACCAGCGGACTTCTTCATAAAAATCTCTGGACAAAGCAATTATTAACACAAAAACAACAACATTCTCCATGAATATTCTAAGCATACATATATGGATTGCATGTATAGATTAACTGTATAGCGTCTTTCTTCCTAATGTAATAAACGTTTGTTTAGGTTGGTTATGATAAGCCAGGCTTTATCAGCTGGCGTCATTTTGGCTTAGCATAACCTACGATCCACATCCTCTCTCTTTGCAATGCAATCTGCTTTCTGCGCACTCAGCGCTGTTATCAATTACTTACTTAGATTGTTAACATAAATTTAATGCTAATATATCCTCAAGACTTCACAGGCGTAGCAACCAAATTTCAAGTGAAATAAATATACACCAAAGTGAACCAAACTCAACAAGTGCCTTTTACTGGAGGAAAAAGGAAGAAAAGGAAGAAGACACCCCACCACATTTTCACGTTTATTAATAAGGTCATAATTTTAGCATTTTTCATTCCACACCATGCACAAGGATCTTGGTGTCCAATTTGGCATCGAATTTCTCGGCCAATTCCTACCAAGTGTCGCGCTTGTGACGCACACGCTGAACATCAGTGTCATCGATCCAGAAATTGGAACTATGCACAGCATCACTAGCGCCGTCAAAATAATTTACATTTCCATTAAATTAATTATTAAATTATGAATCATTTTCTATAGATAATTGTTAACAGCAGCAGCAAATTGCTTGTACATTGTAAATACATTTACAAAATAGCGAAATGTTAGTTGATTGAAATGTAATTACTTTGGCAGACCACGTAAAGTGCACTTAAAATGCCGCAGCCGGCATTAACAGAGCTCTCTCGATGATGTGCCGGCTGCTACAGCCAAACATTTATTCGTGTCACGCTATCATTTTCGATCTTATCGAGTTTCGATTTTTTCTAGACAACTAAGCGCGCGATATGTGTTTTTATTTGATACTAAAGCGCAAACAAGGAAATCAGAAATCAGTACGTAAATCTTACCTGACATGCAACTCAAATTGTATCAACTGCGGTAAGCTGATGCAATTCTCTGGCGGTGGCTCGACCAGATAGGCAACCTCTGCCTTGCGATCGCCATTGGAAGTGGAAGATCTAGTTTCTTTTAGTCAACTTAATATTTAGCACTGAAAATCAAAATAATTGGTGTTTGTTTCTACAGGGTAGCGGAAAGAATGAATGTACCCCTTAACGTATGTGAGAAATTGTTAAACAAAAGAACGACAAAAGTATGCCATAACTTTTTATAAAAAACGAGAGCAAAATCTTCTCTACGCCAATTATCGAAAAAAAACATTCAACTTAATTATTCGTTAATATATATATATATATTTTTTTTAAAATTATTCATATATTTTTAGTAATATTGTACGTTGCTCATCATTCTTAATACAATATTTAAACAATGTTTAGCGATAGACAAGAGTTCAACATTGCAGTCATCGATATTTATATCTATCGATATATATGTATACATTTTTTGTTGATATTTTAGTGCTTTCCGCATACTGTCGTATTCTTTAAGTGCGTCACTTTTTTTGAGAAACGCCGAGAAGTTTTGTTGTTTCGTCAATTTTGTAATCGTATAACGACCGCAACTAACCCACCAATAATATAAACAAACAGAAATCTAATCAAAGAAAAAAGAATATGTCGGGAACTACACAGAAATACAAGAATTTCATAGCGGAGCCGATGGGACAGAAATCGGTCACAGAATTAGCAGGAATTGGTGAAACGCTTGGCGGTCGTTTAGCCGAAGCGGGCTTTGATAAGGTAAAAGAAGAGCTGGGAGATGAAATGAGTTAATAATATCATAAATAACGTAATTTAGGCTTACACCGTGCTCGGCCAGTATTTGGTGCTGAAAAAGGACGAGGAGCTGTTCAAGGATTGGATGAAGGATGTTTGCAATGCGAGCTCAAAACAGGCATCTGATTGCTATAATTGCCTCAACGATTGGTGCGAGGAATTCTTGTAAACAACCAGCGGACTTCTGCATAAAAATCTCTGGACAAAGCAATTATTAACACAAAAACAACATTCTCCACGCTATAACATTCTAAGCATACATATATGGATTGTCCACAGTAACATTAACTCCTAATTAAATGTATAGCGTCTTCTTTCCTAATGTAATAAACGTTTATTAATAAGGTCATCATTTTAGCATTTTTCATTCAACACTACGTATACTTCAAATATACATCATAGAAGTATGCAATATTCATTCGATATATATTCGTTTGGTGTACATATTTAGCAACCGATAACGGGCCGTAGTTGTGCAGCGATAAATTTGCGGTGGTTGCCGGACTTTGAAAAACAAAGGTGAATGGAATGAAAGCAGCTGCGTTAAAATTGAACAAACATTTCTTAACAAATAAGCAAACAGTGCAATAAAGTGCAAATCAAGGCAAAAGCGTAACTGGCGCTTTGCTCCACATTGGTAACACGCAATAAACCACATAATAACAAAAATTTCAATTACAAAAGCAAAAAAAAAACAAAAAGTGAAAATAGTACGGCTTTGGCATGCATGCGCTTGTGTGTTCGTGTTCGTGTGTATGTTTTTCTTTGTATATAGATTCGTAGACGGAGATAGCTATATACAGTCGCAACACTGTTAAGGCAACGTGTGCAAGCGAGCCAACCAGATAGCTTGTGCAACACAACTCTGTTGTTTCAGAGTTCCAGGCCAAACATTCTGTGCGACGGACGGCTGAATCGACTTTTTTTGTGTGTGCAATGTGCACAACGTTAGCACATTAATTATATTTACTTACAATTCGTAAATAGCGCAATTTATAACAACACCAATAAGCGCAATTTTATTGCGAGCGAAAATCTCAATTCGTCTGCATTTAAACATTGCCCCCTTCGCGACGCATAAAAAAAAATTAATACGTGTGTGTGTGTGTTCGTGCGTGTGTTCGTGTTTTTTTTTTGCGTAAACGTCTCTAACCAAAATCGTAGTTGGAAAAACGGTAGCAACAACGTTTCCTTGGAAAAAAAACAAATTTGTAAATAGTAAACAACAAAATTTTCTAGTAAATGTGAGTAGATTCTAACAAAAAAAGAGGTTCGGACAAGTCGTAAATGCTTTAACAACAGCAACAACAACAATACTCTCCAGTATGTGTTCCTAAATAGTTGTAAACGTCGTCGTCGTCATTCAAATCAGTGCGATTGGGTGAGTGCGTTTAAGTGTGTGCGTGTGCGTATGCGTGTGTATGCATATGCGTGTCTGTCTGTGTGTTTGTGTTTAGTGTGTGACGTATCGTCGTAAAAAGAGAAAGAGAACGCGCGCGGAGCAGAGCGCGGGGGCGTTAACGGTTCCGGTGAAGTGCTGCGAAAACAGAGAGAAAGAGAGAGAGAGAGCGTAACGAGCGAGCGCAGTTGGGAGACACAGGCAGGCAGGCATTTATTTTGTGCTCCGTATCCTTTTGCTGCTGCTCGAAAAATTCAATGACCTCATTTGTCTCACGTATGGACATGATATTTCTGTCCATTTCTGTCTTTTTTTCTCCCAAAACTAAATAGGACCAATAGCAGCAGCAACAACAGCCAGCAACAACAAAATATCACTCGACGGCAAGCTGTAAGAAAACGATCAATTATCGAGTGAAATTTATCGAACCAAAAGCAATAGAAAAAGTAAAAAAAAAAAAAGTAACCAGGAAAAAAATAAATTAACGGCACAGTCACGGCTCGCAAAACGGAACTCGAGAAAGAAGAGGAAGAACAACATCAAAAACAACAATAGCAAAGCAAACAGCGATAAGCA
This sequence comes from Drosophila trichaetosa, assembly GCA_035043205.1. Lineage (NCBI taxonomy): Eukaryota > Metazoa > Arthropoda > Insecta > Diptera > Drosophilidae > Drosophila > Drosophila trichaetosa. The sequence goes on from JAWNNE010000502.1 coordinate 736,175, forward strand.
GCAACAAAAACACCAACAACAAATGGGAACCAATTCGGGAGCCACCGCTGGCATCAATAATAAGCCGGTCGGTGGTGCAGCCGTCCTCGGCGTCGGCGTTGCCAACTCAGCTGTCGGCGGCGGTGGTGTTCTCTCCAACAGTTTGGGCGTCTCCGGCGGAATTGGTGGCGGCAGCGGCGGCGGCCTCAGCATTAGCGGCCTGAGTGGCGGCGGTGGACAAAACGCCAATGTTGGTGGCATTATGGCCGGCATGGGTGGACCTGGTGGCGGCGGTGGTGGCAACATGGGCAGCGATGATGGCATGGGCGGACCTGGTGGCGGCGGCGGTGGACCCAATAATCAGCAGGCTACCACGCCCCAATACACAATTCCGGGCATTTTGCATTTCATACAGCACGAATGGTCGCGCTTCGAACTGGAACGTTCACAATGGGATGTGGACAGGGCCGAGCTGCAGGTGAGTAATTATAATTGTGCCCACTGGGTATCCTTACCGTTTCAATGGATCGCTTACGTCTCATATGTTATGTTAGTTTCCAGCCAGCATCGTCTCAAAATCGTTTTATGGTCTGCTTAATTCAGCTAAAACGGCTTGGAAAATGTTATCGCTTTAGTTTAATATAAATTGCGAAAATTGCAACATTTTGTTTAATGGGCAAGTTTTTTTATGCGAGCAATTACGCAACAATTTCTGCTGCTGCTATAATTTTTATTTATATATATTAACATTCTGGTTCTTTGCTTGCAAGCCAAAAATATTGACATTTTCGCAACTTTCTGTTTTTCCCAAAAATATTAAATGCAATTTAAACAGTTAAAAAACCAAATTAACAACTCTGTGTTAAGACATATTTTTATATCTTGATAAACTCAATTCAAATCTATGCATTTTAGTTGCACATGGTAATGTTCAGGTTTGGCGGCGCTTTCACCAAAAATTACGCACCGTTCACAGTGTTTAAAACGTGTTATCGTTATCGATGCTACGCCGCATCGCTGCACTGCGTATCAGTGTAGACGTACCGTTACGCTCTGAAAATCAAATGACATTCAAAACGTCACACTGCCTGCAATTGGAAACAAGTTGGCGGCGCTGACGGTGTTTTTATTCTGTACACACATATGCATCTATCTATCTATGTGTGTATATTTGTCGCAAAATTGTATGAACCTGTTCGCCTTGTTTGTTTCACCAAAAAAAAGAATAAGAAATCGAAGTTGGGAGTGGGCAGCAGCGAGACTAGACGACGACGACGTCAGCAGCGCCGCTGGAAGCCATTTTAGCGCTTTTGCATACAAAGCTATGCACATGTGTGTGTATGTGTGGACATATGTGTATGGATGTGTGCATACACATGTCGTGTGCCGGGCGCTGCTGCTTGCGTCTATTTCTGGCCTTCGGCCTGTTTGTGTGTCAGTGTCAGTGCTGTCCGGTGCCTGCTGCTGCTGCACATGAAACGTCCTTGTGTTTGTGCCGGTGCTGCGCTGCCGCTGGTTCATTGTACATTATCTTCCTACTCTTTGGTTCCTTTTCTACTCTTCTCTGACTGCCAGCTGTTAATTAGTCAATTTGTTTTGCATTCGACTTATTGCTGTGTGCGCTGATGATGATGACAGCGATTAGAAAAAATTGCCGCTGCATCAGTCATTTGCTATCTACAATTTATTTACATTAATTTTGTTCATCCTCTATCTCTTTTTCCGCATTAATTACAAATTGCTAAAAACAAATTCATTATTCACATTTTGTACCAACAAAATGACTGCATATTTTAATGAAAAAAAAAAAATTAATGAATATAATGCGGCTGCACCTGCCGCCTACACATTCCATCCTTCAATTCTGCTGCTGTCTTCCCAGTCGTCGTCGTCATCGTTGTCGTTGCATGTCTCTGAGTAATTTGAAATTTTTGCTTAGCGTAAACAAACACAGACACATACAGGCACACAAACACTAGCACAAACTCATTGCGATTGTTGCCGTTCCATGAAGTGTGCCCTTTTTGCGCTAAATACCTTCTTTTTTTCAGCAGCTCTTTAACAGTAGCTGCACACGCTAACAGCATTCTAACATTTGAGAGGTTAATGCGTGCTCTTTAATTAGCAATTGCGCCAAATGAAATGCCATTGAACGTTAATTCAAATGCTGAACATGTTCCCATTAACAGAACCAGCAGCGAGTATAAAATCTAATGACGTTACGCACTGTTGTTGTATGCTCCTCCCCTCTCTCGTTTACTTCCAGCGACATGTTTTATTGCTCTCTTCTTAGACACGTCTGCCTGTTATTAGCTTATGTTGGAATTGTTATTGTTACTTGCAAGGCACGAAATCTTAGACCCTTATGCGTTCATTATTATGCACCTTTCTGTTGTTACTGTTCCTGTTCCTTTTCTCCTTCAGCGTTTATTGGGTGTCAATAAGCTAAATAAGCTTATATTGTTTCAGTTGCTGACGAAGCGAGTGGAGAGAGAGAGTAAGAGCGAAGAGTTAAATATACGACTAGAAATTTATGGAAAGTCGACAGCGTTGCATTTATTTGTGTTACGCAGATTGCGCTAACGGTAAATGTGGCCAGACTCTCGCCTTGTACCCGCCTTCCCTTTTCAACAACTAATTGAGCAAGCCTGTAATTTTATATTACAATTAATTGAATTTAATTGTTTTTCATTTGCTGCCGGCCTGGCGCAACAGAGCGTCAATTATGAGTTCGCCACGCTGCGGCATCGTCGCGCCAAACGCAGCAATTGGAATGCAACGAAAAACGTACACATTCATCGCACACACACAACACATATATGTGTATATGTATACATACTAAATACGCAGCACAAATTTGATGCAAGCTTTTAATTGTAGTATTAATGAAAACTTACTGTACCCTGTAGCTATATTTGTGGACAGATGGGGCGTATGCGTTATGTGCATTAGAAATATCATTGGGCAGTGCACCTTTCTTTTCAAACCATTCGATATCGATACAGTCTATCGATACATTTTTAAACTTATCAGCCGTGTTTTCAGATTGAAAATTGTTTTTTATCGATAATGGAAAGAGTATACAAAAACGGTATAAAAAACTGAAGTCCACAATATTAATTCGCTGTGGATTTTGTGAATAATGAATTTGATATGTTTCCACGGCAGCTATAGGGAACAACCCCAGAACCAGGCTACTATGGAAAATGTTATCGATAATGATAGATATATTTAGCATAGCCTATTTTTCCATTCGATTAATTTTCAACGTTTATATTTTGCAGGCCCGCATCGCAATGCTGCTGGGCGAGCGCAAATGCTTAGAGAGCCTAAAATCAGATCTGACGCGACGCATCAAGATGCTGGAATATGCGTTGCGTCAAGAACGGGCGAAATTCTATCGATTAAAATACGGCACCGATCCGCCGCAACTGAATGAACTGAAGCCTTCGTCGAATGACGACGGGGGTCTCGGCAGCGATGTGGCAACCGATTCGGAGGTGCCCTACAGCTCGGTATCGAATACCACGTGGCGACAGGGCAGGCAAATGTTGCGCCAATATCTCGCGGAAATTGGCTACACAGACAACATTATCGATGTGCGCTCGAATCGGGTACGGTCCATACTTGGTCTCAACAACAATGCGGATCATGATGGTGGCGGCGGAGGTGGCATCGGTGGCATTGGCGGCGGCGGTGGTGGTGGCATCGGCAGCGGTGGAATCGGCGGCGGCGGTGAGAATCTCAGTCCCAATATTAATGGCAATGAGAGTAATAAACGTGCCTCGGAATCGGAAGGTAGGTCATTGTAAACCCCTCGACCCCCCACCCCTTCCCCCCTGTTGAAGATTTGAATAATTTGCTCACATTAGGCCGTCATACTCCCGCTAAAAAAGTGCAACAATCGAATGATGCCATCATTACGGATACCGAGGCAGCGGTCATGGCCAATTTTGAGTTCCTTGGAACGACAGAGATGTCCGACGATGATGAGATATCCGATGATCTGGAAATGGTCGCAACCGACAATGAGGACTCCGATGTTAAAATGGCCAAACGGCCCAAATCTGGCAAGGATATGCTTACCGAAGGTATGTCAAAATGATCTTATTTACTTGATCTACTCCTCTTTGTAGAGCTAATCCAATAACACCCGTACAACAATAACATCTTTGATTATTAGCCCTCCCGCCCCGACGCCTCACATTTTACTCTTTTTCTCTAGTTTGCATATTTTCTTTTACATATTTATTTGCAAAACAAAAACCAACGAATAGAAGAATTTCCCAATTTGCCCGATTTGCATCCACCATTAACATTTAGTCCACAATCCACAAGAATTCAAGTGCGCTGTATTTGTTGTCTTATGCTTTTTGTTTTCTGTTTTCTTTCGCTTCTCTCTCGTCTTCTTACGTCTTCTTGTTGTGATGCGATCCATGTTTGCGTCGTAGATCTTGAGGCCGAGGTGGGAGAGCAGCTCTTGAACGATATGAATCTTATGACCGAAGGTGCTTTAACAATAACCCCAGATAACCAAAGATAAATCACAAATTGTAGCGTTGCCAACTTATCGATGGAAATCGATTGTTTCGATAAAACTAAAACAAATTATTGTAAAAAGAAATATTATAAATTTGACTTAAAAACCGCAAGATGAAAATTAATCAGCAGCTGCTTTGAAATATAAATGAATTAGTCTAAAACTTACCAATAATGGTAAACTCCATAATTTATTTTTGTTTTGTGACGTCAAAAATGAAATCCACATTCGTTAACTAACTGTTAATACGTGTGGATTTTGTTCAACAGCTGTCCGAAGGTGTCAGAATAATAAACTTGATGTATTTTGACGGTGATTAACGGCATTCATCATATTCCAAATCAAAATGCATAAGGTAAATTGTAAAAGAAAAATTAGAACATATTTTTAATCGTGCCTTTACAGACTGTAGAGGCGAGAAAATTAATTCTTAGGTTCCACAAACGAAATATTTTGCAATTTAGAGATCCCCATTTTTTCAAATGCAAGATTATCAAAAGTTTTAAATTCAGAAACATTTAATTAAATTGAATATGAAATAAATTAAAATTCAGACAATAACTTTGATGGTAATTAATATGAAATTACCAGTTAATGTGAACTCGATAGCTTTAAAATTATTTAATATTCCTGATAATTGAGAATTCAGCAGCTATTAAAAATAAACTAAATAGTCTTCCATATATGTATATATATAGATATATATATATATATATATATAGAATATATAATTAGCGAATTCGAAACAATCGGTGTTTCCATTGATTTTTCACACATTATTGCTACCAGTTAAACTAACGCTTTTTGCCCCGACTTCTCTTTTCGCAGAGGTGGACGGCTCGCTGGGATTGGGTGAGCTGGCGCAGCTGACCGTCAACAATGAGTCGGATGGGGCGTACGATGCAAATGCCAAGGATGGAACCGGGGGAAGTGCTGGTGGCGCTGGCTATCGCAAGACCTGGAATGCCAAGTATACGCTACGCTCACATTTCGATGGTGTACGCTCGCTTATCTTCCATCCGGAGGAGCCGGTGCTAATAACTGCCTCCGAGGATAATACGCTCAAGCTGTGGAATCTACAGAAGACGGTGCAAGCCAAAAAATCAGCTAGTCTCGATGTGGAGCCACTGTACACGTTCCGTGCCCATACCGGCGCAGTACTCTGCCTGGGCATGTCGTCCAGCGGCGAGACATGCTATTCGGGTGGACTCGATGGCAACATCGAATGCTGGCAATTGCCATCCCCAAATATTGATCCATATGACTGCTATGATCCGAATGTTCACTCCGGCACCCTCGAGGGGCATACGGACGCCGTTTGGGGTTTGACAACAATGCAAAATAATATTGTATCATGCTCGGCGGATGGTAGTGTTAAATTGTGGTCACCCTACACCAAGGAGCCGCTGCTGCGCACCTATACGGCCGCGGAGGCCGAGGGCGGGCCCTCGTCCGTGGATTTTGTGCGTAACGAGGTCGATCATATTGTCGTCGCCTATAACAGTGCCCATTGCATCATTTATGATACGGAGACGGGCAAACAGGTGATTAAGCTGGAGGCCTCACAGGAGATGTCCGGCAATACGGGGAAATTCATCAATAAGGTCGTCTCACATCCGACACTGCCGATAACAATAACCGCGCACGAGGATCGTCACATACGCTTCTGGGACAATACATCAGGCACATTGGTCCATTCAATGGTTGCCCATTTGGAGCCGGTCACATCGTTGGCCGTCGATGCGCATGGTCTGTATTTGTTGTCCGGTTCGCACGATTGCTCCATCCGCCTCTGGAATTTGGACAATAAGACGTGCGTCCAGGAAATCACCGCACATCGCAAGAAATTCGATGAGAGCATATTCGATGTGGCGTTCCATGCCACCAAGCCCTACATAGCCAGTGCCGGTGCCGATGGACTGGCCAAAGTCTTCGTCTAGGTGTTTTGGTTTGGTTTTTTTTGTAATAGGATTCTTCGTCACCTTCGTCACCGTCTTCGATCCCCTCCCCCGCTGCTGCTGCATCAGCTGCTCTCTCTCTCTGTCTCTCAGAGCAAGTGCGATGATTACCGAGTTCGAGTTAAATAATTATACATATAAAATACACTTATATATATATATATACATAATACATATACTATATACATTTAAATCTAATTATACATTATACACAAGAGATGAACAACAACAAAAATTGCTATAAGTGGGTGGAATAACTCAAAATCCCCTCTCCCGTCGCCCCCATTATCCTCCCTCCTCCTCATAAAATAATACAAAATTCACACAATAATTATGGCATTTTTTCGAACAAAATTTGTAATCGACAAGTAAAAGAAAAAAAGAAAAATCAGTCGCATGCCACATTATTAACCACATATACATAAGAAGTGCAAAATACACACCCACACACACACACACATCTAGCGTTAAAGCTCTCGATCCTGTGGCCTTTTTGGTCACAAGTTCGAAACGCTTTTTCAACCCTATTGCCAGGATTAGATTTACAAATTTTTGGTCAGATACAAAAACTGTACAGCGATTGTGCCAATTAGTGGCTGATGATTTTCCTGTACATTTTATATAATATACTTGGATGATGAACGATGATTGATCGATGATTGATGCTGATGTATGTGCGTACCTTTGTTTTATTGGCCGCTCGCTGTGCAAGTTGCCAAAAGACAAAAAAGAAGATAGAAAGAAAATGTTTTGCATCCGAAAAGATTTACTCATCTAGCAAACGATTACGTAATGATATATATATATATATATATATATATATATATATATATAAATATATATATAAATATACATATAGACGATCAAATTTGTAGTCTTAAGTGGCATAATTATTATATATGCATAAATCCGCATTTGCATGCCTCCCCAGCCCTCCCCTAAACACGTTATCCACAAAAATATAAAAGCGTGCAACAAGTTGTAAATTAATAATGACGATATTGATGATAATGTTTATTTATTGAATGTAGTAGGAAGTGAGAGGTGTGCAACATATACATACATAACACACATACATACATAATTAGTAAAAAAAAAACAAAAACAAAAAACCCACAAAATAAAAGCAAAATTCACAAGAAAAAAAACTTTATTAAACACTAAGTGAAAAAAAAAAAATGAAAATGAGAAACACAAACGCAAATGCTTCAATTTCTATAATTTTTCATACAAAATGTGTACGCAATGCTATGGGCCGATTCTACAGATCCAGATGATATAAATAATAATGCCGTTGAGCTGATAACTGTATGCTAAGCTATTTATTTAATTTATGCCTAGTATTAAACATTAAACAAGAAAAAAAAAACACCGGCAGCGCCAACCGCTGATCCAATGGATTTCGTACACTTGTAGTTGAAAATATAGATATATATATATGTATGTGTATATATACATATATTCTTATATATGTATATGTTTGGGATCGCTTAACGATTCGTAAATTGTAATCAAATAATCGTTAAAAGTGGAAGTGAATGCCGAGCAACTCAATATTAGTTCTAGTATTACAAATTATTAAAAATGCGTTAAAAACAAAAGAAGAAAAAAACAAAATGAGAAGCGAATCGAACGCAGCTAAAAAGGGAGAAGATAAGAGAGCCCAAATTGATATTCGATAACAAAAACAAAAATTAATTGGATAAAAACCCAAAAAAAAAAAAAAAAAATAGCGATTCGTATGAAAAGAAAAAAATCCTCTACTGTCTATATACATAAATTATGTGTATTTTAATTTGTACTTTTAGTTATTACAAATGAAAATGCGATATCATATATAAATATACATCCGCACACACACACACACACACATACACAAACTCACACATGTAGATCTATACGACAATGGCGATTATGATATATGTACTACTAATATGATGGCAATTATACAAAATTATACACACACACACAACACACACACTCTGATAGCAGTGTGACGCGCATATTATACATACACACAAGAAAAAAAACAAAAAAAAACCAATACACAAATCGATTGAGTTTTAATTTTAATTGTACATTTTTGATTTTTTATTACCTTGTATTTTTATTTTAAATAAAGTTTTAAAAAATTATAACAGCCTTGCGAATTTTGAAACATCCAAAAAACAGACTCTAATGTTAATTTTAAAAAACACTCGCATAATAAACACAATCGTCGACCAGCGGGTTCTGGTTAGCAACGATGCAGTTCATCGGAATAGAATCGGAAAGAAACAAAACCAATTCACATCGAACACTTTCTTTTTTTGCATATTCATTTGAAGAAATTTTGCTGCTGGCAGCCTTTTCATTTATTTTAATATAAAGGGTCTGATGAAAACAAAGAACCAAAAAAATGAAAAAATAATACGCACAAATTGGTTTTTATTTTTGTACCGTTTACAAAGTCCACTGCCATATTTTTCCAACAACAACAACACGCATGCGTTTCCAAAAGAAATTATTTTTCATTGTTTTTGTTGTTTTTTGTTTGTTTCGTAAATAGAAGTAGAAGCGCAAAATATTCAAACGTTAGTCGGGAAATGACAAAAGCTGAGGATATAAAAAACGAACAAGTTAAGCATTAAGTCGTACAACGTTCATTGTAGATTTGAGCATATAGAAAAGATCCACAATTTCCAGCACATAAGTTTATACATATAGAAATTAAAAAAAGAAGAAAAACCAAAAAGAAAATTCATGCATATTAACTGAAAGAAAACCAAATATATAAATACTTTTATAAATAAATCGAAAAACGTACATAATACTTTAACAAAAAAAATCATAAAGAACTTCACACAATTCATGTTAAGATATAAAATTAAAACTGAATAAATAAAATATTTAAAAACAAAAAGTTCGTTAAATTGCAAGGGCTCTTTGCAACACTGAAAACGATTACTTTTCGATACTGTTATGTGTGGTGTTATCGAATTTCGATGGGGTTATCGCCTTATGCAGAAGTGTAGTAATAATAATAAAAAAAAAATGGAGCCCAGCGCAACGTTTACTGGAGATGTGGATAAAACACAAATACCGCCGCTGAATCAAAAGCGCATACTCGCTTTTGTCAATCATTTTCTAATCAGCACCTGCACTTTTCTCAATGAATTCGCGCTCAACTGCGAAACGAAATTTGTGCAAATGGAGCGCCAGTTGCAACGAACAGAAGCCGCATTAATTATACTGGAAGCGAAGTTAGCCTCAATTCCAATAGATAACGAAACAGACACGGCCAAATCGAGTAAAACAAATATTGTTGCAACCGCAGCTGAAGATGTAGTCACGCCAGAAATTGAAGAAGAGGTGGTGAAAGGTGTGCAAGTTTCGCAAGACATTCGCTACAGGAAATTCTTTAAAATGCTGCACGTCGGCGTGCCAGCGCCCGCTGTTAAAATAAAAATGCGATCGGAGGGCCTGGAACCGCAGCTTCTAGAGTGAGTATAGGAGCACGTCAAATAAAAACTACATTAACTATACACATTATTTTTACAGTCAACCCGAATTGATACTGGAGGACGGCGTGCTCGAATAGCCTGAATCGTGTTCTGCAGTCAAAAATTGTGATATACACTCTAATTTTGTATAAATGAAAACATTTTGCTTAGATTTACGTCTACAATTTGTTTTATTTTCCACTTGTTGCATACACACACACAACCCGCATTAATAAACACTTACAAAGCGTTGTTGGCTGGGTTGCTGTTGTAAAACACAAAAGCAGTCGACGAAAACAACTTAAAAACACTTCAGTTATAAAAATGGAGGCGGCGGTTGGCTTAGAACTGAATCATTTGTCCCTTGCGCTTCTTGTCGCCACCCAGCTCGAAGTGCTTGCAACGCTTGAGGGGCGTCTGCTTGCGGTACTTGCATTCGGTGCACTCCATACGCAGCACAATTTTCTTAGTGGTCTTAGCCTGGAAATGGGTAGGGAAATAAATTATTAGTAAACATTTAGGTCCTGGTCCTGGAATAATTTTTATCATTAATTTATCCTACTCATTTTCACTTAAGGTAAGATTGTTTAAAGGGCCGGTGAGGCTGAGTGGGCCCAGATATCGGGACAGCACCGCTGCCATTAAGGCCGCACCAAGAGCAGCTTCAAATCAAAAATTTACTCTTGCACATAATGTCCCATCAAAAAGTTGATAAGCGCAACATTTTGGTTCTACTGAAAGTGCCAAATTACTTATTTTATTTTTCACTTAAGGTAAGATTGTTTGAAGGGCCGGTGAGGCTGAGTGGGCCCAGATATCGGGACAGCACCGCTGCCATTGAGGCCGCACCAAAAGCAGCTTCAAATCAAAAATTTACTCTTGCACATAATGTCCCATCAAAAAGTTGATAAGCGCAACATTTTGATTCTACTGAAAGTGCCAAATTACTTATTTTATTTTTCACTTAAGGTAAGATAATTTGAAGGGCCGGTGAGGCTGAGTGGGCCCAGATATCGCGACAGCACCGTTGCCATTGAGGCCGCACCAAAAGCAGCTTCAAATCAAAAATATATTCTTGCACGCCAATCTCACCGACATAAAGCTGTTTGATTCAGCAGATTGTAGAACTCACCTTCTTCCTGAAGATGGGCTTGGTTTGACCACCAAAACCCTGCTGTTTCCTGTCGTAACGCCTACGGCCCTGGGCACCCTTGCGCTCCTTAGACTTCTTGTATTGGGTCACCTTGTGCAGCTTGTGAACCTTGCACTTCTTGCAGAAAGTGCGACGTTGTTTTGGTACATTCACCTGCAAAAAATAAATTGCACAAATCGCATTAATTTCCATTTGCCGCCTTTGCAGAATCGCAAAACTACAATGCGAAGAAAGTACATTTAAGCCACGCACATCTGCTCAATATTGCCATCGCATCATTGACAATGCTGTAGTGTGCGAAATTTGAACATTTGTTTTACATTTTAAAAGTATTTGACGCGGATGTTTAATGATTTTCAATATCGCTCAACAAAACACCTACCATCTTGAATAGGAAAGAAGACCCAAAAAGACGGAATTAGCGATGTGCAATCGTAACGTATCGATGTGAATGACAGAATGTCAGTACTGCCATATGCAGACATATTTTGTAATCGATATCTGCAAGTCACTGAGAGATGTATTGCCAATTAGTTTAAGTTTCCCACCACTAGTTAGCAAAATTAAACAAAAAGAAGAAGATACGCACATCAAAATCGCTGAAAAATCCTCAATTTTCAGTGGCAGTCGTGGATCCTGGTGTACAACGGCCTTGCGCCACTTATTGGTGTGCAATGAACGAAGGCTGGAAGACATGCACAACCCGAATTGCAACCGGATAATACCCAATAAATACTAACGGCGCTGACCGTCACAGTTGTGTGATATCGCATAATTAGCATAAAAATGAGATTGGACTGCAAAAGCGAAACTGGAATTAAAATGCAAAGAATGTACACACTGCTGGCAACCTTGACATTTTCGTTTATCATCATACAATTGCCGTCACAATCCGAGCAGGCGGCGACTACCGCCCAAGTAACGGTACCATGCGATCGCAGTCGCAAAGTATTCACGGATTCCGTCGGCGAAATTAGCGATGGACCCTCGGGATACAATTACACGCAGGACTCGCACTGCGAATGGCTGATCAAAGCGAAAAATGACAGCCAATTCATAACACTAACATTCCATAGCATGGGCACTGAGTGCTCCTATGACTATATCTATGTATACGATGGCGACTCATTTAATTCAACGCTGCTTGGCAGCTTTAGTGGACGCACCCAACCCCAGAAGCTCGTTGCACGCAGCGGCAGTGTAAGTAATGACTAATTTATACTTATACTTCATATGCCGGACATTTCCGTAGGCACCTGTCTGGCTAAAAAAAGCTAAGCTTAAAATGGGTTTTACATTGGTCAATAAGAAGACGAATAGGACAAGTATCCTGCTGGCTGTGGTCACCCAAATGAGGATAGAGTTTCAGCACGGCGAGCTGTTGCCTTTTTCAAACCATAGCGGAATTTTACGATTGGAATCGGTAGCGGTGGATTTGATGTTCCAATGGGGTGCTGATTGACGCTGATTGAGATTAAGCCATTGTCACAGGAACTAACGTTAAACACATCGACTTTAATGCTCCACGTTGCCGCAGACGAGTCCAAACTGGCAGTCAAAACTATACTTAAAATGGTTTATATTTACATTGGTGAAAAATGAGGCAACAAAAATTTGATTTTTTTACTTTTAACTGATTTTTTTTTTGTATTTTTTGTTTTTGTATACTGTTTTAATTAAATTTCTCTTTTTACACAGATGCTTATACTGATGTACAGCGACACAAATTATGTGCTGGATGGTTTTAAAGCTTCGTACTACATATCAAATTGCTTGAACAATTGTCACACTCATGGCAAGTGTGTGGGCCACCAGTGCGTCTGCCATGGCGAATGGGTGGGGCCCGATTGTGAGGATGAGGCCTGCCCTCAGAAATGTGGCGAACACCAGGGACGCGGCAAGTGCCAGAAGAGCATTTGTCATTGCTCCAATGGCTACAGCGGCAGATTGTGCGATCTTAGCGATAATCCACCGGGAAGCAGTTGGCGTTGGCTGGCCACAGATGCCGAGGGTATGACACCCCGGGCTGCACACACCGCCGTCTACATGGAGGATGAGGATGCACTCTACGTATTTGGGGGCTATGATCTAAACAATGTCATCAGCACATTGCAGGTAATAGCGTGGTTATTACTTTAAATTTCGATTAACTGAATTTTATTTCTGCAGATATATCGCTTTAGCACCAGTCAATGGGAGGATGAGTGGGGCATTCCGTTACAGAGTCGTCGTCACTTTTATCATCCGCAAAAAATCGATCATACGCTGCTGAAAGCGGTGCTCCAGCACAAGAACGAGGATGAGGCCAAGCTGTGGGGTCTGACCAGCGATGTGAGCTTCTTTCGCAACATACTCTACACGCTGGCCGAATCGAATTTGCATCAACGACGAACACGATCCTCACTCCCGCTGACCACTGTCAATGCCAATTCGACGGATGAAGAGCTAACCGAATATCTGGAGGATATACTCGAAGAGGTGACCGATCACAAGCCACATGGCCGTTATGGACATGCTGCGGATCGTGTGCCAGGTGGATTTGTACTGTATGGTGGCAAGCATGCCAATGATAGCTTCTACAACGATCTCTGGCAATACAATAACACCGAAAGTGGTGGCAAATGGAAACAGATGGCCATAAAATCGAAACTTCAACCACCGGCCCTGGCCCGGCACACTCTGACAACGGCAGCGGATTATCTCTATTTGTTTGGCGGCAGTGTCGAGTCCGGCGAATTCTCCTCCAGCGTTTATCGCATACGCCTGCCACTGAGCGAGGAATCGCAGTGGCAGCTGGTGCGTCCCCGAGGTGGTAAACCTTTAGATGTACGCCTTGCGGCACATTCTACCGTCTACTATGCGGCAACGAATTCGCTGATTGTTTTCGGCGGCATTATGACCAGTTTGGCACGTTTTTCCAAGCTATCGGATCGCATTTTTGCCTTTCAACTGGATCAGCAATTTTGGACGGAGATCCTCTATCCACGCACTGCGCTGCGGGATACAAATATTCCGAGGGAACGTGCATTTCATTCGGCCACAATATCGGGAAATTATATGATTGTATTTGGTGGATACACGCATCGGCATAATAAGGATGAGATCTGCTACGATAATCAGATGTATTGGTATCATCTCAGCTGTCACATCTGGATCAATCAAGTTGTCTCCGCTGATGATTCGCTGTACCCAAAGCATCAGGGTGTTTTTGCCCATGCAGCTGCACTGCGTCGCAATCACACACTGCTCATTGCGGGTGGCTATCATGGCAATGTGAATGCGGATCTCTTTGCCTATGAGCTGCCAAAGGTGCTGCGCGAGGAGAATACCATACGTAATCACAATCCGGAGATGTCGTGTCGCTTGCATTCCTCGCACACCGCTTGCCTCTCGAATCCGGAGTGTGGCTGGTGTTCGGCGGATAGCAGCTGTTATGGTCGCACCATTGGCGCCAATTGCACCACAAATCTGCAGACAACCCGGTGTCCGGGCATTTGTCCATCCCTCGGCGATTGTCATGCGTGTCTGGTGCATGGCACCAGATGGGGACGTGGTCGAACTGGTGCCTCCTCCGTGGCCAGTAAGCTGGGACTCAATGAGTGCACGTGGTGTGTTCAGAATGCGCGTTGTCATCATCGCGATGACACCTACAGCAACTGCGGCGACAGCAACGGCTGGTGGGGCAAGAAGGGCACCGAGATCCGGGAGCCCATCATGTGCACCCGTACCGATCGACGTCCGGGATTAACCTACATTAGATACAACTATCCGATCAACTTCACGATGCCCGACTATGTGGGCATTGTGAATGCCACCATGGTGGACTTTGCCTCACCCCCAGCAGCGGCATTCTTTGAGCAGCAGCAGCAGGGCGAGATGCTGGCTCGTCTCATCGGCTATGTCCGGCCGGAGAAGCAGTGGAAGAGTGACAATTACTCCGCCATACAAGTCTGCAGCAGCTATTCCTCGGCCGTGTTGCGTGCCGGACCCGGCTTTGATCTCGACAACCTCGAGGAGGTGACCACTCAAAGCTCAAATCAATCTTACTGCAGCACCGTACAACTGAACAACACGGATATGCCGTTCCTCATCGATTTTCAGGTCAGATTGAAATGTGATTGAGTGATTGAGTGACTGATTGCTGAGTAGATTACTGAATGAGTGATGTGAGAATGTCTGATTGAATACCTACGGGAATAGATTTATTATTTTTTTGAAAAACTGCTTCACTGGTTGATTGGTAATGGATTAGTGATGGGGTGACTGACTGATTGACAGACTAGCTGTTTCATCCGATTTATTTCGTACTTAACTGATTATTCCGTTTTTTCTACCTATCTTTCAGGCCCGTCGTCGCCTTGGCCAGAACAACATTTACAACACGTATCAGAAGACGAAAATGGAGCTGCAGCACTTGCGTCATGGCCAGTTAAATGCACTGACTTTTGAGTATTTGGAGCCGTATTACTCGGGTATGTGCAGCCAGTACAGCAACTGTTTGCACTGCTTGACAGATGCATCCTGCTCCTGGTGCGCTTTGACCAACAAATGTCATTTGCGATCTGTGAATGAGACTGCAGTGTGCTCGACCAACGACCCAGAGGACGGCTTCCATTGGGCATATCTGATCAATCAGCCCACACAGTGCTCCAACTGCTCGAACTATGTGACATGTGGAGCCTGCGTCTCCACTCCTGGCGATGGCGATTGCGAATGGTGGGTGGACGATGCACGTTGCGGCCGCATTGGCAAATCCAACAGCAGTGTACGCTCAATTGCCCAATGTCCGCGATCATGTCGCGAACGGCGTGGCTGTGATCAGTGCCTGGGCGAACGGGGACGCTGTGTGTGGTGCGAAGCGAGTGCTCAGTGCTTCAGTTTCTCCGTCTACACCAGCGAGTATCAGTTTGGCATGTGCCGCGAATGGATCGACAAGGTCGCAACGCCAACAATTGCAGCAGCAACAGCGACAACTACGCCAGGATCCTCATCCCCGTCCACAACCACATTAACGATGCATCCTGCGCCGCTGCGTTCGCTGCAGCAGTGCAAATCGTGTGAACGTTTGCGTAACTGCACCGCCTGTCTGGGCACCTTGAGCTGTGGCTGGTGCTTCGATCGCGACAATCCCATCGAGGGCATCTGCATGCAGGGCGATTTCAGCTACAGTGCTGGAAACTGTTCGCTGGCCTTGAATAGCAGCTCGCAGCACGATGCCGAATGGGCCTATGCCCAGTGTCCCGATGTGGATGAGTGCGGCCTGGGACTGCATGACTGCCACAAGGAGGCCAAGTGCACAAATACCCAGGGCAGTTACAATTGTCATTGTCGTCGTGGCTATATTGGCGATGGACGCTTCAGTTGCGTCCGCACCTGCTATGAGTTCTGTCAGCATGGCTATTGCTCTGGCGCTCCGAGTTACAGCTGCAAATGTGATCTGGGTTGGACGGGCAGCGATTGTGGCATCAGCTGCGGCTGCAACAATCATTCCACCTGCATCGAGCGGATGGGCAAGTGCGACCAGTGCCAATCGTGGACGGAGGGCGAACGTTGCGAGAGATGCCGCCAGGGCAGCTATGGCAATGCGACGGCCACCACTGGCTGCCATCCCTGTGAGTGCAACGGACACGGCAATCAGGATCTGGTAAGCAATGACCATTTACTACAACGTTCTTTCTTATTAGAAGTGCAATTTTTAATATTAGAAAATATTTTTTGGGATTATCGATTTAGGCATTTAACCTAGATCTGGTAGGTCGCAGTGCATGAGTCCCAATAATAATAATAATAATAGTTTACTAGTTTAACTTAACTTAACTTTAATGCAATGCTTTCTTTTCTTCCAATTGCCGCAGGGCATTTGCAATGTGCATCACGGCGAATGCTTTTGCAAGGACAATACGGAGGGCTCCAAGTGCGATTTGTGTGAGCCGGGCTTCTATGGCGATCCCCGCGATGGTGGTCAGTGCTATTATCAGTGTGAATCTCGTGGCATCCTCACCAGCATTGGACGCAGTGCCATTGGCTCCTATCAATCGTATCGTTCGCCTTGGGGCGCCAGCCTCAAGGTGCGTGAATGCTTGTGGATCTTGCAGCCGAAGACGCTGCAAGCGGATAAATCTCTGCTCCAGCTGGAATTCCTATCGAATAACCTGACCATGGATTGTGATGAGAACGCCGTGTACATCTATGATAGTCTGCCGGATCTAACGGGCGCTACACAACAGAATCAATTACTGGCCGTCGTCTGTGAGCCATATAGCTCGGGAAGGATCATCGAGGCACGTTCCAGCCACGTGACCGTCTACTATAAACAGGGCAGCGAGCGACGCAACTTTGGCTTCAATGCGCTGTACTCGGTGAAGAATTGTGTGGCCGGTAGCTGTTTGCATCCGCACGTCTGTGATGCACTGCAGCGTTGCGTCTGCCCCTCCGGATTTGTGGGTGCTCGCTGCGAGATGGAAGTCTGTCCCAGCAATTGCAATGCCAAAAATGCCCAGGGATATTGCGATACGGAATACGGTCGTTGCATTTGCAGCAATGCCAGCTTTGCCGGCGCTGATTGTGGCACTTTGGTTGAACCACATCATCTGGTCATGACGGAGCTGTTTAACACCCAATTGCTAAGCGAGTCCATGGAGCATCTGCGGAAGACCATACCGCGTTTTGGGCACTCGGTGAATGCGGATCGACGCGGCTCCTTGTGGATGTTTGGCGGCTATTCACCGAGCCATGGACCCTTGAACGATTTCCGGCAATTCGATACGAAGAATGCCACCTGGCTGCAGGTGACGGTGGAATCGTCCACGCCGGAAGATCGCATGCCATTGGGTCGCTACTTTCATGCGGCTGAGATTCATGTGAAGCGACAGATAATTTTTATTTATGGCGGCATTGGCGCCAGCTCTCGTCTGCTCCAGGACTTTTGGCAGTTCTCCATACAAAACCAGCGCTGGAGTCTGATCGAAGTGAACGAGGGCAAGCAGCAAGAGCACGACCCGGAGCAGTCGGATCAGGAACAGGAGCAGCAGCAGCAGGAGCGGGAGCAGCAGCAAGTGCAGGAATCCCCACCAGCACTGGCTGGGCACACATTGACGCACTTCCGCTATCAGGAACGTGACTCGCTGCTCCTCGTCGGTGGTCTGACATTGAACAAATCCCGTTCGCTGGAACTGTGGGAGTTCAATGTGGATACTGGCCGTTGGCAACAATTGGCCGCAATGGGTGCACGCCTCCCGAAGCTGTACGGGCACACTGCCGTCTATCATATGGAGACGCATAGCGTCTATATCTTTGGCGGCTATGCGGGCGAGGCCCAAAACACACTCTACGCCCTGGATCTGCACAAACTCAGCTGGAGCGAGTTGCCCACATTTCGAGAGATCAATCATCCGATATCACATCTGCCACGTGCCCGTTACTTTCACTCCGCAGTCACCACGGATTCCTATATGATTGTCTATGGGGGACGGACGAGTCCGTTTAATGCCACCGATATGCTCACTGCTTATGTCTACGCGTGCAATCAGTGGGTGCGTCTAACAAACGATGTGACACTGATTGGCCGAGTGCCTGTGGCTAGTTATGCCGAGGACATGACTATCGATCCGGATACGGGTGCCATCTATGTCATTGGTGGCTGGGATGGCAGCGCAACCCAATCGCATGTGACCCGCATTAATCTGCCCGATGACATTTGTCATCTGTGGAGCGGTAGCAAGTCCATTTGCCGTCATTACATGGGTTGCAGCTATTGCACCGTGCAATCAACGTACAAGAACACCTCCACTTGCTTCACCCAGGGTCGGACGCCGTGTCTCAATGAGAATGGCACGCTAATCATCAATAATGGACCCGCTTGCAATGACCAGTGGATGGCGAAACGCCTTTGCCACAATTTTATGAGCTGCAGCTCCTGTCTGGCCGCGTGGCCCACCCACCCAGAGCCGACTCCGATTTGCCAGTGGTGCGATGAGTGCGGCATTCTTGAAAGATGTGCGCCAGCTGGTGTCGATTGTGTACGCGGCACTGCCTGGAGCTGCCCCAGGGAGCTTAACGTCGGCGGGATCAATCAATGTCCGCTGCCGCGTTGTCATCATTTGGGCTGCGAGGCTTGCATGCTGCGAAAAGATAAATGCTATTGGGCACGCAACGATTTGGGGCACGTGGAGTGCATTGCCCGGGATCTTGTGATGAAGAATGCCTACCGTCTGATATTGGAGTGTCCGGCTGCGTGTCACACGCACACCAATTGCAGCAGTTGTCTGCAGTCTGCGCAGGATGAAATCTCAACGGATTGCAAGTGGTCGACCATGTTGAATAAATGCGTGTCGCCCAGTGCTCAACCCTTGCTCTGTGCCGGCGGCGTTTGTGGTCTGGTGCTCATCTCCAGTGAGCTGAAACGTTGCCCGGAACCGTGTCATGTGTATACCCAGTGTTCCAGCTGCTTGGAGCATGCCCATTGTGGTTGGTGTGCTCGTGAGGGCTTCAATGGCGATGGTATTTGTACGGAAGGCGCTCTGGAGCATCGACAGGAGCATCCGTCGGGCTCGACCTGTGATCTCATCTACAGCAGTTGGCGCAACGATTCCCAGTTGACCCATGCGGACGTGGTCAGCTGGCACTATGTCCAGTGTCCGGCGGAGAATGAGTGTGAGAACGGGCATCACGATTGTGATGCCACCTCCGAGCAGTGTATCGATCTGGATACCAACACACCCGGCTACAAATGCGTCTGTGCCCTGGGCTATCGTGGCGATGACCATGGCTGCGTTCCCGTCTGCCAGCAGGGCTGCGTCCGTGGCAGTTGTACCCGGCCCAATGAGTGTAAATGTGACTTTGGCTATGTCGGCGAGAACTGTAGCATTCAGTGCCTGTGCAACGGTCACTCCAACTGTGAGTCGAGCCATCGCCTGGACATCTGCCTGGAGTGCCACAACAATACCATGGGCGAACAGTGCGAGAAGTGTCAACCCCTCTTTGTGGGTAATCCCCGGGAGGGGCATGCCTGTCAACCCTGTCTGGAGTATTGTCATGGCCATTCGGATGCTTGTGTGGACTACGATGCAGATCCGGCTGTCTTCAATATGACCCGTTCGGACTTGGAGCGAATACTGCCCGAGGGACCCTCGCACAATGCGACCTGTTTGCGTTGTGCAAATCACACGGCTGGCGATCGTTGCGATAGCTGCCTGCTGGGCTATTTTAGGGGCAGCGAGGATCTGCAGCGCCAGTGCCGGCCGTGTCAGTGTCATGGCCATGGCAATATCTGCGATGCCGTCACCGGCGAGAAGTGCAATTGTGCCAATAACACGGAGAGCGATGCCACCTGCACAGCGGGCGGTGGCAAGAATTCGGCACAGCTCTGCTGGAGCGTTCAGTGCTCCAAGTGTCGCGACTCGTATGCGGGCAATCCCACCGACGGACATCAGTGCTACAAGCAAATCACCGTCGAGTCGCGGATGTGCTTCGATGCCAAACCCATTGGTGAGTTCGGCATCCTCTTGCAAAGGCACAATTTCTTATAGACGTCTCTCTCTCTGTCTCTTTCAGAGGAATGCAAATCGAAGCCGGCGGCGCTGAAGCCCGGTCAAACTGTATTCTTTGTCATCCAGCCGAGATTCATGAATGTGGACATTCGCATCATTATCGATGTGACCAAGGGTGAGTTGGATGTGTTTATGTCGCCGCAGGATGATTCGTTTATTGTGGAACCGAATCAGACAACGGGCTACCACGAGATCTTCCTCGACAATCGCTACAACTGGGGACCCAAAGAGAAGCGGGAGCATCCGCTAAATATTGCCCTGCCCCGCCACGACAATGTGACGCTGCAGAAGCTCTTTCAGCCGGAGCGACGCACGGGTACATTGCAGCATGGCAACGGTGCGGGGAGCAGCAGTTACTATGTGCCACAGTTGCACGATTGCCGCAGTCATGGCGGGCACAGTTTCGTCGTCCAGGATCAGTATGCCAAAGATCTGAGCACCCATGTGACGCTCAATCAGTGCAACACGCTGCTCCGTCTCTTTGGGCTGAAGAATCGTTTGGTTCTCACACTGCCGCAGCATGCGCACAATTTAAGCGCCACGCGTTTTTTTATTGCACTGCGCGCCAGTTCAGGGCCGGAGTCGAGCTATGGCTCGGTTGTGTTTCGTCAGGATCAACTGCACATCGATCTGTTCGTCTTCTTCTCTGTGTTCTTCTCGTGCTTCTTTCTGTTTCTCGCCCTGTGTGTCATCGTGTGGAAGGTGAAGCAGGCATCGGATTTGCGTCGTGCTCGTCGCCAGCAAATCGTCGAAATGTTGCATCTGGCTAAGCGTCCATTTGCCCAAATCTTTCTAGCCTCGAACAGTCTCGATATAGACAATAGTCCGCCAGCGACTTCGGCATCCTCCTCGACCCGAGCAAATCGTCATCGTGCCCGTCAAGCGCTGCTCCTCCAACAGCAGCAGCAACAGCAACCCAATCATCAGATCCAGGTTGAGACGCAGGTGCACAGCCAACCCATACAGTTGTCAGCCTCTGCCCCATCGTCGTCGGTGACGCATGTGTCCACCTACACCTCCACGCACAACTCGACACACACACAAACGTCGACACGCCACATCAGCAGCAGTGGAGGAACAGGCGCAGCCGCAGCCAGCAGCAGCAGCAGCAACAATAACAACACTCGCTCGGGGCATGCCACACAAGGCAACACAAGGACACGCCACAGGAGCCACAGTCATAGTCGGCCTCGTAATGGCCAGTCCACGGAGATCATGTTGGTGGCCATTGAGCCAACTAGCGATAATCTGGCAGCTGTCGCCACCGTATTTGTCAGTCTGCCCGGGCGCTCGAAGGCACCAACAAGCATTGCGCTCGGCTCCACATTGATATCGTATCCGCGTCAATATCCGATCAATTCGCGACACTATATGCGCCAACAGCGGAATCATCATCATCCTAATCCGGCCAATCCGGCTAATCAGGCCATTCAGCCAGCGCCGTAAATCAAACAAATAACTAGAACAAAAAGCAAAAGCAAAAGCTGTAAGTGTTAGCCAGTGTTTACTATATAATATACTGAACCCGCCCCCCCCACCCCCCATTCCCCGCGCTCTCTCCTAGCAATATGATGTGCAACTATAGATAAATTATAGATTTATATAATGTACTATATATGTGTATATAGACGAGTTGTGCAAAGTTGTCGCTTGCAAAATTGAAATGAGTTGATTCTATTGAGTTGTGATCAATTCTAGTTACAAAAATTGTATGGTTGTAATAGATAGATATATACTCCTTATTTGATATACACTTTAATTGAAAGTTAGTGCTTCTTAACACCAATTTGTTGAGAGTCTTCAAAATGTTCCAAGTATTGCATATTATTTCAAAACAGGAAACAATTACAATTTTAGATTGAATGCATTTCTCAGATTTATAACTCTGCTTTTAAATACTTTGAATTCGATTCCAGATTATAGTATTCAATTAATGTTGATTCCTTAAATTTCGTATTTTCTTGATTGTAATATATTATATTTAAAACTGAATAATTTTATTAGACCAATTTTGAAAGTTTTCAAAAAAAAAAAAAGAAGTGTGTTCTTAAAATGAGTAGCAATTTTAGATTAAATTCCAATTACTGCACATTTCTTGATTCTGATAGATCTAATTTGTCGAGCGACTACTCTATATATACATACATATATACGTACGCGGAGTGGCAGGTATACATAATTTAGGTAATTTTTGTATATAACTTTTAGTTAACAAAAAAAATCATACTTTATAATGCTATCTTTAAAGAGATGATCTGAGGATCTTAACAAAAATAAACTGAAAAAGACATATTTTGTGTGCAGCTGGCAAGGAATACTGAAAGTTAACTTTCGCACAACTATTCAAAACGAAGGAACATAAAAACAAAACCAATATACTCTATTAACCCTTTGGTAATAGAGTATACCCCAAAAACAAACAAAATGAACAACTAAATGGAATTTGATCTATGTGTTAAGCTTAAGATTTAAGTAATACTATGTGTATTGTCAATTTTACAGGAAAACTTTTGTGGTGCATTTCGGGATGAGCGCACATCAACTTTTTAGAAGCCATAGCAAACAAAAGCTAACTACAATATATATATATATAAATATTTATATTTATAGGAAAAGCTACAGCAACAAATACGTATTATATGTGCATGTATTTACTACTACTAAATGTGTCATTGTGCCCCGCCCATTTTCCATTTGGTGAAACAAACAAATAGCGAATACGAAATCGAATCTCTATCTATATATTTATATTTATACATATTTTTTTGTATATGGTTTAAGGTATTATTATTAATGGATCTGATTTTTTCTGTATAAAAGAGTTTTATGATGATAATTGTTTATGTATTCGTCTCTCGGTTAATGGTTAGCATTTGCTCAATTTAGTTAATACTATGACAGCTCTCGCACTCTTTGCACCTATGTACCTACTAATTTAAGATGAAAACGGAACAAATTGCAACTACGTATTTACTGACTATCCATGTACGCTCTCTACTATCTATACACTTGTTATGTTTACACTTACACAATAACACACACAACAACAACAATAAGCAACTATCGGACAAAAACATAAATCTCAGTGATTCTTTTATTTCACTTTCTACACTACGCTAAACATACTCACGAGAACCCCCAAGAGATAAAAGGTTGTAACAAATGTATTTTTTTTTTATTTTTTGTACAAGCTCTGTATTTATGTTATGTTATTAGGTATACTTTTTTGTGAAATAACAAAATTAGCAAAATTTATACTAGAACTGAAATTTGTAATTATATACTGATGATATTTTTTCTACTTACGTACGTTCCCAAATTTGCAATATATATATGTATAATTATTATGTTTATTATTTTGTATTTATTTGATA
Organism: Drosophila trichaetosa; assembly: GCA_035043205.1. NCBI lineage: Eukaryota > Metazoa > Arthropoda > Insecta > Diptera > Drosophilidae > Drosophila > Drosophila trichaetosa. Next base: position 760,209 of record JAWNNE010000502.1, read on the forward strand.
ATTTTTCGATATTCGTGTTTCAATAAATGATAACTCATATAAATAAAATAACTGGTGTTAATAAAAATGGTAATTGACAGATTTTTACTCAATCGATTCCTGCCAAAGCTGGGCTCGCAGCTAAGCGTTCCACTCAATGATTATGGGTTTAATTGCTTTAGATTAGCTAAGAGTTGAGCTTGCAGTCAAATCCCGCTCAAAAATTCCACTCAACGTTTGATGAGTTTGAGTGCGTTGTGGAGCTGCAAATTTTGTTCGCCTGGTAGATCAGTTCGAATTTCAAAAGAATCACAATAAAACAATGGCGTCATTGTGCAAACGAATAATTTTATTGATTAAACAGTTACGGTGATAAATATATATATGTGTATTAATACGCTTATAAGCGAACTACAGCGATCGCTGGTTAGTGTTAGTTGTATGTAAATGTATTCCATTGTTAAATATAATGAAATATTCTCCCTTTAAATTAACCAGAGCTTGATGTGGTGCTAGGCAATGCGGCGAGTAACTCGTCAATGAAGCTATCCGGTTGTTCGATCTGATTTAGCAAGCCTGTTAAAAGAAGAGATTCGCATATTAATATCAAAGATAAGAGATCTAAAAGAAAGCCCAAACTCACCCGCCACATCGCAGAACTCGGCAAACGAGGTGCACGGTAAAAACTCATCGGTCAATGTTTGCAGGATGTTATCCGTCGACTTGAGCATCACCTCATCATTCTTGCGTATAAATTCAAATAGTGAAGCTGGCCAATCCTCCTCTTTGGGCGTGTTGACCGTCTTGAACAGCGAATTGTAGATCAAATCGACCAGTGACCACATCATAAGGAACGGCTTATAAGCGCCATACTCCTTGGTCTGACGATCCGCCGGAGAGAGCAGCGCCTTGCACAGCACAGAGGGGGAGACGTGACGCGCCTGTGCCACCGCCAGTAGACGCTTCAGATGCGCCAACTTATGCTTGTTCCACAGCTCGCGACTGTGCAGCGACAGCGATATTGTTAGCATGTACAGCGGTCCATCCACCTCATAACCACATTCGAGCCATTTGTCCGACGGTGCTGCCGTCAGATAGTTGAGCAGCGTTTTGCTATCCCGTGCAGCGGAGCGCGAAGAGAGCAGTAAATAGACCGCATAGAAGAGCAGGTAGGGCACAAAGTGCATATTGGATTGTGGACCACCGCCGCCGGCATCATCGTGGAAGCTACGCTCCCACGCGAAACGCACCAGCAACAATTTCAGATCATGCACACTGCTCGTATACGAGATGTCGCAGCGCTGAGTGCTCTCCTGCATGTAACTGCTGTGACGGGTCATGCAGCCGGAGAAGGCCGCCTCCCCAACAGCGGGACCCCAGAGGGGCAAGAGACCATTGCATCGGGTATTCGCATTCTGCAGGCTGGCGCGTTCCCATTCGTCGCGACCACGTGTCAAGCGGATGGCGGATGTGTGACAATCGACGTGCACCACATTAAAGTGGGTGACGGTGGTGTAGCCAATCGTTTTACGTGACTTCAACTCAAATTCCTCGACATTGCAGCGCTTGGTGAACGTATAGATGCCGAGCACCTTCTCGGGCTGACAGGCGTAACCCTCGCGGCAAATGAAACAGGTGAGGCCAGTCTCGTCGCGCAGTTTCTCAATCTTTTGCAGTATAGAACCCTTGGCCGTCACCTGACCCTTCTCGTTGGTGCGCATGCCCAGAGCGTCCAGTTGCTTCTCACGCGTCGCCATCGCCAGGCGTTTCTTTTCGGCGCGTGTAAAGTCACGCACCTGTTGGACCCGGGACGCTGTCGCCGCATCTGTGCTGAGCGCCTCGAGCAGATTCTCGGCCAGACTGCCGACATGCTCATCGCTGGATACCTGCTCCAGCCGGTGTATAATCGGTATTATATCCTTGCTAATGGCTAGCTGGGTAGCCTCATGATAATTAGCCAAGCCGGTGAGGAAGCGCAGAATATACTTCAAGCTCGGTCGCGATATGAACTCCTTCAGCTCATCGGAATCCGTGCGGAGAAGTGTCGGCTTCACGCACGGCGCATGCTCCGTTATATAGGTAAGAGCGCGTTCCACAATGCCCAGGCTGACAATGTAATCCTTGAGTGTGCCACCAATGCAATTGTGTTCAATTTGATTGGTTAGCACACAAAACAGTTCCAGCTTGAATTCCTCCTCGGTCGTGCGCTCATTGTCAAAGCGATCAAAGTCCAGCGTGTGCTATAAAGGAGAATAAACAGTTAGTAAACAGAAGGAGAATTATAATTTTGGGGGGACTCACCTTAAAGTGTTCACAGAGCAGGGCCATTTTGACTTCGTTGCCGTAGACGAGCGCGGCAAGGACACGAATGAGATGACGCAGAACAGATGGATTGTTGCGCACATTGGGGCAATCGGTGCACGAGATCAGAGCGCTGACATATTCGGGACCACCGAAGGTCAACGAGAACTGCAAGAACGAGTCGAGGGTGTCGCTGGCCGCTTTCGAGAGTATGGTCTCCATAATCTCGAGCAGCTGCTCAGTGACGGCCGATTGTATGGAATCGTTCTCGGATTGCAGGCACATCTGCAGCACCTTGAGCAGCGTATTGATGGCGCCAATTTCGGGGCGACAGAGCACCTCCTGACAGCGACGCACCTTCACACAGATGAGGAACAGCTTGAGCAGCACTTGGATGAGTTCACGCTGCCGCGAAATGCGCTGCAAACTGCCAATCCGCTCGAGCATCACACGCAGTCCATTGCAATCGGCCAGGACATTGGCCATGCGATACAGTTGCTCTGTATCGACCTGTTCCTGACTCTTGTTGTTTAGCGTCTCCACAAACTCCTCGGTGGCATCGCCCAGCAAACCGCGCATGCGATACACAATTCGCATAGCATCCCGATCACCACCTTCGGCTAGCCACACCTTTTTGTACACATCCTTGACTGGCAGATCCAGACTGATGATCTTATTGTTCACCAGCAATTCCATGCCATTGTCATCCTCGAGCAGTGCAATTAGTTCACAATCTGTGCAGATTTTGTTCTTCACATCACGCATTAGGGGACCGAGTCCCACCTCGTTGGAAGGATACGGATTGCCGAGCATGCGACCCTGCAAGAAGTCCTCCTGCTGCGGATCCTTCTCCAGCGTCATATAGAAGTCGCTCTCATCATGCTCCTCCGGATGAATAATGGAGTACAAGCGCTCAAATATGAACACCGGTGTCTTAATGTCATTCATGCGTGTCTTCTCCACCGTATCGATGAGAATCTCCATAAAGGCACGCGTCTCCTCCTCGGTGCCGCTAGTCATCTCCTCGAGCATTTCGAGCAGCTTCTCCTGTGCATCATCGATGAGCCGGGTGCGCTGCACGACCAGGCTACGCAAAGCCAGATAGCTCTGCAGCACGGGTCCCAGAAGACGTGTCTTGTACGTGCGTCGTATGTTGGGGCACTCGAGGAATAGCCACAGCAATTCCACATATTGACGCAACGCATATCCGAGCGATAGATCCGAGGACAATGAATGCTCCTCCATGCGATGAATTTTACCAATTTCCACAGCCAACAGTTGCGAGATCTCGCCCAGCACACCACGCAACACCAGATACTGCAGCCAAGGCGTTTCCGTGGCAACACTCCTGTATAGGGTCAGGAACTCGGCACTCGCCTCTCCAGCGTCGCCCACATGCCGCAGGAAGTCGGTGAGCATGTTCAGCGCTTGCTGCTTCCTTTCGCTAGTGCGGCACAGGCCACTGAGCAGTGAGCATGCCAATTGGCGTCCAAATCTCGAGTTGGCATTGAACAGCAAGGGCTGTATCCATTTCGCATTGAAAACCAGCGGCTTGATTACCTTCTCCTTGTCCAACACCAGATGACGCCAGCGATGACCATACTTCTCGGCCAAATAGGTGGAGTGCACATCTCCACGACGTCCACCCTTGGCGGGCACATCCCCAGATTGCTGTTGCTTGCCACTGCTGTTGCTGTTGCGCTGTTTGCCGCCATCCTGGCGCTGATATTTATTGGTGGGCATGCGACTGCACCAAGCGCTGTATTCGTGATTGCGATCCGAGTTGAGCCAGGCGCGATAGTCGATGGTATTCCCCTCGAGCAGCTTCACGCTGTACAATTCCGTCGGACCCAATGGCTGCTGCTGCTGCTGTGCAGTTTGTGGTTGCGATTGTTGCTGCTGCTGCTGCTGCGACTGCTGCTGCTGTTGTAGGTTGTTATTTTTGGTAGCTGGCAGCACAGGACTCATGAGGTTCTGCATGATGCGCAGACAAGGATGCAGCACCGATGTAACCGGACCACGTGGCAAACTGTAAATATAAGTGAAGTTGAGAAAGTTATTAGAAGATAACAGTTGTATGTAAAGTAGCGCAAGAAATTATTGCACCATAATAAGAATCAGGTCTTCAGGTCTTCAACTGATGATATTATTTTTACTGTTAATAAAAGGGCTATTTCTTTTTTACCACTTACCGACAATTGCTGATGAACAGTTCAAAGATGACCTTCAACTTGTACTCCCAACAAACATCATCCTGACCGAGCAACACTTCGAGCAGCATCATCTCCTGATGCACAGCCGCCTCCAGACTGATCAGCGGTATTGCGCCCATTAGCGCATTCTTGACACGGGTAGTCACCAGCTGCAGTAGATGCATGCACGCCTCGGCATTGTCCTTGGTCAGCACCACAAGCAAATTGCGTACCTCCTCCTGGATCTGTGGTGTGCCACGTCGCAAATTGTGCTCGGCCAGCTCGCTGACCAGACCATGACTGTAGAGGCCAACGCGACAATCATAGTTATAGGCCATGGCACGCAACAGCGTCAGACACTGTTCGGTGGAGGCCAAGGCGCAGCCATAGCAGCGATTTATGGTCAGATTTGATTCAGCGCCCGAAGCTGAGCTCGAAACTGCGGGCTGATCCTGCTGTTGACGATCGTAGGCAACCAGTTCACTAAAAAAAAATAAATGAGAATAGTTAAATATTGTATGCATATTAATTATATTTAACAAACTCACCTGCGGCATGCCTTGACTTTTTGCACAATTTTGCTGAGTTCCTCGAAGCTAGTGCGCGATTCGACGCAATACTTCTGGGCGAGCAGCTGGATGATCTTGTTGACCTGCGAGGTGCTGTGCACACTGCCCATATTATCCTCGACGAGGCGATCGCTGCTGCGGTGCTCGGCCACCTTTTGGATGAGCAGCTCGAGCATTTGCTTATTCGTTAGCAGCTGGCGATAGATGCGATCAGCACGTTCCAGCGAGCTGTGTATCACCTGGACAGTCTTGGCGCGATCCTCTGCAGACTCGATGGGATCAACGGCGCAACAAACGCGAGCATACATATTAAAATCAAATTTGGCATATTTGCAGAAGCCGCACGAGTGGCACAGGAACGGATCCTTCTCATCGTAGTTGATGGCCCGACACTTGTGGCATTGGAACACATTCTCGCCACAGTTGCCACAAACGCCTGGATATGCGGGCACTGCTGCACTGCAGCGTGGACACTGCAAATTCTCACTGCTGCCGCTGACCGTCTCGTAGAAGTCAGCGAACTCAATCATTAAATTACATGCGGTAATCGGAAGCGGGAAGTCAATCTTCAGCTCAGTCTGTCCCGACTGCAGGGAGACTGTGCGTGCCTTATGCCATAATGCCGGACGATTCTTCAGTTCGACAACAGCTTGCACGCTGCGATTGTTGTAGTAAACATTGATGGTGCGCACCATTTTGGAGCGCTTGAGATCAGCAATGCGTACGATCAGTTTGGAAATGGTGTGACACTGCACCAGCTTGTAGATCATTGTGGTTGTCGTATACTTCGAGTCGGACTTGACCGAGGGCAGCTTTATGTTTGCCATGGGCACCTCCGGATTGTTGCACACCAGACACGGTTCAGATTCCAGATAATAGCCATTGACCTGCATGACGAGATATATTTTTATATATGGTACATACATATTATAAACCCAAATCACTTACCTGCAGTATGGACTCCAGTGTGGTATAGATGGGTGCATTGGGATGTTTACAGAGCAGCTCGTTCTGCTGGCGCAGCACCTCAACGGCTCGCGAGACAAACTCGGGCAGACGATCTGTGGTGCTGCGTGTGCTCAGAGTCAGATAGCCGAGCAGATCAACAAATTGAGCGGTGCGACGACCATAGCTGGGCACAAGTGGCCACAGATTCCAAAAGATGCTCAACAGCTTCTCGCGTTGCCGTTCGTTGGCGTGCTCGAAGAGACCGGTCATGAATGAATGCGCCTGCCAGCGCAGCTGACTGGCATTGTTCTCCAGCAGAAAGATGCGCACGAAGCGTATGACGAGCGCGTCGCAAGCATACCGAAAGATCTGATGCACAAATGTGCTGCACTGTGCCGGATCAAATTTGGAGTAGTATGCGGTATCCGTATCCTCGCTCTTCTCGCGCTCACTGCGCATTTTGCTGCTCGACGAGGGTTGCGGCAGTTGCTGCTGCTGCTTGAGGCCCCCTGATATGGGCTGTGGCAAATTGCAGACAGCCGCCTGCAGCAGCTGTATAATGATGGGTGAGACGCCATCGTCTAGCTGATAGCAGGCAATCTCCATGAGCATGGCCAACGCGTCCTCGTGCACCACACAGAACTTTTGCCAATTGCCCGTGCGCATCTGGCTGATCTCCTGACAGGTGCGCAGATGCTCAGTGAGCTCCACGAGCGCATCGTAGCTCAGCATTGGCGGATTTGAATTGTAAGGAGCGCCGCTCTAACGTAATCAAAATCACATTTATAATAATAAATAATAAGAGTTATGTTGCTCAATGCTTACCTTGTTGCTGACAATGCTGCAGACACGCTTTACGACGCGGAAGTGTGCGTCCAGGGAATGTCCGTCGCGATACATGCGGAACTTCTCCTTGCTGCCGCAGATGTACATCAGCAGCTTGCGCACCTGGCGCCGCAGCAGCGCATTCAGATTGAGCATCATGTACTCGCACAGGGTGAAGGTCATCGCCTCACAGAAGCCACTGTCATAGTTGTCTGGGTGGGCGCTGCTCAGGCGCAAGATCTGATACGGTAGACGCACAATGATCTCGGTGAGCAGGCCGTCATACGATTCAAAAATATCCGGGTAGTTTTTCAAATAGTTATGCGGTATCAGTATCGATATATCCGGTTTAGGGCCATGCTTGATGGGCTTAAGGAGTTGATCTGATGTTCCGCTGCCGGCCACATTTGATGGCTGGACGACACCGCCAGTACCGCCAGCAGCGTAGGGATCGCCAAGCACTTGTTTCCAGTGCACGAGCAGCATGTTGAGCGACTCCAACGCATACACAAAGGCGCCACACTTGCTCAGCACATTCGCCGTTGTACTGGCCACAAACGAGCTGTTGTCCTTGAACTGATGCGGAGGCGATGTGGTGCCAGTCTGCTTTGACTTGGTCTTGCCCATCATGACGCCAAATAGGGAGAGCAGTGCCAGGCGCACCTCATTGATGGGGCACTTGTTTTCCATCTGAAAAATATGTACGATTAATTAAATGAATTTCCAAGTGATAAGATGATGAAATGATTTGCTGTTTACCCTTGCGGCTGCACCACGTTGACCAATCTCCACATATTCCACTAGAGCGGAGAGCAGCTCTTGTAACACATCCTGATCCCGTTCGTTGTTGCCATTCAGATCGGTGGTCAGCATTAGTATGACCTGAATCAGGGGGATAGCTTGCAAGCCATTACACATATCAAATGTGTCCAGATGCGCAATGATGCTCTCTAGCATGGCAATTCTGCAAATGGTGACAGAAAGTTTAGTTTGGATGCATATAGCGGATATAATGGGGGACTAATGTAATAGTCTTTTACCTTAGATCGTGCAGTTTGCTCAGCTTCTCATCCTCATTGATCTCAATGTCCTCTGTGCTGCTCATGGCGCTGAGTGCAGCGACGCAGCTGCTGCTCGTGCCCGGCTGCTCCTGCTCCTGTTCCTGATCCTTGCTCTGACGCGGCGGTGAGGCATTCGCATGATCACCGAAATTGCTGCTGCGGGCGGAGGTGCCACCAATACTCTCGACACCGCTGCCGCCGCTCTCGGAACCACCGCTGCCCGCTTGTTCAGCGGGTGAAGTGCGCAGCGTTGAGCCATCAGTGGCCACATTGGAGCCCTCATCATCATCGGAGCCGGTAGCATCGCCGCCACTTACAGGCGCATTATTAGCAGTGGCTGCTGCAGCCATACGTATACCTTGTAAATTGGCCAATCCTTGTTGCAGGGATGCAAGCGCATTTGCATCTCCGCCATGCTGCTGCAGACTAAGCGCAATGGCAATATCCATGATGGCCTCATCATCTGCATCTTCGGGCAGTCCGAGCAGTCGGGGAAAGCCGCCACCCATGAACGCTTCCAGATTCAGCAATTGCTGCTGCGCCTGATTTACGCCTGCCTCCGCTTCGAGGAGTGCATCAGCGCCACCGGCAACAACACCACCAACACCAGCGGCGGCTGCATCAACCGCTGCTGCCGCAGCTTCCTCAATAATATCGCTGGCAGCCTGTGAAGCAGCACCCTGGAGTGCACTCAAATTGCTCGTGCTGATGGCTGATGTAGAAGGGGTGGGCGTGGAGCATGCAGGCGGTGTGGTCACAGTGGCCACCTTTTGTCGCTTGATGCGCGGACTGAGCAGAAGGATCAGGGCCTCCTTGGCGCTATGACTAATCACGCTGGCATCATGCTTGAGCAGCTCTATAAAGTACTTGGTCATGCGGCTGACTTGGCTGACATCGGCCAAGGCAAAACCATACATAATCTCCACCAGACAATGGACAATCGTTTCGGTCTGGCACAGGCCGCGACGCACAATATTTGTGGGCTCATCCAGGGCCGGCGTTACCTTGTGCAGCTCTAGCACTATGGCCATGAGCGCCGGCACAATATCATAATTGCATTCGGCACAAATCTTGGCCAGCGATTGTGGACGTGCATTGGCAATGCCACGTACGAGTAAAATGAGACGATAAAAGGCTTCCGGATCGATGTCCTGCAGTGTGTCCAGCTGGGTAAGTTTCGGTTGCATCGCCTGCAATTCACCATGCACAAATTGCAGCAGAACGCTATCCTTGTAGCTATGATAGGCGCCACGACTGCCATACATTGTGGCGAGCACGTAACGTGCCTGCGTTTGCACGGGATTGGGTGTGGGCAGCAGGAGCAGAGCGCTGGCTGTCTTCACTGCCTTTTGGCGCATGGCAGCGGCGACACCACCACCATTGCCTAGTAAATTCAGTGCACAATCGAGCACCTCGAGCAAATGGGTGCACATGCGATCCAGCTGGGTGATGCTATTGAAACCCTCACCGAAATTCGCTGGATTCGCCGGTGAAACAGTCGCAGTGGCTGCATTAGCCACATTTGCTGACGTCGGCAACTCCTCTGTGTCATCGGGCCAACCGACAAGCTCCTTCGATTTGCCATACACTTCGATGCAGTCGAGCAGTGTTACATTCTCCGGATCCTGTGATTTGGCAAAGCATACCTTCAGCAGCTTATCCGACTGGAGCATCTCGTCACGCGTTAGAGGTATATCGAACCAGCGAGCACGTCGCACTGGCGTCGGAATTGTGCGTCCCAATATGCTAACGGATTGGGGAGCACGCTGTGTATCATGTGTGCCGAGGAGTACACGTATGCCAACCATGACGACATTCGGGTCATTATTGAGCACCTCCAGTGTGAAGCCATTGGCGCGTGTGCTCGCCACAAACATGCCCGTGGAGAAGAGACGCGTCTTCAGTTTTTGTTTGTTGTAAATCTGGAGTAGATCATTGCCACCAAATTCCACTTCCGCCAGCACATTGCAATGCTCGAAGAAATCAATGGGAAACACGGGCAGACCATTGGATGTCAGTTGTTTTTGCAATGCGGCCGCTTTGCGTGGCAGCTTGTTGGGTTTACTCAACGACTTGGGGCTGACGGAGGCATTGCTGCCGCTCTTCGCTAGCAATGTGGCGGAGTACAATTGATTGCCCAGCGGCTGTACACGTGGCGATAGCCAGAAACTGGTGTGTTCCGGCTGGGCGGAGAATATGCGCAAACTCCCATCCTCGCAGAGTAGCAGCAGCGTTGTCTTCTCGGTGCCGGCAACTGAATGCCGTATGCCCACCACGTCCATGATGCGTGACTTGGCCGATTGTGCCTTGATCTCCTGCATGAAAATCAACTCCGGTGTTATCATCAATATTATGGGATTATTTGATGTTTGCATATTGGCATAGATTAGACCCGGATGGCCAGCGACTTCGGTCCATTGCACTAGAGGCTGGAGTGGTCCCTCCTTAGATTTGCTAACCGCCGAACTGGTGTCCAGATGATAAATGCCTTTAACACCCTGATTCACATTGGTCAGCGATGAGAAAAAACTGCGACCCGATGCATAACTGTAGAACAGCAGCTGCAGTGCATGGGAGTAGTAAATGGAGACACCACCGCCGCCCACCTGACCATTCAAATCCTTGATATGATGATGACTCAGCTCCAGCGTATTCGTCACATAAAAGTCACCGTGTATTGCCAGACTTTGTTCGTCGAGCGTCTGATAATATATATAGCCACTGCTGGCAAAGGTGAGCATATAATAAGCATCCTCCTGATACATAAATGTGCAATCACGTATCTTGCCTACGGCCACCAGATAATAATATTTTGGACTATACGTATCCACGGCTAAATCATAGATCTTCACATAATCCGAGGTGACCAAGGCAAGCAACGTCTGTGAACCAGGTAGCCACACAGCCTTCTTGATGTAATTTCCATTGTCCAGCTGGGGAGTGACGACAATGTGTTCATTTGTGCTGCCACTGCTGGAGAAGGTCAGCACATGGCACTCCTTCAAACCGCACACGGCCAAGCAATCCTCATTGCAGGGATTCGCGGCCAGCGAGAGCACAGTGTATGCAATTGGCACCGAACTCAACTGGGTCAGCGTTAGTTTGCGCTTGGAGGCATCCGCCTGTTTCAGCAGCGCCGACAGCTGCAATATGGTCACCTTGCCCTTCTCATGCGACACGGCCAGCTGCTGGCGCTTGCCATGCGGCGATGACAGGCAACAGAAGGCGACGCGACGTACCACGCCCGACGAGATCAGATGCTTGATTGTCTGACCCTGATCGCCTGAGTAGTTCATGCGCACATTCTCAAAGGCACCCTCCTGGGAGCCCAGCGTGGCAAACATCAGCTGATCCGTCACCTAAAAGAAAAATTATTGTAGAGAATCTTCTTCAGCAACCCGTTGCAATCGTGAGTAATCGACTCCAAAATACTCTCATACTAAATACACACTGGGACTCATATAAGTACATTTTACAAGATTCAATACGCACCTCAAAGCTCTGATCCAGTTGATGCAGTCGCTCCAGCGCGACCGTGGCACGCTTGTGACAGCCCACAATCGAGTAGAGGGTGCAGTTCTCGCGAATCGACGGCAACAACACATCGAAATACTCGAGTATGCAGCGAACGACGAGTTGCCACTGATCCGCATGGTGCAGTGCCTCACGATGCGGTTCGAGCAGTTTGCCAAGCAGCGCAATGCGTTCATTGCTCAGCGAATCCTTGCGCAACTGTGCGTTTGGCGGCGACTGACGTTTCTTGCTGCCAGCGGCCAGCAGACTCATATGAGCCGAGACATAGCCATCCCGTGAATCGCAGCCGTTGGTGGGCAGCCGGCGGCTCAGTGCTTGACAGGAGCCATCCTCCTTGGCGCCGCAATCGCAAAAGAAATTGCCATACTTGGCATAGCTGACATCGTGTCCCTTGTGACAGACGCGGGCGCAGACGGAACAAACGCCGACGGTGTTAATCATGTTGCAGGTGTGGCAATGATACCAATGCTGATTCATGAACTCCTTTTGGGTCTGCGAGAAGGTACACAGCTTGTTGTTCAGCGTGTCCTCATCGGAGTCATCGAGCAATGAGTCCTGCTCCTGCTGCTGCTCATCCTGCAGCTCATCGTACAGCTCATCGATGTCCGATTGCAGCTCATCATCCCAGGGCGGCATATGCTGTCGACTGCCCCGATAACCGATGGACTGCAGCAGCTCGCTGAGATAGCGGAGCAGGGCGCTCACATTTTCGGCGTGACGTAGCTGCTTGTAGGGCAACTGCAGCTTGGCCAGCTCCAGCCACAGCAGTGTTGTATTGAACAGTGCCACGTGACCACGTGCCGGAGACGCATCCGCCAGCGTTATCATTATCTGCAACACATCCGCAAAGTCACAGCCATCCTGTGGCGGCGTTATCAATGTCTGGCCCAGTTGCAGCAGGGCCTGGAAGAGTGGCGACGCCAGCCGTGCCGCTGCCGGCTGATCACGCACCAGCGACTTGACAAAGCTGAGCAGCAAGGCGCCATTGCGTGGATGCGAACTGGCGCTGGGCTGATCGCAGGCCTGTGAAGAATCCTCCGACTGATTGTTGGCCTGATTGTTGCCCTGCCACAGACTCAAACATTTGGCGGCTGCATTCGGTGCATTGGAATTGCCAGCACCAGCGCCCGCACAATCATAATCAATATCCATGGCATCCAGTTGATCCGATATACTCGGCATGGCTGAAACGGTGGCCATGTTCGTTGGTGTCTGTGCATTGCTGCTCGAGCTGCTCGACGGCTGCATAATGCTGGTGAGCAGTTTGCACGAAGCCTCACAGCTACTATTTGTTGTGGCAACCACATTCGGGCCGTAGATAATGTGCGCAAGCCAAAGTTTTAAACGTGCCACATCCACGATGACCAGCTCCGAAAAGCAATCGACCAGCTCCTCATGCTGAAACTGTGCATCGGGCTGAGCTGCTTGCTCGAATAGACGCTCCACAAATTGCAGCATTTTGCGGGCATAGCTCAGAGGGAGTGTGGTACCCGTAAACGACAGCAACAACGTTGTTAAACTGCCCGCACGTTGCTCCTTGAAGAATTGTCGCATTGCCTGCACGGCTGTTGGCACATCCAACATTTTAATCATTGTCTTGAGCACAGCAAACAACATGGATTCATTGAAGAGAGCACGTTGCTCCTGATCGGGTGCAACCACAGCAGTGCCAGTTGTTGTTGTGGCTTGTTTCAACTCGCCGGCGAAATCAATCAACATGTGATAACAATGGTCGATCATGTGCTCAAAGAGCAGCTGCTTGTGGGCCTCATTCGTCAAGCCGTGGAGTATTTCACGTAGGCACTGCTCACTCTGGCTCTGCAGATAATCGGTGCGCAAATCCATCATCGAGGCGATGAGCAGCGGCTTCAGCTGCAACTCCATATCCGTTATGGATGTGCAGAACGGGAGCAATAATTCCATCAGATTTAATATGGATTTGAGGCAATGCTTCAGCGTGTGCAGCGTTGAATATGTAGTTGATTTGGTCAATTCGGTGATGTGGGCATCGATGACGCTCAGCGTATACGGCTCGACGGGATGTTGTTTCCCGTTGAAGGCATCATCGTTCACCAGCAGACATTTGGGCCACTCGTTCGCAATCAGCTGCTTATCCTCATTGGGCAACAATTTAAGAAACGCCGCATGCAACTCAACCATAATTGCCGGCTTATCGCTCACCACGGGCACAATCAGGTTGAGAGCCTGTTCCGGTGTCGAACTGGACAACTGTTTCAGCATCTGAGCGCGCACAATGTTCGAGATGAGACTGTACGAGTCCATGAGTTTGAGCAGCAGTTCATTGCTTAGCTGTGTGCGCTCGAGCAACTCCCCCGGCGTCAATGTGCTGTCCTCGGATTGTTTTGTTTGCTGATCATCAATCGATTCGCTGGAGGAATACACCTCGGGATCTGTGGCTGCACTAGAGTTCTCACGCTCCCGACTCTCGGACGTGATGCTATCACTGTCGCTCTCCTTACGCAGCAGCTTATAGCCCTCCTTATCGGCCCAGGCCACGGCCTGCATGTGAGCAACCAGCGCGTCGAATAGTATTAGATCAGAGAGACGCGGATTCGGTGAAGCTAAAGAGTGAATTTCAATTTATATAAAAATATATATAAAATTTATGTGTTAAGCTTTGCGTACCTTTGTTCAGTTGCTTGTTGAACGCCTCGACGCCCAGCATTGTCTGCTTGAGACTGTAGAGTATATCGGCCGTACGATCGCCGACCTGAGCCCACAAAGTCTCCGCGTATTGGGTGTACATGCCCTGCTTGATGAGACTATTAACGACCAGATAATGCGAGCTGGCCAATGGACAGCGAATGCTCCACAGCAGCGAGTGCAAATTGGGTGCACGATCCACCTTCAATGACTCCACATGCGATGTAGATGGCGGCAATCCAAGCAGCAATTTCCACGTAATGCTAAAACAATATTGCATGGCGCACAAGTTGTGTAGATTGTCCTTGTCGCGGCACAGAGCCGACATATCCGTAATGGCCAATATATCGATGAGTGCATCCACAAGCAAAGGATACTTGAGCTTGTCCGGCGTGCACAATATGAAATTCCAGGCCAGACCATCCAATTTGAAATCCTGAGCCCATTGCGGCTTCATCGGATCCGCGGTGACCAGCGAATAGAAAGTGGGTCGAATGCCTGCAACACATAAAATACTATTAATATATATATCTATATAATATACAGATATAATTACTTACTCGAGTTCAAGTCACCCACTGGGGAGTTGCGAAACTTTAGCTCAATGTCCTGGCGGCAGAAGCAGCCGAGTTTGGTGCGACTGTTCAATAGATCTGTGATCTTTTGCGAATCGGGCATGCTGCTGACACTAAACAGATTCCAGCGCACCTGATCGAGCAGCTCGGGCGGTGCATTATACAAATGCTTCATTAAATACTCCAGGAAGAGTAGCAGACGCGATAGCAGCATCATTTGGCTATTGCGCACAGTGCGTTCAGCACTGATGCCCCGACAGACATCGGCACAGCGAATGACACCGCCTGCCGTGAGCAGCAGTATCGATTTCTTTTGCATCAGATTCAACGAATGGAAGAGGAACAACAGCAGCTGGGCATGCTCAATGTTCAGATCCTCAAAGTCAGTATCGCTGGCAGTCGAGGCTGAGCAGACACCCTCGACCAGAGTATTGATGAGACGATGCCAAACGGACAGGCAGGCTGCCTCCTTTTCCTGGGTGGGCTTCAGCAACAGTATTTGCACGAGCACCGACAAAGTGCTGGGATAGACCTGCAGGGGCCAACTGCTCGTATCGGTTGACCAGGGTGAGATGGACAAATGCTGCAACAAATTCGATTGCAGCTGTTCCGAGAGCAGCGATGTCGAGATCAAGTTGTGTATATAACGACCAGCGGCGCCCGAGAAACGTATCATTGCCGATTGCCAATTGGAGCAGCTACAATCACCGGAGCCACCACTGGAAGCGGAGCCGACGTTGCCACCATCCTGTCGCATCACATCACGATCAAAATCCTTGATTATATTGGCCATGAGTAGCATCTGCTGATCACTGACACCCGCTTTCACATAGCGCTGCATATAGGCATGACGATTGGCCAAGAATTGATCGAGGAAACAAAATATATCGGCTGCCAAATCCAAATATTCATGTGGTTCATCCAGTTTTGGGACAAGTACCGATTTCTGATCACCATTGCGCTCTTGGGTGCATGTGTTGGCATTATCATCGTGCGTTTCGGGGGAAAGGGTCTCCTTGAACCAGTGACCCAAATAGCTTTCACTGTCATCCTCCTCGGAATTGTCGGAGCAGGAGAGTGAGTCATTGAAATAGGTTGTCGAATCCGAGTAACTAATTGGTTCGCATTCTGTGCGATCTTTGGTTCTGGCACGCTTCAACGTGCACGCCTTGCGATAGGCCACAGTTGCCAGGAACGTGAACAATTGATGTAGTGTCGCCGTATTTAGGACACGAACGATCCGCTGCAATGCACTATAATTCTCCAATACATCAAATTGTGCCGGTTCAACGTCCAGGCAATTATTATTGCCAGTGGCACAGCTGTTGTTGCAGGCTGTTTCAATTTTCAGATCATCGATGAGTTCCGATAGCAGCTTAATGCTGTGATTAGCAATTGCTGCATTCAATTCACCGAATCCTTGTTGCACCTTGAAGAGATTAACACGCGCTATGGGCGTGCTGGGCGCGGCTGTTGCCTCATTTGCATTCGTCGTCGTTGTTGTAGTTGGCTTAGTAGTTGCTACACTGCTGCCAGAGGCACCCATGGCACCCTGTATGCCACTTATGAGCAACCAGGAGCCGTAGCACAAATGATTCTGATAGACATGCATGCGTGCGGAGGCCTTAAACATATCTCCAATGCTCGTATAAATCTCCAGTGCCTTGTTCACAATGGTGCAGGCTTGCTCATCGAAATCATCATGATCTTTGCCGCTTGCTGACATATTACTATTGCCGCCGGTGCCGCTGCCTGTGCCCTGACTAGTTGATGCCACACCTGACGGCTGCTGTTGTTGCTGCTTCTGCGAGCCGCTGCTGACCTGGCACATGCTCAGCACACTGGCCGCTATGGATGTCAGTACCGCATTGTAAAGTGCCGAAATGCCGCACATCGATAGCTTCTCGATGCGACTCGGTGTCAAGGGTTGCAAGGCAATCAGTGAGTGTGCCTGACCCAAAATGGACAAATCGGTTAGCATGTGTGCCATTGCCGATTTGACAGTGCTAGCCTCCACTTGAGTGAGTGGCAAATACAACGCCTTGCCACCCACAATTGTCTCTAGATATTTGGAGCGATAACGATTGAGTATGGGCAAACCAACGCCCACATCTAGCAGCGTATCGACGCCGTTCTGCTCCTGAAAGTACTCCACATTGGCCGCAAGCAGTTGTTCCTGTTAACGAGAGATTTATAATTTACAATAATCAATATAAATTAGTTTCAATAGATTTCACTTACGGTGCAATCGCTGATCTCCTCGCTCAATGGCACCCATGTCATTTTGCCCGGTTCAAGGGGCGCCAGCAACTGTTGCAAGATGACTGTCGATAGATCGGAACGCGAACGTTTTATCTCCGATTTGGGTGAGTCCTTGTCGGTGCCGACGCCGCTGCTGCCAGCACTGCTGCTGCTGCTACTCAGGCTCTTGCTGCTCGATTCGGGATGCTTAGCGCTCTTCAGCACCGCTGCAACAGCATTGTAATCGAACTGCGTGCAACCCGTCCCATTGGCGACGCTCTCGCGACCCTCGCACAACATTTTGAGTGCGACCAGCAGCCATTTGATCTCATACACTGAGACTTTCGCCAAACGGAAAAGTATGAAGCGTATGAGCACCGCGCTCGCATCGTGCAATTGTGAAATTTGCGTTTGACAGACTAAAAGAAATTCGATAAAAAATAAAAATTATATTCAAATAAAGCAAAATGTTTAAAAATAAATTCAACACACGCAATGAGTCACAAAAGAAAAACCAAATAAATTGTATTTTGCAAGCAAATTTATTTTGCTGTTGTTGCGCTCTGAAAAAATCATTATGACAAAAGAAGGGGCGGGGCGGGGCGGGTGGCGTGGTTGGTTACACTTACTTGACTTGATTTGCATGAGCTTATCGGCAGCCAGAGCCGCAAATGCGGTATAAAATTGTGTATAATTGCTTTCATCGTCAAAAAATTCATGTTCACTGCAAAAAAAAAAACATTTTGGCAATATTTTCAACATTTTTAGATTTCGTCATGGGGGTCGCCATATTTAATTTTGCAAGTCACCTTGCAGGCAAAATTTTCAACTGCGCCATTTGGCAAGAGAATGTGAATATTGTGGATATAATAGTAATGCACTCACCATCTGGTAATCGCTTTTAGTAAATTTGATATTTCATTTTTATTTAAAGCGCTTGTACGATTTGATAAAAGTGGTTTTACAACCGAGTTCCAATCCGTACCTCCGCTGTGCGCCGACATTTTTTAACACTGACGTCCCTTTTTCTTGTCTGCTTCTTCAACTTCGATTGCTGTTCGACTGTCAACGGTGCTCCTGCTTTGATGCGTTATTTAGCGTCACCTTTGTTGTTTCGTTTTCTCTGTTTACGTATGATGCACGCAAATGGAAACGCTTAATAATTGAGTGTTGTGTGACGCACAATTCGTGCACAGCTGTTGGTGTTGGTTAATTTAATTGAACAATTTCCACAAATTTAAACATATAGGAAAGATAGGAAATAACAGTGATTTAAATAAATTTTATTAATGTTCAAATATATACCAATATAAATTGGCTACTTTGTTATTTGAGGGAATTTGACAACAGCTGTGTGCCGACACTTAACCAAATATTTCATTAATAGAGCAACACTGTTTTTTGCATAGCATGTTTTGTTTAGCTCCGGGTTGCAACAAAAAACTGATTTTTATTAATTTTGTTAGATTGAATTAAAAAAAATGCAATTTCATTTCAAAATTGCTGAACCAGATCCGAATGCGTCGGCACTAACAAACACGCATAATCCACACAGCTCGCTACAGCCGCAGCAACCGGCGATCCTCACCGAGCCCAAAGATGCACAGCATGAAATTAAACTGCAGTAAGACAACGTTAAATCCGCTTTGTAATTTGGTAAATTATATTTTTTTTATGGTAGAAATATAGTTGCCACCTTTTCGGTGGACTGTGAACTGGATCTGAAGACGATAAATTCACGCACCCGAAATTCGGAATATACTCCAAAGCGTTTCCGGGGCGTCATCATGCGAATGCATTCGCCACGCTGCACGGCGCTCATTTTTCGCACTGGCAAAGTTATCTGCACCGGCGCCCGCAACGAAATGGAGGCCAATATGGGCTCCCGGAAGTTTGCACGTATCCTACAGAAACTGGGCTTTCCTGTCAAGTTCGCCGACTACAAACTGCAAAATATTGTGGCCACTGTCGATCTGCGCTTCCCAATTCGGCTGGAGAACCTGAATCAGGTGCATGGCCAGTTCAGTTCATATGAACCAGAAATGTTTCCCGGATTGATTTACCGAATGGTGAAACCGCGTCTCGTCCTGCTTATCTTTGTTAATGGCAAAGTTGTGTTTACCGGTGCCAAATCGCGCAAGGACATCATGGACTGTTTAGAGGCCATATCGCCCATATTGCTTAGCTTTCGCAAAACATAGAATATATATAAACATATATGTGCATATTATTTTTATTAGTTTTATGTATTATAGCATTATACATTTTGTAGCATTTATCGAACAATAATATTAACCTATTTAAGCAACTTTTTTATAAAATCAAATAAATTGTTTTCTTTTTATACACACAAAGAACAGTGTCAGCACATTTCAGTTAATTTGTGCAGTTTTTTTGTACAGAACAAATTTGGAAACCGTTTTTCTTATGTACACAAAAAACCAGTGTCACCCCATTTTTGGTGTTGGCGCAAAAATGACATCATTTTAATTTGTGTAATTCAATTTATTTTTCATTTAGTTCGATACATTAAAAAAAACGTATAATAAAATATTTCACTTGACAGATTCATTACATTTTTTTTTTCTTTTCTCTTAGCATAAAGTAGGGACGGAGTACTTGATCTTGAGAGTCGTTAGCTACACTTTGATTATGGCTATGTGGATTCGTATAATATACAAAAGCAATAAACTGTTTTTGTGAAAATACAAAATACGTATAAAACTTAAATACTAATTAGATTCATTTGTTGCATTATTTAAACATAAATATGTATTGGACGGTCGCTTTCAACGTTTTCATTATGACTCATTTATCTTTGAGAAAAACACATTCAGTTTAAATATAAAATAGAGACAAATTTCCAATTGATATGCATGCTTCGTATCCAAGAAAATAATGTGTTAAATATACGTTAATATATATTCGATATCGATTTCTAAAATCTAATAAAGGCAGTTTGTGATTTTAAAAGACACTTTTCTTGTTACATTATTTCGATTCGTTTTCACTTTTCATTCAAAGCGGCACTTGAAGCGCCCAGATAAAGTTAAGGCATAGATCTTGATCCAGTTCTGAATGTGATTATATATATAGAGCTTATAATATAACTGAAGGCTACACACTAAATTGCTATAAGTGTATATGTTAAATGAATTGTGTACATCAAATTTGAATTCTGTATAGTGCGTGGCAAAAACTAATATTTCCATTCGATTGGTTGATTATAATTAAAACGTTGTTTTGTACATTTCGAGATACGATTCGAATCGGTTATTACAAAATATAAAAAACAAATAAAACCTCGTCAGTAGCATTATTGGACGGAATGCAATTTCGTAGAAGAAGAAACTAAAAAATCGACAGATCGATATATAGAGAAATAAAAAATAAAAACCAACTATAACTCAACACATATTCCAATTCAAATGGTAATAAGCTAAACATGTTGTGTGGACTGTTTTGGACTGCTAGTGAATGTCTCCACCTTCTGATCCTCGACGAGGCACCTTCTAGGTGAATAGATGTAGCGTATTGAGCACTAAATGCGTACGACTTCGCAGCAGGTAAATGAACACGCTGAAGAAGAGCAGCGAGAGCGACATGGAAGCACGCCAGCCCATATTATAGATGGAACAATACGGGCACTGGGAACTGCCGCACACCTCGCAGATATTCAGCAGATATGTGGGCAGCGCATCAAAGATGGATTCGTTGAAGCGCTCTGCGGGAGAAAATTGGATTAATAAATAAAAAAAATATAAATTAAATGAAATTAATCAATTACCTGGCGCATAATAGTCGTAGATGCGCACGGGCAGATAGCGCGACATATTCGCCACTGGATACCAGCGCTCTATGGTGAAGTTAACGCAGATGTCTTCCTGATCAAGCTGTGTGGGAAGAAAAAGTATATAAATTGTTCGTAAGCAATAAGGAATAGATTTAGTCTTGAAGGTTAATAATTTCTGATCATAATGAAGGTTGAAATGAACTAATCTTCAGTCTAATAGATAAATTTTGATTTGTTCTTGTTAAAGCGAACTGATAATTCAGATATCGACATATTGAAGCCAACTAATATTCACAAATTGTTAAGCAAACAAATTTCTTAAACAACAACTCAGTTTGCATAAGAATATGACTACTTTTAAGTCGTCTCAAGATCACATTTTACTATAACATCTGCCGGCTATAAAGACGAGAGATTTTGTTTTATGCTTACAAAATCAAAGTAGAAGACAATCTTGCGTTCCAGATAGCGAGCACGCTTCAGATTGCGCACACGATTGCTGAGCACGTAGCTATCCAGTTTCTGCTGCTGTATCCAGTAGCCGGTGGGTATGGCCACATCCAGCACAGCCATGCCAGAACGTTCCGATTCTTGGGTGTTCACCCAGCTGTAAAATAAGGATTTAAAAATTTTAGTTTAAGCTCTTCAAGGAGGCGACAGTTCATTGCTTACTTTTGGCATGCCACATATGAGATGTGCGACTGATTTCTGCCATGGAAGATGGCCTTAGTGTGCAGTCCGAAGGCCGGCACCGGCGGCTTCGTTTGGAACTTCTCAATGTCCACATTGTACTGGACATGCATCTGGAGTATGGCATAGCCGGCGCCTTTGGCCTGCACCTTGATCGTGCCCCACGCATCGGGTATCTGTAAATGCGGCAAATTATGGTTAATAAATAGCTTGGAACTCTTTAAACAACTCTCTCTCACCTCAATGCTTTGTAGTCTTGCCAAATTGGTGTCATCGATGTGGAGCGCCTGGGTCTTGCCGCCCTGCGAAGATGCCTCGATCTCGACGCTCAGCGAGGAGACCTCACGGATGCGCGAACGCACAGTATACTCGACCAAAGCACGCAATGCGGTACTCGTATCCTGCGTGGATGCCCAGCCGCCTTCATTCAAACGCTGTGCATTCAACCAACGCACAATCGGCTCCACAAAGAACTCCCGCCGCGCCACATAGACCAATAAGGCGTAGGCCGTCGTCTCAATGTTGAGGGAATCGTATTCGTAGGGCAGACGTGGCAAGGCGAACCATTTTTGATTCTCCAGTTTGCGTGGCGGTTGCGGCAACTCCTGATTACTCCAATACATGAAATCACCAATCGTTCTGGCATGCTGTCGCAGTATGCTAAAAACATGCTCGGCAATCGGGGAATTGCAGAGCTGCAAAGCATACGCTGTAATGGCGACATCATACGGTTCCGGCGTATCCTTGAGGAACTGCATATTCCGCTCAATCCAGGCAACGGCACGTTGTGTCGCCAACGCAACCCGTGAGCCCAACGTGCCCGACAAATCCTTAACGGTGGCCAGTGTGATGAGCACATGGGATGTTAGCGTAATGTTACGATTCCTGAGATTCGTATAACTGGCCGAATTGGTGCGATTCATTTTACGATCCGGCAGCCAGGTGACCTCGTAGAAGGCACCCTCCGGCGTCTGATGCTGGAGTAGCCAACGCATATTCTTCTCTATAATCGTTGCATCGATCCAAATAAAGTTCTCCCACTCATAGAACGAGGCCTC
Source organism: Drosophila trichaetosa (assembly GCA_035043205.1). NCBI lineage: Eukaryota > Metazoa > Arthropoda > Insecta > Diptera > Drosophilidae > Drosophila > Drosophila trichaetosa. The sequence continues at coordinate 782,639 of JAWNNE010000502.1, forward strand.
CTGGAAGATGCGCAAACAGTAGCTGGTCAGCCAGACGGATGAAGCTGAGTTGTTCCAATCGGAGCGGAAAAGTGAAAAACTGCCATCGGAACGCATAAAACTCAATTGGCGTTGATAGCCAATATTCATGTGATAGAAGGCATTCTTCTCCAGCGTCTTATTCCGTTGATTAATCAAACGCATATACATAATCGTATAGAGATTGGCGGCAAAACTGAAGGCATTCTGTTCCGCCGACTCCATGGGCAGATACAACAGCGATGTGGCATTCACTGGCATCGTCGGGAAAATGGGACCCACCACATCACCCACCACTGAGATGCGTGCACGATTTGAGCCGTACACAAAATAACGATCCACCTGATAGGGTATCTCTGGCGTCTGGGTGACATTCACATGCATATACTCCAGGACATAGGCACGATTGGAGAGATCCAACAGGACGGACTGATGACGATATTGGGGCAGACCATCCGATTCGACGTTCAGTGTCCGAGTTATGGTGTCCGTGCCGAGCAGCGTTGCCACATGCAAGGTGACCTCAATGTCGCCCAATCGTTGTGGCACCACCGGCACATAAACCACAGTGGTGCCCTGTGCATCCAAATAGATGAAGAACTGATGCTCACCGAAGCTGGTGCGTGGATTATATGAGCGAACAATGCCATCTTCCTCGACATGGACAAACTTGTAGTTGGGACTGCCGTGCAGCACAACGGTCGCCTCAATCGCAGTCGTCATATAATTGAAGACGGTGACACGGATGCCCACCTGTTCACCCTGGCGACAAACAGACGGCATTTCCACATTGATAAAGAACGGCTGCACACCAACATATTCCAATGCGCGGTTCAACATGCCAAATCCTTTGGAGGGACTGACGCTAAAGGCGCTCACCATCCAATAGGCGGGACGATCCGGGACATCCACGTTGAAAATATAACGACCATGCGGGCCAATATTCACATCCTTCCACAGCCAAACGTTCTCGTAATGCCGCAGCACACGATTAAAGCGATACTTGCGATAATTGAGCAATTCGGTGTCGTTGCGCACATGGCAGTCGATCTCATCGGTGCCGTCTTCGCAGTCGAAGAGACCATCGCAACGCTTCTCCAGGCGATAGCAGCGTCCACTCAAACACTCGCCATAACCCAAAGTGCGATTGCAGGTATCTTGTCGCCGCGGCACATAACCATCCGTAAACACGATCAGTCCGCTGTATTCAAAAGTGCGATTCGCATCGATGCCAAAGGAGGAGGCAGGGAAATAGACCAACTCATCGGGATTACCCTCATGCGAATACCAAATGTGCTTGTATGTGCCATTCGTTTGCTCATCGAAATTGGACATTTTAGTGATGATCTTGGCATAGGTCAACTCATTGCCCGCCTGCATGGTGTAGAAGGCGCTATCAATGCCAGAGAGACCCACATACGAGCCGGGCTCCCCAAAGATGGCCACCTCAACTTTTTCACCCGTACGCGCCTTACGATTATTGATGTAAACCGTAAAATTATTGCGTGAAATGCCATTCACTGGGAACGTCAGAGAATCCGCCACAACCTGACCCTGTTGGGTGATCTTCCACACAACCAAGGTGGCCACCGGTGCCATTTCAGCGCTTAAAACAACGGCAATAGTGCGTATGCCCTCAACAATGGGCTCCCGGTCATTGACCAAGATGACGCCTTTGGACATGATCAGGTAATTGAATTCCTCCAAATAGAAATTGGTGCGTATGTGAAAGATGATATATTCCCCAACGACCGGCTGCTCTGTGCTCGTTGTGATCTTAATGTGCTGATTCCGTGGCGAATAATGCGAGACGAGAAGCAATTCGGTTTGGATGCGTTCACCGCGTGGATCCACAAAATTCGCCTGAAGTCGCATACTCTGTATGCCATTGAGGAAATCCCTCGATTGTGGACGCTCATCCAAATTCAAATCGTTGCGTATATCGATTTTTAGCTCCCAGACACCATCGCTCTGCTGGGACATGTGCAAACGTTGAGCGGGCCAATCTCGACGACCACCATTTCGACTCTCCACAAAACCGCTGACCTCCATCAGGCCCTGGCGCAACAGATGCGGATTGATGGGTGAACCATCGTGATATTCGACAACCAAATAGGTGGTAAATGGCATGGCTGGTTTAAAGACCTGCGGCGACTCACCGAGGAATGCGACACGCAAACTGGAATTGTAGACGCGAGCGACGCCGTAGCCACTGATGATCTCATCATAGAATTTCTCGCCAACCGTCGCCGTGATGAGCACCTCCATGTTGGCCATATTGGGCACGAGCAGCTCCAACTCACGCAACGGCCATTTAAAATCAAAGGTGCCATTAAAGTAACGCAAATAGGGCAGCGAATTCCGATAGCTACTCGTCCACGAATCATAGCTATCTATATATTCGGGTTTGCGCACCCAAAATGGCCATTCCTCCTCGAATTGATAGTTACGCTCGACGACATACTGATTGCGATAGAGCAGATCCTGGGAGAGATCAACGCCATCCTGTTGCAGCTGGGGCGGCACATTGTACGGCTGCTGCTGCTGCGGATCCCAGTGTTGATTGGGATTATTGTAGCGCCAGCGTTCGTTATACAAATTCGATTGCTCCAGCGGCGAGCGACCCAAACGGAACTTTTCATTCAGCACTTGATTGCTAAAGTAGCCAATGGGTCGAATTGTGGCCTTCAGCGTTAAATTGCCACGAACGGGCAGACCGCTTGTGAAATTGGCCATCACCCTGCCATAGATATAGGGATCGGTGGTGAAGAAATACGCTGGCATTGTGACATTCACCTCGAAACGTGTCTGATAGTATTCCTCAACGCTGAAGTGGCTCTCCTCCTGCTGGCCCTGGGCAACCACGCGGATCGTCCACTCACCAAACGTCGGCTGATCCGACAGCTTGTATTCCAGCGAAACAGAGCCCAGATTCGATTGTCTAAAGAGCGGAACAGAGAGAAATGTTAGTACAGATCGGTCAATGGCAATCTGTGCTGTATGCAAATCGCGACTTCTTCTATTTCATCTTCCAATCGACAAGGATTGGAACAACTCTGGTTGAGCTTACCTCGAAAGCCAACGCTTTAGTATATGCCGATTTGGATCAAGCATATAGACATCGATGGCATTATCGAAACCCTTCAGTTCGGTGGTAATCGGTATTGAACGGAATCGCACAGTTTCACCCTGCATATAGAGGGGTTTATCGGTCTGCACAAAGATTGTCATCGAACGCTGGGAGAAATCCAAACGGGTCTCATTGAGAAAAGCGACACCGCCAAAGACATCCTGATAGAAACCCTCCACACGCAACTTGTAGTCTCCTGTGACGCTCGTCGGTGGTATGCGCATGAGCAGAGTTTCTGGGATGCCCTCTTTGACATCTTTGGAATCGCCACTGATCTGGACGCCATCGCACGAGATGCTCGCATGCACTGTGATGGGATATTTGGCCTGTAGTATCGAGACGGAGACCTGATAAATCAGACCCGGACGCACCATGCGTGACGCGACTATAAAATAGGTTGGCTCTCGATTGTGCAACGTCTCCAGAAAGAAGGCTTTCGAATTGTAAGCGCTCTTGCCACGTTGCAAGCTGGGCTCATCGTCATCAAAACTGCCTCCGCCACCCAGTCGCTTATTGTAGTCATCCTGGTTGCCTCCCAAGCCATTATAGTTATAATTTGGATTATTTGGATTTAGATTTGGATTGAGATTCGAGCCATATTGTGGTTGATTGTCGTTGTTGATGTTGTCGTAGGCGGATGTTGATAGCGGCGTCTGTTGTTGTTGCTGCTGTGATAGTTGCTGTTGTTGTTGTTGTTGTTGTTGTTGTTGTTGTTGTTGTTGCTGCTGTTGCACATTGTAATAGCTGCCATCGTTTTGGGCCTGGCAAGCGCCAAGCAGCAGCAGTGCATGCAGCAAGTGCCACATGGGCTGCATCATCGAGTCAAAGGTTTGCTGCAAATGGAAAAAATTGTGAGGGAAAACTCAAGTCAATCAATCAGTGATTTGTAAAGTGTGTTCAATCAATTAGCACATTAGGAACATGTGTGAGTATGTATAAATCCTGATTATACAGACTACTACTATATATAGACCTTTCTTGCGCTGTTTTCTGTTGTTCGTTCTGCTTCTGTTTTGTTGTTTTGTCTGCCCGAATGCTTTCCGCGTGCTGCGCAGCAAGCAGAAAAAACATCAAGAAGCAATGGGGCAATTGGAGCAACACCGACTAGCAAATGCTCTACATATGACCAAAAAAAATTACAGTTGCTTGTGCAATTTTGCATTTCTTTTTCCACACTGTTAACTGATTGTTAACTCATTGTTAACCTGTGTGGATTTTATGAACAGCTGTTAGTTATTTATGATATATTCTTTCAATTCGAAATGCGTAAAGTTGTGAAAGTAAAAATAGAATATTTTTTTAATCGTCAAGAAAAAAAGTGCACTTTTGGAGGCGAGAAATTAAACTTTTTTTTTTTTGGATCTCGACAGACCTTTATTTATTTTTCGATCTGAAAACAGGGCTTAATGCAAGTGCTGACACTATTATGATAGTGATTCATAACATCAACTTTCAACATGTGGCGTGCTGTTAGAATTACATTTTTATATTATGTTGAACAGGTGTAGGAAATCGAATTTGTTATCATAAATAAAGCCAAGTTATAAAAACTATGCGCTGATCATTTGAGGCAGCTTTCTAAACACTCCGAAGAGCATAAAATGAGGGCGCTGCATCGATATTTATAGCAGCAGTGGCAGGAGCAATGTACGTGCCCCTTATATATATAGATGGCATGGATTTGGATGACTGCATAACAAACACACGCAAACACACACAAACACAAATGCCGCACAACATGCCGACTTTGCGGCATTTAAATGATGTCAAATTTTAAGTTAAATGTCATTCAAAGTGGGCGCGCAATTAGTCTTTGAAATCGGATATGGGATATGTGCCAAAGCAATTGGGCAACGCCAAACATAGGTTTTTGCTTCACTTCTTCTATTTGTTCTTAGGCGGCTTTTATAAAAGCCTGTCTAATTTACGACATATTCCGCGTGCCGCTCTAGGGACTGACCCACTTAGCTCTTGCTGCATCTTAGCAAAAAGCCTTAAAAATTAATTAGTTTGAGACAACTCAATAGCCATAAATAAAAACAAGCAAAGAAATTGATTTCCATAAAGAGCGCACTTGCTTGCAGTTGGGTTCAGGGTCTATCGTAGTCGAACACACTAGATTAATTGGTTGAGCAAATGATCCGCTGCCACTAACTGCATAATAATAAAAATGTGTCTAATATTCGTGTACAAGCCGAATTAACATATTTGACAAGTGACCTTTTTTATCGCTTACATCGATAATGCTATTGAACTTTCAACTATGACAAATGGCGGCGCGAAAGAAGGAAAGCTGCGAATTTAACAAACACTTAATTTTTGACACATTGGCGCATTCACATTTAGAATAAGAAGAAAAAGCAAGCAGCTTATCATGATCACAAAGAACGAACAGAAACAAGGACAACGGCAGGTAGAAAGGCAACCATACAAAAAAAAAGTGGAGGAGATAAAGAAGGAAGGAAAGGTAAGGTGACTGGACAAGGACACAATTAGATACCCCAGCAGACAATCGCTCTTGACCCTCGGCCAATGGGACCAGCTTAACGAAAATAAGAAGGGGAAGAGAGAAGAACATTTGAAAGGCAGTTGCCGGTAACGTACAACATCATGAGAGAGACCAAAACACGCAACACACACGGAAGATAGTGTCGGTTACCTATGCATTTATGTATGCATGTGTGGGTGCATGTGTGTGTTTGTGCAGTGAAGCAGCAGAAGTCGCTGGACGTAGTAAAAACAAATACAAAACTAAGCGTGAAGAAAAGAAGAAAAAACTAAACTCGGTAATAATAATTCAGCTGAACGCTGCTGCTGCGACGGCAAGAGTAACACGGACAGTGTAATCCACCCTTTTGCCACTGCTACTGCCGCTGCACAACAGCGTTGGCAAATTCAGCCTCTTTCTAGCCAAAATGTAGACTTTGTAACTTTGGCTTTCTTGGAAGGACCTTTAGCGTTTTTCTTCTAATTATTAATTTCAATACTGTACAATATTTGATTATTACAATGATAAAGATGTGTAAATGATAAAATCATCGGAGTCAACCACATAAATAGATAATACAAAGAAATCTCTTGAAATATTTTACAGCTTTTTACATATTAAATTTAGCTTGAAAACGAACTGTAATATTTCCGCCTTCAACTAGGGTTTTTTAGACAAAAGTTGCCAACACTGGTGCACAAACACTCGCACACACATGCACATGCACATGTAAAGTGGCATTAATTAGTGTAAGAACATTTCGGAAAAAGGAAGGGCAAAAGTGCAATTGATAAATGCCTGCAGGACAACTGGGCACAAACCAATATGCAAAAAACAAGGCCAGCGTGAAATTTGAGTACCCAGCAAATTTCCAATTGGGCAGCAGGTGGCAGACAGACGGCAGGCGTTCATAATTTTTTTCTCTCTCGCAGGATGAAGCCTTGAGGCCATTTTACACAAGCCAGGAATATAATTTCAAAATACAAATAGTGAGTTAAATGAATAATTTTTAGTAATAATGGGCGCTCAAAATGTCTTTTCTGTTTTTCGGTCAACGCCCATGTAAAGGCAGCAGCAGTAAGAGAAGAGGCAGCAACAACAACAAGCATAAAAACAACGCTAGGTATTTTGAGCAAACAAATTTTTTTGGGCGGGTCGAAAAGTGTTGAAGTTAAGTCGGCACTCACCTGTTTAACGAAATGCTGCTGCTGTGTGCGCTTACGTTGTGCACATTATTTGTGATAAGCAAAAATCAACACAGAAATAACGGAACTTGTAACTTAAATAAACTAAATGAATGAAACACAAAACTTCTCAGCAACACTCTCACATGCACACACGATCCCGCAACGCGATGACTTATGCTAGTGACGGGCAATCAGTCAATGAACAGTGTTATCGCACCACACCCCTGTTCAATGTATCGCATTGCACTTACAGCGATACTTGACTTATCGATTTGTAAAAATAAAAATTGTATTAAATTAAGTGAATACTATGTAATTAAATAATGTTAACTTAACTTAAAATAGTAAAAAACTACATTACATTTATTTCAGCAAATTTAACGTCATATTCTCGATACCGTCAAACTAGAATCCTGTTTCCAATTGACAACTTATTGTCAGGCGGGCGAATACAATTTTAGAGGTTTTAACAAAAGATCGTCGAGCAACCGAACTATAATCACCACAATAAAATCGATAATTTGTCAGATTTGAATTTGGCAACAGGCCACAGGGCGATGTCATAAGATAGTGACTGCTAATCGGATACTAGCGACCAATAAGTGTTGGTGAACGATAGTTGTGTGGTGCTGGCCGGGATTTTAGTATTTTTAGCGGTCAAAGTGTGAGACCAAATACGGAGAGGCAATAAATACCCAAGAACTGAGGCGAGTGTGTGTGTGTGTACTGTATGCGTGTGATGTAAGGTCATTCGCGTGAAAATATCAGCGAGGAAAAAATCGAATTTTTGTGTTTTGTGTGCTAGGTAAATTGTCAAAGAGTGCAAAATAATGCAGCTGAATCAAGTGCGATTACAATAATCATCAATGAGTGCACACTCAAGCGCTGTGAACACGTGCAAAAGTTAAAAATCTATGCCAACGCAAAAAAATTTATGACAAAAAGCAGCAGCAGTAGAACACTCACACACACACACACAAGCGAACGCACGCACGAACACACACAGGCGCGCGCACACACACACACAGGCGCACATATCTACTTGAAAGCGGAGGAGCTTGAGCTAGAACCTAGAGTTGTCAACGCTCTCCGAGGAATTTCGTCATTGAGTGTGTCGCGTATTTTCGTGCCTGTGTGCGTGTTGTGTGTGTGTGTGTCGATTATGTTTTGTGCGTGCCTGCTTTGCCTGCGTGTGTTTGTGTGTGTTGCTAGAGTTCTTAGTAGTAAAACAAAAAGATGAAAGAAAAAAAAAATGTGAAAAATATACATAATTTGTGCAGGTGCAAAAAAAAAAAAATAAATGCAATTGGCCGCCGCCCGCTGAATGAAACTTGCCAGCGGTTTTTTGAAAAACTATTACATAAATAGTACAAAGTGTAAATGTAAATGTTATTGAAAAGCAAAGCGCAAGGCGAAGGCGCCGACGTCGCTGCTTGCGCTGTCGTCATCGCGGCTAACACAAAGCAAAAGAAAAGGAGAAAAGAGGGAGCAGTTAGCAAAAAAAAAAGAAAGAATGAAGAAAATCCCGTTACTATATTTGCACTCAATATACTCATTGTTTGCCATTTTATCAATACATATATGTGTATGTGTGCGTGTGTGTGTGTGTTTCCATCTCGTGACTTGAAATTGTTGAGTATATTGACTTCTGTTCGCACAAATTAATATTTTTTGTGCTTGTTGAAAATCAACTAACAATTGCCATTGCTCTGTGTTTGTGTGTGTGTGTGTGTGTGAGTGACCTCGTGTCTGTGTGTCGCGTGCTTACGCCTGTATGTGTGTGTGTGTAGCGGCAAGGAGTGTCATGCGTATTTTGCTTCTTCTTACCCCTGCTCGCCTCAACAACAGCAATAAGAAGAAGCAGAAGAAGGAGCAGCTTGCTGCTGCTCCTTTTGCTCCCAACGAGTTTTATCTTGTTTTCCGTTTTAATCATATGCGGGCTCCGAAGAGAGAGACAATCACGTCATCCAGCCTGTCACGCACACACACATACTTAAACTGTTAACTTTAGAGCTTGAGTCAATTTTGTGTGTGGGCGGCGCGTGAATTCTATTGTTATTGCTGACTTTATTTCTTTTTTTTTTGTTTTTCTTCTCTTTTCATTTAAAGCTTAATCAATTTAATTAGCGTTGATATCAAAATAAATAAATGTATATATATATGTACATTGATGTTTATGATTGCCACTAATTAATAAATGCTACCCAGCATCGCTCGCATCAATTTTGTTTTTCTTCTCATTTTCGCATGACACTCAATAGATGTGTGTGTGTGTGTGTGTATGGTAAATAAACTATGACCGGGACACTGAGTCATGGCTAACCGATGACGTTATGCTGCGCTAAATGGCAATTTGTCTCAAAAGAGTGCCCCCAAACTTTTCCAATAAAAAATCGCAAAACTTAAAAAAAAAAAATTACAATAAAATAAAATAAAATGTTTTGCTTTGCTTTGTTTTGCACGTACTGTGGCAAGGCAGATAATATCGAGTTCGGCAAACGATAATCGATAACAATTATCGATCATCACTGTTTAGCGCTAATATTTATTTTGTGGGTGCTAATTTGTTGTCAGCAATTAGAAAATAAATAAAAATTAAATTACATGACGCATTGACTGACAGCTTGTTGTTTGTTTGTATGTGTGTATGTGCGTCCGCCTTTTGTTTCAACGCAACGAAATTAGCCTAGGCGGCAGCAGCAGCAACCCATCTGAAAATCATTTTTGAAACCGCTGCCAACCGCTTGCAGGCAGCTCATCAGTGCCGTAAGCGTATACCCCCTCCTTCACTCTACCGCTGTCCATTGGTCGATACGTGAACGATTCACATTCTCTCGTTTGTCGCGCCGTGTTTCTTATGTTTGTATAAAATACTGCAATGAGGTCTTTATCTTAATGCCATGTACACATATGCATACATTCTTGCGTATTTACGTATGGGTATGTATGTGTGCGTGTGTGCATTGCATGTGTTATATATGGAGTATATGAATATGAGTACAGTGTTGCCAACCAAAAACCAAAAAAAACAACAGCTTATTTTAGATGAAACTGGATTAAAAACATAACGGAGATGCTTCATTTGATTAGATACCAAAATCTTACTGTGGCATTATCTCAAATGCCGCATATATTGTATATCTACCAATAAACATAAAAAAAATAGAAGCTAAACTTAAGTCATTCAAAAAAGTTATGTTTGACGCACTAAAAAAAAAAATTATCAATTGGCAATACTGCGACTTGTGACGGAAACACGTCGCGAGGGGTAAACAAACTCCAGTTTCTGCTGCTGATAACACTGCTGCTGCTGTGCTGCCTGTCAGCACAAACGAGAAAAAAACGCAACAGCAAAAAAACAATGAGCTAATAACAAATCCGTACGACTTTTATCAGTCAGCCATGACGACGTCGCTGCCGCAGCCGACCGCTGGCCGAGTCAACGTCAGTCTGTTATTTTTTTTCGCTCTGCTCTTTCGCTGCTGCTGCTGCCTACTCGCTTGCCTGCTGCACAGTTGCTGGTTCAGTCTGCTCGCTGATTTCGTTGCGTTACGTTTACGCGCCGCTTATGTTTGCTTTCCGTTTGTTCTCTTTGTTGTGTTCCGTGTCCGTTTGCCATTTTTTCGGTCAGTAGTGCTATAGTTTTTCTAATTGCCCTATGTAAAAAAAAAAAATACCTCGCAATATTAGCTGAGTATTTTAACTCACTCAAATTTTGTAGACGTCAATGTGGCATAATTCTTCTTCTTTTTCTTTGGTTTTGCTAGCCAAAAATTCCTCAATTCCCAGTCTCGCTGCGTACTGCGTACGTGTGTGTGTCTGTGTGTGTGTGTATAAGAGACAGAGAGAGCTTTTGGTCAAACGCATGTAAAATAACGTCAAAAATTATTCAGCGCGACAAACATAAGAAATTAGCATAAGGTGCAACAGCTCCCAACCGTGCCGCTGCTAACGGCGCGACGCACGTGTGCAGCATAAAACATTGACGCAGGCGATCGAACTGAGAGAAAGAGAGAGAGAGAGAGTGAACATTAAAAAAATTTTATATTTAGTTAAATGCTTGTTGTTGGTTTTACTGCTGCTTCTTTATATCCTTGAGCTACCTTGCTCTCCGTCTCTCCCCCTCTTCCCCTCTCACGCACTTCAAGACGCCGCGGACTGTCGTTCATCTTCTTCTTCATTGGTGCTTTTGGTTTTATTTTGAATTTATGTATTTTTAAATCTTGTGCAAAAAGCATAAAATTCAAAGCGTTCTCGTTAGAAACGCGAAAAGAATACCGGGCCAAAAAAAAAAGAATAAGACAAAATTAAAACAAAGAAACAAAGGAAATTGTTTGTTAAAATAATTTTTCTCCACTTTTCTTGTATTGCAAATCACAAAACAAATTAAAAAAAATACACTTAAATATTTAGCGACAAGAAATAAGAACAATAGCAGGAGCTGGTTAACAAAAAAAGAAAGAGAAGAAGAATCGTTATAACAAAACACAAAAAAAAAATTTAAAAATCAACAACCAACCAACAACAACATCAACAACTATTATCAAATTTTAATGTTAAGCTTAATTAATTAAAAAAGGAAAAAATCGTATACATAAATAAATATTAATAATGATCTAGTAAGTTAATCATAAAGTACAAAAATAAATAAATAAATAAAAAAAAACACCAACAACAACAACAACAAGAAAACCAACCAACAAAAAATAAATACAAAATTATAATAATCAATCAGCAAATAGTTAACGCAAATTTAATATGTACATGCAAGCAATTTGAAACGACAACAACAGCATAATAATTACCACAACAACACCAACAATTGAACACAAGCAACAACCACAAAACAACAACAACAACAACAACACGGATCAATACCAAAGATGGAGGCGAAATTCTTGGCTAGCGCTCTTTCATTCCTCTCGATATTTTTAGCGATTTATGCTCAATCAGTTGGTAAGTACAACAACAACTACGTATACGACAACTTAATTAAATATAACAATAAAAACAATGAAACCCCTTATGTATAATATGCATATGTATTTAAGCTCTCTTTATATATGTCTCTGTATGTATTTAATGTTGATGTGTGCAACACAAATTGCAAACAATAACAAAAAAAAAAAAAAAACAGAAAAAAGAAAAAAGAACAGAAAATAAAAACAAAAATGATAGTTTGTGGTTTACAATGACCCAAGACCCAAGCCCACAGACCACCGCCCCCTGCCCCCCACACCCCTTCTCGTCTAGCAATACGCCTTAATTGTTGCCCCGTTGCAAAGCCAACACTTTTTTATGTTCGCCTTTGCCAATTTTCACTACTCTTCTTCTTCCTCTTCTCTGACGCCCAGCAGAATTTTTTTTTGTGTGAAGCACATGCCTTTTCACTATTTTTGGGGGGAGTCTTCGGGGGCGAGGAAACTTCGCGAATTCAAGTTTGGAGTATTGTTCGTTGATATCGAATGGAATTTGTTGCCCCTATTTCTTATTCAAGGCTTTTTATAATATTTTATGTGTCGAGGTTTTGATAAAGGTTCATATAAAAATAAATAAAAACAAATTTTTTAAAACTTGCAAACTAATTTTTGATTATCGTTCATTTAAAACATGATTTTACAGTTTGTTTTTTTGTAAGCTTTCAGGATTGAGGTTTTTTCTGGTTAAATTAATAACTGCGAGAGAGGATATTTTTTCTGTTTATTTTGTTATATACCTGACCCAAAGTTCTGCTGGGTTTCAGCACACACACACACACACACACACATATAGACTTACACACACTCACACATATTGAGCGAACACTTTCCTTTCGCTTGGATTTTTTTTGGTCTGTTTTTTTGTTTTGTTTTTTCTATTTTCTCTTTTACAATGTAAAGCGCGCGCACCTCTCCCTATCCCTCGCTCCACCCCAGGCCAGGTATTCTCTAACTATCTCTCTCTCGCGCCCTCTCTCTTTCTATCTCTATATATTCCACTTGTGTGTCTATCTTTTTGGCCTTTAGTTAAGTGTACTTGTGCTTCGATATTTTTGTGTTGCTTTTTATAGTTTATATTGTCGGGTTGGAAGGTAGGGTAGGGGTTGGGGGTATTGGGAACGGGCAACGGGACTGGTCGACATTCTGTGTGTTTAGTTCTATTCTGTTCGTCTTTTTCTTCTTGATTTTCCACTGTTTGTCTTTTCTACTCATTTGATTTTCAATTTTCCACACAATTGCAAAATGGCAACAGAAATTACCCATAAGACACACAACACACAACAATGTCTAGAATTAAGTTCATTTTTAGTATTTCAGTTTAAATCTTATGATTTTTTTTTGCTATCCTATTTCTATTTTCTTTTCTCTCTTTTCTTTTTTCTTTTTGTTTAGCCAGGTACACATGTAGAAGTAGATATAGATATAGTAGCCGGGTCCGCCTCCGTCGGTCTGTCTGTCGGTCTGTCTTGTTTATATTAACTCATAGATTCGTTACTCGTTAGTCAGTCGATACTCGGTACTCAGTATTCGGGTACTCGGTACTCGATACCGGCTGTGCATATTGTTTACAATTGGCAAATCGTTTGGCCGTCGAAAGTTGTATAGCCTTTGCCTTGCCTTGGCTTGCCTTGCTTTTATCTACACACATGCCGTACCCTCCTTCCCACCCCCTTTCCGCGACCCACCTCCTCATGTATTTATTATTCTAAGCATACGATCCCATTTAGCATTTAGCCAGACCATCTATCTATCTATTTTGCCCCCCTTCCTTCCCCCATCCATTTTTGTGTGGGTATTTAGATTTGTTTGTGTGTCAATCAATATAATCCCTCCTCCCCCTTCCTCCCTCCTTGCACTATTCAAGGTGTTTTATTCAAGATTTTACATTATATATTTTTTTCATTTCAATTAGCTTGAAATTAAAACCTGTTTATAATGCCAAACTATTTAATCTCTATATCTTTTTATTGATCAATCAGCCGAAATTGTAATTTCAGGACTGGGAAACTTAATTGTTTATTGCATAATTGATTTGACTTTGATCAATAAAAAAAAAACAAAAAAAGAAGCATTTATATCGACCATAAATTAGAGGACTGATCAAAAATTCTTTCTTAGCGTCGAATTAGCTACCCAATTCATAACAAATTCACATCAAATTCGATAAATGCCAATTAAAAATTATTTTCAGAATAAACATTTTCTGCTGGAATTATATATATATCTATTTTATATTCATCTCTGTTTATGTATGACTAAAAGATTGGGTTGGGTTATTTTGAAACATATTTCAGTACATTCGATTAAAAAAAAAGTGGCGAAATTTGTTCACAATTTATACTCGGCACAAAATGTTAAATTTTTTAATTATCGTAATTTCCAGAGGTGTTCTGCATGTTCTACATTTAATCCATGTGACTATCAATTTTATGTTGCATATGTTTTATGTTTTCCTTTTTGCTGCTATTATGTACAATATATCCAATGCTTACGTAAATATACAAAATTGAACGTAAAATAATAGAATAGAATTTTGGGGCCAAACTGTTAATATTTTCGGTACGATAAATTTTGCACAGTTTTTTTTTGCGTAGGTGACCCAGAAGGACTACAGTGATCTCACACTAGAGTGGTGGTGGTGGTTATCTCGTTAAATTGGAAATATCACAGATCTCAAATTGACTTTTAAAAATGAAAACAAAATCCATCCAACTGCATTTCAAATTTCCATTTATAATTGGAATCATGGCCAAGTTTAGCACTTTGCGAGTGTCCACTGTATTTACATTCGTTTTGTAATTTTAGTTTGTGTTTTCCTTTTAATTCTGTTCTTGTTCTTCTTCTGTCTGCTATTGCTCGGTCTTACTTCAAAGTGAATTGCGTGAACAAAAAAAAAAAAAACCAAAAACCACGTGTTGTCCAGGTGTGTTTATGTTGGCTTTCGCAAAGGTATTTTTTTTTTCTCTCTTTAGCTGTTTCTTTGTTCTGCCTTTCATTTCATTTCATTCATTTGACGAGGTCTTTTCTTCGCGCAGCGCAGGTTTTTTGAACTCTCAACACAATTGTATAAACAAAATAATCAACAATAGCAAAAGGACACTTTTTACATATGTGTGTGTGTGTGCGTGTGTATACACATGGGGGGGTCTTACCTGTTTTGTTAGCCATATTTATTTAATGGCATTTTCATTACATTAATAAAGGTCAAATATTTAAATTTCGACTCGAACGCCGAATCCCCAAAATCCCACAAGTCGATAGGTAAAGAATATCCCAGTACAGTGGAGCAAAACGTGCGCTAATATTATGCATTTGCAAATGGAAGTTGTTAATGATGAAACAAAGCCATACTAAAACGTATTTTATTAATCATGCTATGACATAAGCATAAAATGAAATAAAAATGTTGCGATAACAACAACATCGTCGTCAATTGCCCTTGTTGATAAATATTATCAATAAGTTTCATTAAATTTACTTTGTCACAAAGACCGCAAAGAAACAAGCACAATGACTGACATTAATTCAACACACAACAATCGCATTGATATTGTGTAAATATGTTTATATATATATATATATTTGAAAAATCTGTGGGTGCGGCGAAAACATTTATTATTTTTATAAAGACAATAAACATGAAATGTAATTTCCCTTTCAATGTCGTCGTCGTCGTCCACATTGTCGTTGCAGCGTCATAGTGAAAGAAATGTCGCCCAAACGCCCCCTTCTGTGGGCAGAGGCGTGGTCATATTGTGTTCACTTGCTTGCAACTCTCGACTTGCAACGGGTAGCAACCCATTCATAGAGGTTGCCTCTGTGTTTCCGCTCGTGCCAGATAATGACTACTTAAACAGAGCACACTTTCACATACATATATATATATATATATATATATAAATATATATATGAGTATATATATACTTGGATATCAGTAAATTGCACCTTTTGCATTGGGCTCTGCTGCGTTTCATGCTAATTTACAACACGGCATGGAATTGTTTTCCTTTTTTTTTTTTTTGCAAGGAGTTTGTTGGGGAAATGAACTTTTTTTTTTTGTTGTATTTGCGCTCTTATCTATTGTGGCCCTGGTTTCACTGTGCCCTCCCCCGCTCCACCATCTTTCGCAGCAGGCAGCCCTCTTTCATTAGCAGGCACCTGACAAAAGCTAAAAGTTCACACATCGCCTATTTAGCGGCAGACGGCAGACAGGCACTTATTATACACACACACACACACACACACATACACGAGCACACATGCTTTTGTTCAACTTATTATTGTATATGTACTATATACATTTCACATATTTAAAAATAAATACAAAATAAATTTTTGCGTGAGAACAATTAAAATATATTTTTTTTGCATATACACTTATAGATATTTATATATATATATGTATACATGTGTATATATGTATGGGTAGACGTCTCTCTGTGTGTATGTGAGTGTCAACAAAACGTATTAAAAGCATTTGTGCATGAACAAAAATTATAAATTTTGTTTTCCTGTTATTTTTTGCACTTGAAGCATATTGCGTTTGGCCCACTGTGCATGCTGACATTCGGACTGTAAACATACACATGTGTGTGTATGTATGTATGTGTCTGTATATTAATATGTGCGAAACGTTCGTCTGACTGTCTGGCAGCGCAATTTGTTCTTGTTCTTGTTTTTGTGCGTTTTGTGGACGCCAAGTACGAAGAACAACAATAACAACTGCAACAAAAACAAAGCAGCGTTGCCAAACCAAAAGTCGTCGCCTCCAACGTCACTAACGGTTGCCGCCCAATTGCCCTGCCTACTAAACCCTCCACCCCTCCTTATTGACGCATCAATCAGTCCATCTTATGGGGGTTGGTGGCCAGGGCCAAGTCAAGTCGCACAGCCGATTTGATTCGGCCGATTTTCTTTTCTTTTTGTTTTTTAGTACAATTATTTTTTACTTGCTGCGCTAAGAAGGTTGCCAGCTAAATTTCTCCATTATGACGGCGTTGCGCAAACGAAATGGAGTAGCAGTGTGAGTGGGAGGGAGAGGGAGTTGCCAACATGTGCGATCAATTTTTGTTGCCATTTCTCTTTTCTTGTTTCCATTTTAAAATGAACCGTGCACCTTGCCCTTTTTATAAAAGACAGAGAGATAGCTAGAGCGAGAGGGAGGTAGAGGGATAGTGCCAGTGGAGCAAGCAGGCAAGGGAAGCGAACAAATGGTGACGCTCTCAAAGCTTTATCGCTTCATTGACTTTGACAATTTGAAATTGCTTGGCTCCAAAGTTCAAAAGTAACTGTAAATGTGTGTATGAAAGAAATAAGCCGGGACAAGAGCGGGTGTAATAAATGTTTATATGCACACACACACATACACACACATTTATACATCAGCACATTTGTGTGTATGTGTGTTGTGTTGTGTCCATTTAGTTTTCCTCGAATCAATTTGCGTTGGTTTTTCAATTGTGCCGCGCAGGCCAATAATAATTGACATAGATGTCTGGGACGGGCAAAGACAGAAAGAGAGAAGGCCCCATGAAATATTCAAAAATTGTCTGACATGTTTTCTCTGCATTATTTATTGGTTCTGAAATGTTGCAAACCCTACCTCACCCCCTCAACCCTCCTTCTCATTTTCCTCATTGAAATTCAAACTGTGCGCATTGATCGTCCACCGTTCCAATTGCCTTCAAACAGTTGTTTGAAGTCCAAAGAAAAAAAATGCTGGGTAAAATGAATTTAGCCTATGTTTAGAGAAAACTGTAAGGCAAATAGAATATTGTGTACACATACCCACACACTCACACAGAGCAACTGACGCACAACTAATGCAACAATTATAATTATTTGTGCTATGCTTTCAACATACTTGAAAACGTTAAACAAGTGTTTTGTTAATGTTTGTTTGCTTAAATATTTATGTACATTTGCCAAAAAGAAAAAACAGAAAACCAAAATCAAATTAAATACATTTTTCAAGTTCCTTCGCTTTTAATAAGTTTACAAATTATTTTTTTTCTGTACTGTTTGCTGCAATGCAAAAACTTTTTCAACACTGATGAGAAATGTGTTTGTAAGAGTGGTAGAGAGAAGAGAGAGGGTGTGTGTGTGTGTGTGTATTATATGTGGACGGCTAGTCATTTTCATTTTGGTTGCTTTTGCTAATTTTAAAATAGACAAACAATTTTTTATTTCAATTTACAGCAGCCAGCCAAGCAACTAGTCAGAAAGAAGCACACACAAACAAACACACACATACGCCCCGTGGCTGCTCTCAGACACATGACTCGACGCCGCAGTCACAGTCGGCATCGCAGTTGCTGTCGGCGTCGTCGTCGTTGGCATAGCTGTTGCTGTTATTTATCTGCTTCTTCTTCCTCTGCCTGTGCCTCTGTCTCTGTTAGAAAAACTTTTGTTTGTTTTTAGCAAGTAAAACTCGGTGTATTTAAATATTTATAAATGTATACGTATATTTATAAATCTCTGCATGATTATGATAAGCATGCCAATGATAATGCTTAGTTGGCACTTATTTTTTCTTTTTTTTTAAGTGTTCAGTCTTATTACTATTAAACGGTCAAGTGCACAGAGCAACGAGAATCATTGCGTCTGTCTCACTCTCACGCTTTCGTAACTGCAGTTGTTGCTACTCGCTCTGCAACGCACTCTGTTGCTTTTCTTGTGTTCTTCTTTGTTGTTGTACTTTATTGCATTGTTTTGTACGCTTTGCGCTTGTCGCCAATTGCTGTGATTTTTTACGCATTTAATTGGCGGGTTTGTTGTGCAATTTATTTAATTTTTAATGAATTCTACGTTCACTGACCTATCGAAACTGGATTAAAGCTTTTCATGATTGACCGCAATATCTGTGTGTATGTGTGTATTGCATTCTGATCCACTTGAATTATCCAAAGTCGCTTGGTATTTTAACCTTATAAACCCCAAATTCGTCACACCAATGCCTGTCAAAATCAATTTACATCGTGACTCCCAAACTGTGTTTTTATTTTGTGTGATTTCACGTGCATAACGACTGCTAATAATAAAAGCTTCGAGACACACGCACACAGGAACATCAACTCATCACAATTTAATATGGCCGCAATCAATTTTGTTTCGTGTTAATTAATTTTGCTATTTGTTTTTTTTTTCTTGTTTATAATTTCTGTGTTCGCTGATGCACAATCTGTTATTTCATCTATTCAGTTTTTTTTTTTTTTTTTTAATGTTCGGTGCAAATAATTTAAAGGCTTTTGGCTATAACATCGAAATTGCAACAAAATGATGACAAGGCAAGGGGTGTGGAATGCATAATGCATAATAAAACCAAAACGGAACTTTTAAAAGGAATGAAGATTAGTTCACACACACACCTACAGACACACACACATACGCACACAATGAATGCCAATAACAATGTGTCACAAGAGCGGTTGCGAGTCTTTGAGTTGTAGGAGGAGGAGGTGGGGTGAAGAGCAGTGTGCGCTGCTGGCGGTGCTGCCATAAATTTGATTAAATAAAGTTTTAGTTGGCGCTTGCTTTGTGTCTGAGTGTGTGTGTGCGTTCTTTTTTTCACTTTTGCACACTACTATTTGGCACAAGGAATGCGACAAAAACCATGCTAGATGAACAAGCAATAAACCATAAATTTCTTGTCACCAACAACAACAAAAAGAACAGCAAAAAGAAGAAGAGCAACAGTCATAGCGGTTAAACGTTTAGGGCTTGCAAGTGTAAAACGAGACGTAAGATGGAGAGAGGGAGAGAGATTGGGAGAGGAAGAGTGTGTAAGTGTGTGAGTGCGAATACGGAAATAAGAGAGAGAGTGGTAAGAAGAGAGAGGTGCGCTGCAAAAATGTTAAGGTGTGTTGCGCGCACGTGTATGTTGTTGTTGCTGTATGTGTGTGTGTGTCTGTTGTATAAATTTATAATACTTTTTCGGCTGCGCCCGTTGCCTGCAATATGCTCTATGTTTGTACAACATACAAATGTTAATGTGTGCATGTGTGTGTGTGTGACAAAAGCAGACAAAGGGATGGGATGAGGAGGGTGTGTAGGAGCTGAGCTTTTGTGGCTTGTAAATGAAATTGCTGTCTGCAATCTTTTTGCGCTTAATTTTCTACACAATGCCTGGCGGCAGAATATTTTTTTTTTTGCTAGCTATACAAATGTATATGCTTGTGTGTGTGAGTGTGTGTGTGTGTGTGTGTGTGTGTAGCAATGTGTTCTTTGTACCCAGGCGCGCCTAATCAACAACAACGAGCGTTGTGTAGTGTTGACAAGAATATAAGAAGGAAAGGGACTATGTCCGCCAGCTCGTTAAATCAGCTGATAAGATTGTGGTTTTATCATCTCATCAACACATACACGTCTGTTTATGTGTATTTGTATGTATCTACTTACAAATTTATTGTCATATATTAGTCTTTTTGCTTATTTTAGTTGCCATCGCAAAATTACTTGTTTTACCGCTGCTGATAAGCCAAATAATGCGGCTGATAAGAAGAAAAGAAACCGGCACATGGTCAGATATACAAACTATATATATGTGTATATTTGTATGTGTGGGTGAGTGGGGGTGGGTGTGTGCTTATGGCCCTGGCTTACAAATAATGCAGTCAGTCGAAACTGAACAGCGGGTTGTGTGTTGACGTCATTGTTCTGCGTCACATCATCCAATGTCACACTCAAATATGCACTTTTACATAGATATATATATATATATATTTATATATATATAATATATATACATTTATATACATGTTGATGTCTGCAGAGTTGAGAATGTAATCAAATTGATTGTGAAAAATAAAAGCACTTTGCGTCTGCTGTCTGAAATCGTCATTCTCTGTCTCTCCCTCTTGCTCTCCTCTCTCTCTCCCTTTCGCTCTCTGTGGGCAATTTGTTAATTGTCGTGTCCAGCAGTGTTGTGTAACTCGGCATGCATCAAAATACGGATGCAGCAATAAGTATTACGAGATATATATTTAAAATTAACACTTTTCGATTGAATTACATATTTATGAGCAGTCTATCGATAAGTATCGACAACCATTTATATATACCAACTGCACTTTTCTATATATGTATATATATATAACAGCACAGATAACAACGAGTCACATTCACAAAGCGATTATTATTATCTTTATTTCGATTTCGGCTTTACTTTCAATTTTGTTTATTCAATTTGAAATTCGGTTGTTCTTTGTTGTATTTATTTTTTTTTTGGTTGTGTGTGTTTATTTATATATGTAAGATTTACAACACAACTCAAACAAATAAATTGATTATCTATACGTACAATATATATATATTTTTACAACTTGGCGCTGAAATCAAATAATCTGAAAATCAATGTTGAAACGAAACGAAAGAATAGCAAATAAGCTAATCGTTAACTACAAAAACAAAAAAAACAACACAAACACACACACACACTCGATCGGAATGGAACGGATCGGATGCTATATTAACCATATACAAATATATTTTATAGAGTGTTAAATACTAATTAAAAAGAGCCACAAGGAGTTAATTTATGTTGTTTAATTGTTTTGTACTTGAATGTTTTCTTGATTATAGTTTGTTTTTCAAATTACCGTTTACAAAAGTTCCCCTACGAATAGAACTCTCCATCTCTCTCTCTCTCTCTCTCTCTCCATCTCCCTTTGTCTCTCTCTCTCGCTATATGTTGTACAATAAAATTTGTTGCAACCTCTTTTTGCTGTGAGTGTGTGTTGTGTTTATAAACATATATATAAATATATATATATTATTCGATTATATATATATATATATGTAACTTGTGACCCATTTGCCGCCTTTCCACCCAAAAAACAACAACAAACACCCCACGCCACGCGCTCAAAAATCTATAGCGAATAATAATGAGAGTGACGAGTCGTCAGCTGAATTTGCACTCGCTGCATCGCCTGTGGTCTACTATGGCGATTCGAATGTGAATATTGGGGAACCCTTTGGCATTACCTGCGTTATACCGATCACCGAGAAGATCCATTGGCTGAAGAATGGCGAGTCGATAACTCGTCACAATTTGCGACACGGCCACGACGAGCACTCTTATACGCTCTCGGAGAGCGCCATTGAGGGTGAGTATTTTTTATGAAGAAAAAGAAGCCGAAATTCACCAAACGACTATCGATATATCGATTATCGACTGCAGGCGAAAAGCACAAGATTGAGGCGCATCTAAAGGTGCGGCATGCTCTGAAGGTGCACGAGGGACGCTATCAGTGCAACAACAACTATCGCCGTAATAGCGGCTATCACATTTTACATGTGCGCAGCAAGCAACAGCAGCAGCAATTTCCCACTGAGAGTGGCTATCAAACCATTGATGAACTGACGCCAAGTTCACCCGATGAGATTTTTACACGCACGTGGCAAGAGCAACAACAACCACCGCACAAGCAGCACAATCAGCCAACATCAACAATTGTTGGCTATGGTAATGCAACGGTTTATGGCCACGACTTTGGCTATGAGTTGCCAACACCAACTAGAAAATACAACAACATTAACAACGAACTCACCACGCTGCCTTGGCATCATACAACAACAATAAGCACATCCACCACTGCACAGGGTGCCTCAGGTGGCAATGCCGGCATCCATCGCATTTATTCGGCAACACCGCCAGATTTTCCGCCACCACGCTTAAGCCTGTTGGAGCAGCATACGCTGGCGCCACCCGAGCCGCCCACCATCCAACTGTACAATCAGTCACTGCCCATTGACACTGCCACAATTAGCAGCAGCATGACGCCGCATCATCATCTGCAACAGCAGCAGCATCTGCAGCAGCAGCAGCAGCACATGTTAAATGCTTTTCAATTGCCGACGCCGCAGCAGCCGCAGCCACAACAGCCCCATCCACATCATCATCACAACAATAATGACAAATATCAGACGTACGCGCCGCAGTTTATACCGCCATCGTTAGGTACCGTTACAGCAGCAGCCCCTACAGCTGTTTACAACAACAACAACAACAACTTCGGGTTAATGCAGCAGCCCAAGACGTTCATGCCTATTAAAAAGGGTGAGCACACTCACACATCAAAAAAAAAAAAAGTAAAAAATAAAGCTCACGAGAATCATATTCACACACATGCCCACAAAGAGGGTGATCAATTAAGCTCTACATATATAAATGCGCTTAGGAATTTATTCTGCTGATTCGTTTTTTGTGATTTTTTAGAAACTTGTTTTTGGATTATTAATTATTGACCATATATGTGCATGATTTGTGCTCTTTTAATCAACAAACAGCTCTTTTTTTATTTACTTTCTTTCAACCAAATGCAAAAACTTTGTTTATTTTATACCGATAAAAATAAATTGAAATTTAGCGCTTATGGCATTTATAAAATATGTATTACTTACTTGAACATCCCTAATACAAACACACACACATGGAAAAGCTGCACGAGTGATTAGAAGAAAGAATAGAAAACGGAATGCAGAAATCACTCGTGCAGGTCTCTCTCATCCATAGATACATACATACATACATACATACATACATACATACAAACATTCATGCAAACATTCATTTGCATTTCAGTCAGTTGTTTTGTTTGTTTTCATAAATGGCCCCACCCCTCAACAAGAAGACCACGAACAACAGCAACAAGTTTTCACACATTAAGCTCGCATCAAACTAATTTTTTTTCTAAGTCTCGCTCGCTCTTTTTTGCTCGTAACTCTCGCTCCCCTCTGTGTCTGTCTCTTTCTCGCTCTCGCCCTCTTCGATATCAGCACGTCTGTTCATTACTCAAAAAATCCCTCATCGATAGTCTAATTTGGTGTTGTAAAATGTTAATCGCTCTCGCTCGCTCGCTCGCTAATCGCTCCCAGGCTTTCGTCTGCTCTTTCGCCCACATATCATCCTACTCTTACGCATATACGCACACTTACACAGAGGCAAACTTAAAGTTAAGCTTTTATTTTATAGTTGTTGCGTGCGACTTGTGTATTTATGATTTGATTTGTTTTGTTTTGGGTATTTGGTTGATTCATCTATTATAAATGCTGTGTTATTATATAATTTAGTTGTGTTTCTACATAGTTGTTTACCTTAGTTTTTTAATTACACCGCTGTCAGGTGCACAGCACACAACCCCTATCCCCCACTCTCTTGGTGTCTCTATCTCGCTCTTGTCAATTTGATTGATTGGACAGCCGCCATTTTGGTGACGACGCACATATAAAAAATCATGTGTAATTTACAATTGGCGCTGAGCTGCTCAATAAGCCCCCGTTGTTGTTTTGTCCCCCTCCTCCCCAACCCCCATTGTGACTGTGACACCGACTTTATGTTTATTGCGTTTGATTTTTGCTTTCGTCGTCGTTTTGTTTCACGTTTTGGTTTTTTGTTTATTCCGGTTGGCGATAAGGACAAAGCAAATACAAACATAGCATATGTATTTGTCTCACGTACATGAATATTGTATATATTGTTTTTTTTTGTGTGTGGCCTACAACTGTTTATCGATTATCGGTTATCGTTGTTAATCTGTCGGCCTGTTTAGCTGTGTTGCTTTTGCTTTACATTTGCCTTGCTTTGCTTTTCTGAATATTGATGACATTTATTAAATACATAAACATATTTTTACTACTATCGAACAACAACGATTATTGCTCCATTTCAATTGCAGCGCTATCTTTAACAAACAGATCTATCAATAACAGTAAATTATTGTAATTAATACAAATCTATTTATATATATATATATATCCAAAACATATACATATTCCCATATATATATATATATATATATATATACATATATACATATATATGCAAATATATATATGCGTCGCGTAAATCAAACTTATTTGATTTCAGTCCAAGTTCAAAAACACTAAAAAATTACAAAAATAAATATCATTAAACAAATTATTTAACTACAACATATCTTTGTATGAAATAGGAGAAATAAAAACTCCAAATTCACCAACGAAATTATTGTACGCTGTTTTCTTTTAATTTATAATTTATTTTATTTCCAGTTTTATCTTTTTGGGTGGCCCGTTTATCGAATTACATCTCCGAAAATATTATTATTTTTTATTTCCATTTATTTAGCTGTTTACTTTAAGTATATTTAGACTTTATGAGTGTGTGCGTGTAACATTTGTTGTTGCCCTCTTTAAGTTGCAATTGTTGTTTTTCTTTCTACTCCTGTTTTTTTTACTTATTTTACTATTTACTTTCTGTTTTCGTTTTAGTTGAAAAGTACTCGTTAGCCAACTAGAAAGATTTCAAACTGGCGAACAATACACAGCGCCATCCATTAACAGAAAATGCAACTAAACAAAAAAGAAAAAAATTAACTACAACATCTCTTAGCTCATTCTTCTTGTTCGCTCTCAGTACACCCTCGCGCGCCCGTCCACTACCACAGTTTAAAGATTACCCTGCGCAACACCGCCCACCACCCACCTCTCATATTATATATTAAGCGCTCGCCTCTCAACTTTTATCTACAAAATATACTCTTATTATATACCATATAAAATTGTTTATTTTTTTTTTTGTTTTTTTTTTCTTATATGCATACAAATCTTAGTAATAAATTTGTTTAAGAATTTTTTTTTATGTAAACGTTGTTTCCTATTCTCTCCTGCTCCTCTTTTCTTATATATATATATATGTGTACTAGTATTTTATTATTATTCTTTAAATATTCAAACTAACGCATTTTTTCTTTCACTCTCTCTTTTCGGAATCATTCAGGGCCAGATTCCTTGGTGCCAAATTATGACCATGTGGAGCGTCAAATGAAATTCTACGATATTCGATCGATGCTTGTGCTCAGCTGCAATGTGAAAAATGTGGATTCCACTGATCCGCTCATATGGTAAGTATCGATATTACAGCAATAATAAATAACATCAAAAAGTTATCGATATTGAATTTTGACGACCGGTTTAGAGCCCACAAAATTAAAATCCACAATTTTAAGCCTCACCTGACCTGTGTGGATTCTGTGAACAACTGTTCGATGGAACTTTAATATATTGTAACGGGGGTTATCGGCAAACCACCATAGAAGCGGCAAATGCATCGAAATGGAAATAGTAAATTATGAATGACAAATGATTTTAGTGTTCGAGAAAAAAGTGTACTTATAATCGCCATAAAGACGAGAAAATTAATTCATTACATTTTTGCCTCTCAGCAGACCAATTTGAATTTGCAAGAGAACTTTTAATCTGCAGCTCTGCAGATAGACGAACATGACCAGAATGACTCGACTTTTGATCCTAATCAGAAAAATAAATATATATTATATATGGATATATATTTGCTTTCGTTTGCCCATTTTTGTTTTTCGTCATGAAATTATAATTATGATTGTCAAACTAAACTCGGCTCCAAAAATACCTTTTTCTAATTTGTCGTATTTCAACCTTACCCTTCTGATACTGTCCAATATAGTAGGCCGACTCAGTTGTTCCACTGGCTCAGCATACACACACATACACAAACACACACACTCACACACATAGACACATATATATATATATACAAGCAGCAGGCAGTTATAAGAGCAATCATTTTAATACGGCACAGCTAAGCACTTTTGCTTAATTATGTTGCGCCCCTCCACCCCGCTAAAACACCCTCGTCCTCCTTTTTAACCAACCATTTGACTGACGTAACCTGGAGAGAGCATAGTCAGTGTTAGGATAACAGGGGGAGGGGCTAAGTATGGGGGGGTGGGGTGGTGTGCATATTAGCAGGGAGTGGGCCTCTTTCAACTCTAGCTTGTTGTATGCATGTATGTCTAGCTGTGTGTGTGTGTGTGTGTGTGTGTAATGACACTCTGTCGGTCTGTTGGTCGGTTGGGCCAGGGCCGCAACTTTGCGTGCCTCATGCTGAATTAGTCCTGAATAATTGGCACCAAAGTTCTTGCAACAGAATAGCAAACAAAGAAAACACGAAAAATAACGGCCAACTGAGGCACGTCGAAGATTTTCGTACACTTGCCAGACATTTAACAACACAAGAAAACCGATCGATTGTTCTTATAGTAAATATGTGATATAGTTATCCGATGTTGATAATAAACTAGTCCTGCTGAACAAGAATGTATATAAATTATTGGGGTCGCAGATGTCTCATTAAAAGCGTTATAAACTGTACGACAAAATTAGCATACCCCTCGCAAGGGTATAAAGACGTATCCGCAATTTGAGCAAGAAGACAAAGTATTCGTAGGGAGTGCTAGCCCCACCTAAAAGTGTGTATTAAGTTCAACAAACTTGTTTATTACCCGTTAATCGCTTGAATTATTTGCATTTATATATAGATATATATATATATAATTGAAGTCTCACCTGGCAACTATTTGAAGTACATACAAATACCAAATGATGAGTGGGTTTTTTGTATGACTTTCACTATGTATCGCACTTTATAATACTGTGTTATTTAAGCTAATCGGGGTATATATATATATATATTTCTAATAGGAAAAGGGCTGGCGTCAATGTGACGGATGTTGCAGATCTGAGAGGTCGCTTCCGGCTGCTCACTGCCGAGAGAAAGTTCATCATCGATAGGGCGGAAGCTGGGGATCATGGCGTCTACAGCTGTGAGTTCAGAGGCGCGTCCAAAGATATACATGTGATTGGTAAGTGCCACAAGAAACACAGCTACACGAAATAAAACAATTGCAACCCTTTAATTATAAACAATATTTAACTTGTCAAACAGCTCGCATTGTTGTACGAGTGCCTTCAAATACGGGTGTTGTCGAGGGTGAGAAAATGATGATCACCTGCGCGGTTGCTGGCAGCAATCCCAAATTGTCATGGAGCTTTGGTGAGTGTTGAGTCAATATATATAGAGATGCTAAATCTGTTATGTAATATCATCCAAGGCAAGTGAGAGTGCTCCAGTCGAGAGAGCTCGACTAGAAGAGCGGAGAATTTCGGATAGTAGTTGTGGGAAAAAGAAAATTACTAATTAATAAAATAATTTTCTACATTTTTCAAATGTATATCAGAAGTGACATATTCTATCTTAGAATGCTCTAATCGAGAAATCTCGACTTGTAGATAGTCTAAGTTTTTGCAGTTTGTAGAATATGAATATATGTTTTGGTTAGCAAAATCTTAGTTTCTTAACCGATATTTGAAGAAAAGTGTTTAGTTGATCAATAGTATGATTGGTTATATTATATGTATAAGCATTCAAATTGTGCATTCCTGTGCTATCGGAAATGGAAGTTATCGATATCGAGGAAATAAAGTTCCTATGATAGATAGACAGACATGTCTAGATCGATTCGACTGCTGATGCTGAACAAGAAAAGAAATATTTATATTGTATATATATACTCACGTATGCTAGTTTCCGCCTGTTAGACATACCTTCCCCCAACTTCATTATACTCTTTGTTTTTAGGGTATAAGTACAAAAAGCAAAAATATTAATTCTCCCACTTTTGCATTCAGGCAATTACTCACAAGTAACAAATAGCACAGGTCGTTATATACTGAAAGCGGATGAGGACAGCAAAGTGGAGAATGCCATTCTAATGGTTGAGAATGTAACATTGGACGATAGAGGCGAGTACAAGTGCCACGGACGCAACGAAGCCAATGATTATGGTGACAATAGCACCGTTGCCACCGATTTTACAACCGTTCGTGTTAAGGGTGAGTGAGTGCCTGCCCCTGCCTCTGGCTGGGAAGGGAAGGGAAGGGAATCTCATGATTTGAATCTCACAACTAAATTGCAATAATATTTGTAGGTAAATTCGCCGCCTTGTGGCCTTTCCTGGGCATCTGTGCTGAGGTGCTGATTCTCTGTTTGATCATTCTCATCTATGAGAAGCGACGCAACAAGAGCGAACTGGAGGAGAGTGATACTGATCCCCAAGAACAGTAAGTTGCCAAGAACAACAACCAACCAATCAACCAACCAACCAACCAACCAACAACAACAACAACCAACCAATCAACCAACAAACAATCAACAACAACAACAACAGCCACAATACAAGAAATCATCAAACAACAACAAGCAGTCCACAATTAAACAACACCAAACAAACAAAAATTAATAATTTGTATAACAACGCAGCAGAAAATTTACATTTTAGTTAATAAACTGCAAATTAAAGACGTTTGAAGCTGCATTCTCGCAATGCGCAACAGACAAACACACACACACATACACTAAACACACACACACACACACATGCGACGTACTTACACACACACACACATACAGAGACAGAAACAGCAGCAGCCGTAAAACAAACATTTAGCAAAATTTTCCTAGTTAACAATTTATATAATTACACAACAACAAAAAAAAATGATAAACAAAATGTTTATTTTGTTGTTTGTTGTGTGGCGCGAAAAGCAAACAAAACAATTAACGAAATATGCCCAAAAAACGAGACGAAAAGTTAACAATAAATTTTTTACATTTAGCTCCTTTATTTTGCTTCAATTTTGTATGCATATTGATAATGATTTTGTTTTGCGTGCCACAAAAACCAAACAAATTAAATATATAAATTTATTGAAGAAAAAACAAAACTTAAAATTCAATGTGTGCTAAACGAAAAGAAAAACATAAATTTTTGCTTTAAAACTGACATAACACAACACTCAAACACACACTTTACACACAAACACACACACACACACACACACACACTTATATACTGAGCGTAGTTATCTAGCCATATAATTATACAATATATGTATATATAATTATTATATATGTATTTAAACGTATGCCTTATGATTTCATATCGAAAAAAGTTGACAAACATTTGGTTTGCTGCGCTTCTTTTCTGTTGCTTAAACTTTTAAACACAAACCAACACACACACACACACACATAAACACTACTGTATATGGAAATTTTCCTTTATGATTTGTATCGAGTGCATTATTAAGATTGGAACGTAAAAACGAAAAAGAGAAAAACATGTTATAAACTTTGTTATTAAGTACTTATTGTTTAATTCTACTTTAATAATGATTAGCAACAACGCCTTGAATGAAAGTGAACTACACACACACATACAAACACACACACATACACACACAATTTTCTATCGTTACTTATGTATATTATATTACGACTATCTAAGCTTAAAAGTTGGCAATAAATTCTTGTTAATAACAATAACACAAACGAAACAAACAACAAAAACAAAACTACAAAAAACACGGCTACAACAAACTAGCAAAAGAAAGCGAAAAAAATTTATTTTCTTGCCGTTCTCTTTTTTATCATTCTATGTTTTCTTGATCGGTATCAGCTATATTTGTATGTAGTTTGCGCCACTCCCTCTTCCCCTTAAATCTAATTAGTCTGTACGCACACCACACACACACACACGCACACCACACACACCAACACATATACACACACACACACACACACAAAAAGTATTTGTTTTCTTGCGCACTTTTTGGTTTCTGTTTCAGTTCTCAGTTTCTCGTTTTCAGTTGCAGTTGCAGTTCTTTCTCTTCTTCTTCTTAATCTTGTTTTGTTTTTGCTCTTGTACATTTTGTGAATAATTCTATGACGAAAGTTATTTTATTATATCTACCGCTATTATTATTATTACAGTCTATTATAATTACAATTTTTATGATTTTTGCGTCTATAATTAATTTTACTATTATAATTATAACATTTACATTAAACAAAAAAAAAAAGGAAGAAAATCCAACTTAAACTTTTGTGCTATTTTTCGCTTATGATTTTGTGCGTTTTGAGATTGATTTCTACAAAATAAAAAAAAAACAACAACAAATGTAAATTAAAAACCAAATGAAACACGCATTTTTAATGGCTCCTATCTGTGTTTTGTAGTGCTGTATGTACAAATATATATCATTATGTTTAATTTGCTTATGTAGTAGCTATGTATACCTTATATAGAGATCGTCCTGCCCCCAGCACAGACACACTGACACACACACACACACATAGCCATATGTGTGCAACACGTATGCGCAACAGTATTATTTCGCAACTACAGATCTGCCCAAGATTTCAAAAACTATATATATATATACACCAAAATATATATTTGGGATTGGAACCATCTCTATGTGTCCATGTGCTAAGCGCTTCCTTTTTTTTCAGTTAATTGAGCTTTTCACGTACAAAAATTCGTCGAAATTCGTAGTGCCAAGAAAATTGTGTAGCTAAATAATCATGTGAAGCTAATCAAATTGTATTTCATTCTTTTCTTATTTCCTCCCCCTACCAAAAAAAAAAAAATACATCACAATCCGTATAACTAACCAACTGTAGTTGATAAAATTCGCAATAAGTAAATAAAAAATTTAATGCATAAGTAAATAGGTAAAAATGCAACAGCGCCTGCAGCTTGATTGATCGATTGGTTTAATCGATTGTTGTCGCTATCGTTTTCGCTCGCTATGGTTGCCACCCATTATAAATTACAGCTGACCACTAAATGCAAAAAAATAAACATCAATTCAATTCCACCTACCTACCTATAAACAAAATCAACCGTATGAAAGTAAAACATCAACATCAACAACAACTATAACAATAATAATATTAACAACAACAAGTAGCATAATGTTTGTACCAGCAACAACCAACCAACAACAAAAAAAAAGCAACAAGCCAAAAAAAAAAGTATCAGATTTGAAATTTATTTTGAATTGTTCAATTATGATTTTGATTGCCAACAGTAAATTTTTTCTTATATGTATTGATTGAGATTTAACTAACTGGATTGATTAATTGCCGAACCCTTAAAATGCTTTTAGTTTTTTTTTTTTGGTTTAATAATACGTTTTCTAGTTGCCACTTGACTCGATTCTCTTGACTCATATGCGATTTTGCAATTTGTTTCTATTGCAGGAAAAAGAAAAGGAGAAATTATGATTAAAATTCCTAAAGACAGCCTCAAGAAACGAAATATTGCGCATATAAATACAAATTGAGAAGAAAGCATTATATTATATACATAATATACACACAATTAGCGAAATGAGTGTTGTCACAAACCCCCCCTCTCCTACCCCTACCTTCTCTCTACCCCTTTTCCCTCCAGACCCACATCCTTTTCTACCCATTCAACATCTTAAAATATTGTATGAAAGAACTTTGTTTAGTCAAATTGTATTTTATTATTACAAAAAGGAAGGAAAACAAAAAACTTAATATTAAAATGAAAGCGAAAGAAAATTAACATTAACAAACGAAAAGTGATAGCAGTTAAATGAACACTAAATCGGAACTCTAATAATTAAACTAAAGCGATCAACAGCAGCAACCAATGATGAGGTGGATTAATGATGACGGTCCAGAAACCCCTCCTCCCTCCCCCTCAACACCGAACCCGCAGTACTACTACTACTACTACATAATAATAATAATAATAATAATAATAATAATACGACTACAACTACTACTACTAATACAACTATTAAAGATGTCTCAAACACACACACACACACGCCCCACTCTCAAAAAAAAAAACAAACAAACACATACATACATACGTAGGAATATTCGCCATCTTGCAAAAAACCTAAAAGTAAAGAAGTCGCAGAAATGTTGTACATAACCTACAAAAAAAAAATAACGCCGAGGGTTCCGTCTGCAGACTCGCGTATTTATTTACTATATATATACATATGCTTATCATTTGTAGCTAGTTTTTTCCGGGGTGTTTTAGTTTTGGGTGCGTAAACCGAAATTCTTCAAATTGGAGGAGAACAAGAAAACCAAAAGCAAAAATGCAACAAAAAAAAAAACAACAACTTAACAAAAAATTAAAAAACAAAAAACTGTTGAACGAGAAATGTTAAAATTTGTTTATTAATATTAGTTAATATAATAATGAACTTTTTAAACAATTAAGTAGCGCGTTATGAGTATATTTTAATAAACAAAATAAAATAAAAATTAATATATATATGAGATATACATATATATATATATATATATATATAAATATATATATAAAGAGCGTCAAAACAACAACAACTACATTGTATATTTGCATAATTTTAAACTATTACAAAATAAATGAAAATACAACAAATGCGTACTGCCAAAAACTTGTAAAGTTCAGTACTAATTGCTTAAACTATTGTATTGTATCAAATATGATTATAACTATGATTATGATTATGATTATGATTATGATTATGATTATAATTATGATTATGACGACTTTGCCTCATTTTTGGTAAACAAAAACAAAAAAAAAACGAAAAATGGAAAAAAAAACAACTATAAGAAACCCAAAAGCAAAATCAAAAAGAAAAACACTTAAATTACTTTTTGATTTGTGTGAGTTGTTAACATTTTTTGGTTGTATATGTATGTATGTGTATAAAAGGAAACCAAGTTAAATACTAAAAGCGGTCTTCAATTTTCATCTAAAACTAAACTGAATCGTTGATTTCATTTTTTTTATACGTACGTTTGTTTTTTCTCTCACATTTTCTTTGCCGCCACCAAAGCTTTAAATATTTATATAGTATAAACTGTGTTCTCAGTAAATGAAAATAAACTTAAATTAATAAATTAAAATGAGAAACATGAGATATTTGTATAGTAAAATAATAAACTAATAAATAATAATAAACTAATAATAATATCCGTTCTTGTTATATACGACAAAATAAGAAGAAAAAAAAGAATGCTAAAAAAAATACTGAAACATCGTGTGTGTATGTTCGATATTCGTTATATCTATACATATATGTATAGGAACAACTAAATAACCTGGCAACAACACACTTGGAAACCGTCGTAATCTTAACACTCTCGATTGATCAAATGATATCGATGAGATCGATATCGAAATTTATGAAATTTTTAGGGTTTTTGTGTATAAGTTTATTTTTTTTGTATTGTACATGTACAATTGTTGTACAGTTTGTGGCTTATTTGTGTAACGACCATTTGTGACTATGTTATATATATAAATATGTATATATATATGTATATGTATATGTATATGTACTTATATATGTATATGTGTTTCGTATACAACTGACAAAAACCGCTAAAGACAATTGCTTTGGTTTATAAACACTCCTTTCTACACACACACTTATACATACACACACACACACACACACACACACACTATTAAACGTACACTTGTGTATATGACACATAACCTCTTGAACTGATAAAGTGAACCCACGTTGCTTATACATACAACAACAACACAAGAAACAACAACAACATAACATAAACAGCTACGATACCTATTTACTGCTATAATGTATGACGTAATGTTACCCACAAAAAACAAGAAGAAGAAGATGAAGATGAAGATGAAGATGAACAACATACTTACTACAACAAATAATACAAGAACAAGAACAACAACTTTGAAACACTCGTCAACTATTGCTATATACTAGAAACTATACATAATATATATATACATATACACTTATATACAGAAAGTACATACGCAGTATTGTATGTTTTTTTTTTATGTACAGTGAATACAAGAACAAAGCCTGAACAAAAACAAATCGTGTATCCTAAAAACTCCTCAGTATATTTGAAACGATTTATTTACGCCTTCTTTTCGATTATTTACATTATGATATGTATTACGATTGTTATCGATAACAAATCAACAAGAAGAACAACTGGCACACAATTTTACTCCCCGCGTTAAGCGCTTCATACAAATAATAATAATAATAAAAAAATAACTTAAACTAGGTAAAATTTATATATATATACATATATATATATGGATATATATATACAATATATACATAAATAATCTTAATGATAGCAAGTATTTTTAATTAGCTATAAGCCACGTTATTACAATTTGGAACCACATTGACGAAACCAAGAAACCAATTCAACAATTCAAGAAGAAGAACAGCAACACCAATAACAACAACAAGCATATACTAACTAGATAAATTAAGCGTCTCACTTTTGATAATTTCAGTTTCAACACTCAAGAAGCTAACATCAAATAGGCAACAAACAATTTATACATACATATGTGAACACAAATATGAAAATTAGTTACAACAATTGTAGGCTCGATAATTAACGAAAAGATCGATAAGATCAAAGATCGAATATCGATTGCAAGTCACACGTTTCGCCAACATTATCGAACAATTGGAAACAACTCAACCCCCTCAGTCCCAAAAACCACCCGGGCAATTTGAATGCCTGCGCCAAGGAATCATCTGATCTCCTGTGAGATTAGAAATTTTGAATATGTCCAGTTCTTAGTCGTAGTCTTAGTCTGATTTGTCTTATTCTCAACTCTCGCCGTTGTCCCCATTGTAAGTAGAAGTAAAGAGAAACATAAAATGCCTTAGGGTTTCAGTAGTTTAAAGAAAAGACGAACAACAATTTACTAAACAAAAAAAAACTCGTTATCAAATTTCGATTTCTCAGTTACATATTTGAAACGTGGGACTTGCTCTCCAGACATAGGCGTATAATCAATTTGTATGAAATACTCTATATAATTCAGTTATTAAATACGGGTAAATCGTTACAACAACAACACTAAAACGAACAACAACCAACAAAAAAACCACAACAAAACCATTAAAAATCAGCTAAATAATGGAAATCCCGACGGTCAGCCAAAAATTTAGAAAATCTTTTGCTAGAATCTTAACAAGGATGCTGCCTGAAGTTATATCAAGAAAGATGAAATTATTAAGTGCCCACAATTAAAGTTAATAAATAAATACACACACACACACACATATACCAACCATAGATAGCCTTAAAAATAACACACACACACACACACTCACAACCAACATATTTGGCGAAAGTTTTGATTTATTTTTGACTGTCCGACATATATAAAATAGATATATACACAAATATTCTGGCAATATGAAATACTGGCGTCTTCAACTAGGAAAAATACTAAATTACAGTGTTTGATTGCTATGGGAAAAATCTATGATTTTTAGCAATTTATATAGAAAATAGTACTTCAAACGTACTATGGCAAAATCACAAGTCAACAGGGCACAGCGCTTCTTAACTACATATATATATATATATATATATATATATATATATATACATATATTCATTTCGATGAGCAACTTTTTTAAAACCAACGCTAAACTTAAATTACATTAAACTATAAAACTAAAAATATGGACGAAATGAGAAAAACAAAAAACAAATGCAACTTTTTAAACTAAT
The DNA here is from genome assembly GCA_035043205.1 of Drosophila trichaetosa. Lineage (NCBI taxonomy): Eukaryota > Metazoa > Arthropoda > Insecta > Diptera > Drosophilidae > Drosophila > Drosophila trichaetosa. Next base: position 818,670 of record JAWNNE010000502.1, read on the forward strand.
ATTGAATTGAACCCAACAAAGTGTTCATTAAACTAAAAAAGATACAACAAAAAGATTACATATATATATATATATACATACATACATGCATATATATATATATAGAGTATATGTAATTCAAACACGACATTTTGTATGGCTATGGCATTAAAAAAATAAAAATAAAACCAGCAACAATTTAGCTATGTAATGTATTGTAAAGAGTTTAATAAATTTAACACAAAAGCTACACTAACAACAAAAAAAAATTAATAATAATAAAAATACATACATACGTACATAAATACAACATAAAAAATTTCATCAACAACAAAAATTTAACGAATTTCATGAAAACTGCGCTCTTAACGCCTAATCTACCGATTTCTCTATATATACTACATATATACATATACATACACACATACACATATATATATATACATATATATATATATATTTATATATATACATAAATAAAGTGAAACACAACAAAATATACACTTGTTTTTAGCACTGAAAACATTTGCGTTCATTTTGTTTAACAAAATTATAAAATAATTATTAAATAATGTGCATATGTATATTTTATGCATATGTGCAGAGGTTTTTTCAAGTGTAGCCCAAACTAAAATACACGCAAAATGTCGTCACTCTCATGATGCTAGTAACTAGTAACTAACTAAATTGTTAAACAAACACACACACACACACACACAACTTACCGTATATTAGCAGAAACAAACAAAACACAAAAAAACAAAACGAATCCCAGTTAAAAACTAAGAATATAAAATCAAATTGCAATCCACACGAGTAATAAAAACAATTGTATTATATCTAAGACCCCTCCCCCCTCCCAAAAAAAAAACCTAAACATAATAAGAACACAAGGTTAATTAACGCTAAAGATATATATATATATATATCTATATATATTTGAATTTATATATATATAAATGCGGCTATTTATTAAGGTGATTGCGACTTTCAGCTAAAACTAAATTAGTAATTGTAACATTAAATAAAAACAAAAACAAAAACAAAAAACGAAAAAAAACAAAAAATATTTTAAAAGCAAGCGCTTGAATTGTACATTTTTACAAGGCAACTGTACATTTAGCGCCCACGGCATAAAAACTAAAAATAACAACAAAAAAAACAAATGAGTTGAAAGGCACAGCAAAATAAATATAAAAAAAATAAATAAATTAAAAAAAAAAGTAAACAAAAAACAGAAGCAACATTTGGCTCGCTAGAGAGTCCAAATGCAAATGTTGCTTAGCCAGAACGGAAATGAGTTTATTAAATATACATTTAAAAATTCATAATTATAAAAAATAAAATAAAAACAAAAAAACAAAAACCAAAAGAAAACCCAATTCGTTGCATAATATTTAAAACGAAGGTAGTATTAACTCGATTGCCTAATTCTAATATTAAAAAAAAAACAAAAAACAAAAAACACAAAAACCAAAAATGGAAAAAAAAACTATATTAAAAAAAAACATTAAAATTAACAAGGTAAAATAATAATGAATGAAAAACAAATAAGAACAAACAAAAAATGTTATTATACTTATTATACCGATTAAAATGAAAACAAAACAAATTAAAATAAAAATTTTATTTAGATTAAAATCTTTTGCACTCTCCTCCAATTGATAAACACCATTTACAGGCAAGCCACCCCACGATGTAAGTATTATGTGAAGTATTATTTATTTATTATTATTATTATTTATTTGCATGTTCCGGTTAAAGTTTTTGATTCATTGCAGTGACGCGATAAGCGTCAAGGACCGCAAACATATTAAATAAAACAGCGATTACTTAATAATAATAATTTTGCTTTATTTAAAAACGTCACTACAAAGTTGTTGCATCATGAATAAGTGTTAATATTTGTTTTAGATAACACGCAAGTCTATTTCATTTCTAGTTAGGTTGTTTAAAATGCGCTATACGCATAGCTCAATGTGTTGTTATCATATCATATCATATCATATCATATCATATCATATCAGTAAACAGCGTCTCACAAAGGTACTAAAGAAATATTTGTTTCTGTCTTTTTCTGCCAGATAAAGCTGCATAGTGGGTTACATTTAAGTTTTTTTTTTCGATTTTGTTTTTTTGCATTTTGCCATCTTATCTTATCGAGCCGTGAAGCTCTTGACAGCTTTAATTGTAAACTCTTGATAGATAATAATATACTTATTTCTTATTAGCCGTATTACAATACTTTTACAAATAAAAATGTATATAAGGGACTTGGGGAGGGAAAGTGGCTGTAAGCAGATAGATCATACATAACATTGTTTTAGATTTTTTTTTTTTGTGTAAACTTATGCACAGAACAAAATAAATATGTACCTTTACATAAATATATAAATATATGTATATATATATATATTCAAAAGGACGTTGGCTTAAACAACTTAAAAACAAATACCACGCACTCGATCATCCTTCAATTCACTGCTGTCCATTCGATTGTATCGCATTGTCACTGAAGGTGCGTGGCGCCTGCAGTAGATCCGTATATTGCAGCAGTGCCTCGCGCAGCGAACGAGACACCTCCGGCGATGTGGTTGTGGTGCAGTCCACCAAATATGGATACAGACCAATCAGCAAATCCCACGCAGGCTTATTGACTATGGGCATAAAAGGAGGGACAAACGTAAGATTGAAATTTTTATATTTGTTTCTTTTCCAGCCTTACCTTTGGATGCTGGCGCTTTCTTCATGGAGACCACGAGTGTGGCGATGGCCTTGAGCACAAACGATATTTCCGAGAGGCGGAATCTGAAATATTGGTATTACTGTTAGCATTAAAATGGAATGTAGAACACAACTTGATAATAGTTCAAATAGATCCAGAATTTTCTGAGAAGAACTTTGATTAATGCGACACTAACCTGGGCAACGGGCACTTGCCACTTTGGCGTTCATCATCGTTGAACCGCTTAAGGACCTCCTGGAAGCGATGCAGAAGCGCCGTGACTGCCAATCGACCAGCAAAGTCCTTGTTAACAATGCCAGCAGTGCCCGTGGGCAGCAAGTTGGCATTGAGGCGATTATTATTGGAGGCGGTGGCCGTTGCCTGATCCTCGAGCAGCGAGAACTGTAACAGCGTCTCAAAACATGTTTTGGCAAAGATTTCGCGCAGCTTCCAATCCGACTCGTAGCAGATATTACTATCGGAGGCGGAGTGTATGGAACCCTTGTTCAGCAGCACCACAATCTGCATGATGAACTGGTGGGGCATCTCATGGGCAAACGGGAGCACCTCATCGCGCAGCAACTCAATCACTTGACAATCGATGGTCTCATCCAAAACAATCTCCTCGAGACCACGATCCTCTATGGTGCACACGCTGACGGGAAATAGAAACTTGTCCAGTGTGTCGGCCAAATCATCCCAAAGGCTGGCAAAATGTTGTGGTTTGGCACGTGCCACCTTCAAGCCCGTATGCAGCACACTGATCAGACTGGAGATGGCCAGCTTCCAGGTGCTGGACGACAGGCATTTGTATTTCATGGCCAGCGGTGTGCGCAACGCCTTGATAATATCGTGCAATATCTGCTCCTGCACCACCGGCTCCTCGGTGGCCGTGCTTTGGTATAGCTTCACGCAAATGCTAATCGATTTCTCGCCAAACGGTATGTAGTTCATGCTGACCACCTCGATGGATGCATTGTTGCCATAATGATTGGTCGTCTTGCCATATTTATTATGCTCGACGACGCTCTGCTGGAATGTGGGCGGTGCACAGGCAAACTTGCTAAAGATCAACAGTTGGCGAAAAATGGCGGGTATCAGTTGGCGTATACTCGTTTCCGTCTCGGGTCTGGTCGCCTCCTTCTGTATCAGCTCCATGCACTCGAGTATGCCATCATGCAGTGGCGTCAGCAGCGTATCCGACACGGTGGACATTATGTAAGGAACGGCGTCCGTTTGCACGGGTATACAAACCGCATTCGTCAGCACCGTGCAAAACTTGTCAAAGTCTGCTGCACTGAATCTGTGTGTGAAGATGTTCAACAGTTGAATTAATCAACTCTAGTTACAAAATGGGGAATAGTTTGTTCACCTGTCTTGGATGTGCTGGAAAATGGCGGGAAAGATCTGTATGAGTGCCGTCAGAAATGCCTGACTGGGAATGTAGAAATCCTCTTGACCATCATTGCCGCCGGGCAACAATTGCCGTGTGCTCGTCGACATTTTGGTGCTCTCCATGCCAATGCTTAGCCAAATGTTCCAGGCAATCTGAGCAGAGATTGAACAATTGATGGGAAATTAACAACTGTCTAACATTTTAAGCAGTCATCATCGGATTGAGCACTTACCGTCCAGATTTCATCCTCCTGTTGCTGTGCCGTCTGCCCGTCCTTAAGTCCACGCTCCGTGCTATTGTGATACATGATCTCCTGCAACGATTTAAGTGCCGCCAAGGACACTTCACCATTCTTGCTGAGCGCCGCATTCTGTATGAATTCTAGTATCAACGACCAGGCACGCTCAAAGTCTCCCAGCATTTGGAGCAGCTCACGCTTGGTGTTGAACACCCGGCAAACACCCGAGAGGGTCAACACCTGCGTCTCGGCCCATTGCTTTTGGGCAGTGTTGCGTGAATGATGGATTAGAATGTTGCCACTGGCATCCACTTTCTCATTGCTGGCCGAGCTGCTCAGCGCGCGCACATTGTCGAGCAGGGGGAAGAGCACCTGCCAGACGAGTGCCTGCCATGTGGGTGGATTCAGCAGGCTGCCATGTGCGGCAATTGTGGAGAAGAGTGTTTGGCCAGCCGATTTGCGTACAGCGGGTCGCAGATCCACGCACAATTCACCCAGTTTGGCATACAGACACATCCACAGCTTGTCGAATTGTGGCATTTTGACGGTGCCCGGAAAATCTGGCAAAATGGCCACATCCTCCAGCTGTGTGGACATTAGTTTCTCCTGATTTTGATTGAAAAAGTCCGAGATGTTCCACTGCAAAGTAAATAGTATTTCTTAGTATTGATTGGCGGCTGATTCTGCTACTGCTTGCTTACCATAAGTCCAATCGCTGTCAGGGAGATGTTCAACTCTTGGGTTTGCGAACCAAACTTGGCCGCTGTGCTGATGCACAAGGGCAGACAGCGCCAGGGCATGACGGTGAGAAAATCTGTGATGACCAGCTGCAGGCACTGGAATGCGGTGCGTATCAGCGGCTCACCATGATGATCATTGACGGCGCCAATGATCTCGATGATGGCGGGCCAGCCAAACGAGAGAATCTCGCCAGCCGTATTGAGGATCTGGAGCACACAATCCAATTGACGCTGGCGCACATCCGCATGCAATACGCTTGACAACTCGGACAGGGGACTCAGCAGCATCGTTTGCAATTCCTGTAAAACATACACCAAATGTTACCTTTCCTTTCAATAAAATATAAACTAATCTTACCAGGTTCTCTTTGAGGGGCTGCTTATGCTTGAATTGCAGTGCCGACTTGACCAGGTAAGTGATGGCCTCGACGCCCCATTCGCGCATGCGAATGTGCCGATGCTGACAGACCTCGAGCAGATGATTGGTGAGGGGTCGCCAGAGCACCTCGATGCGTGGCATATTCACCAGACCCGTTTCCATAAGTTTGGCGACAGCGAATAGCGACGGCTCACGATTTGCATAGGCCAGTTCCATGGCCTCGTGGGAGAGTTTGCAGAGTGCATCGATTAGGTGATGCAGTGCCACATCATCCAAATACTGACTTGATTCGAAGAGTTGACCAATCATTTGCGACAACACCGGCAGATCGGCCATAACTGCTGTCTGTATGCCCACATTCGAGTCGACGGCGGGCTTTGGCATCGCCTGCAGACTGCCACCGGTGGAGGGTTTGAGGCCCAGTATCCAGACTAAATGCTGCAACGTTTGCAACACCATGTGCCACGAGGTGCCCAGTATGCTGCCATTGTTGTGCGCCAACTGCAGAATCGCACGCATACACTGCAAATTCTTGTTGGTCAGCATCACGGGCGCCTGCATAACGCTGTGGGGCAACGAGGCACTCGGCAGCGGTGTTCCAACTGCCACAATCTGCGGGCGAAAATCGCCCCCATCGGCGTTGCAACTGTTGATGAACTGATTGCTCAGATCCTGACTGCCGCTGCGCGTGTGACCTGTGAGAAATGAAATACATTTTATAATTATTATTTATATAGTTATCTAATCGAGGGATAATGCTCACATCTGAGATCTGCATCAGATTGGACATTGTTGGCAAATATGGACATGGCATAGTGTGGTGGGAACGAAGCGCGACACATGGCCATAATGAAGGCATCACGCGGCTGCAATTGATCCAGCTTGCCACAGAGTGCTGCATAGTTTTGCATGGCCTTCAGTATGTTCTCTGTGGTTGCCTCATCGATGGACGTTTCCACAAGCGGAATGAATGCGCTGAGCAGGCCAGACCAGCTGGAATTGATCAGTTGCAGGCATAACGGCTTGTGCTCCTCCTCGCTAATCACAGCCGTATTGTGTGTGGGATGCAATTCCGGTGTGCGCTGTATGACGCCGCCAATCGAGCAAGTCACTTCCAACAAAATGGCATACGCCAGTGAAATGCCATAGCTATCGGGTATATTTGGTGCATCCAGTTTATCCAGCAATTCCAAGCTAAAAACAAATAGTTTAAGTATGCTTTTCAAATGTGAAAGGGAAAATGATTTGCTTACTAAACAGCTTTCGACAGGCCCGGCGCAAAGGAAGCCAACAGTGGCAAATAGGCGCCACGGAACATAAAACCACACTGATTATTGCCACCGCTGGCCAGGGCTGTCAGCGTGCTCGTTGCCTGTTGTCCAGCGCCGCCAATTGTTTGCTGTCCCCCATTCGAGTTGAGCACCGCCGATGCATTGATTAATGCATAGCGGACATAGCTGCCCATGGCAGCAATCATATCATGCACAATGTGCGTGGCATGATTCTTCAGATCGTACGACTTGCAGAAGAACGCAATCAGCGAGGAGCGTGTGACCAGCTTGTGGATCACCTCCAGGGCCAAAGCACGCTGCCACTGCGGCTTATCCGGATCCAGAAATTTGATGATCAGCGACAGAAAGATCTCACATTCCGTAACCAATATCGTATGATACTTTTGTATTAGAATTGCCACCAGGCGCAGTAGACGCATACTTATGGGAAAGTAAGGTTTATCCGCCGGAACGGTGGCGGTGCCATTGCTCGGTGCCGGCAACTGGCGATGTTTCACATTCGGCGAAAAGAGCTTAATGACCAAAGCACAAACGCGTTCCTTCAACAGCAAACGGAACTCTTGATTCTGTGGGGAGATAATTGAGGATAGCTAAAGTATAATTCTGGTTTATATTTTCTCATTTTTTACCTCATGAAATACTGCACTAAAATTGCTGAGCACCGCTTCAAGCAGTTCGAGGCCAAAGGTGCGCGTCATTTCGGTCATGCCCAGAAGCCAGTAGGGCTGCTCAGCGTTGACCAGCTGCACCAGATCCTGAAACAGATGAAATGCGTCCATGGCATACGTCTGGCCATCCTGTGTGCTATTGCTATCCGCATCGGGACTGCTCGAACCAGATTGTTGTTGTTGTTGTTGTTGCTGCAGTTGATGCTGCTGTTGCAACAGCTGCTGTTGCTGCAAACTGGGCAACGAATCCTTTTCGAGATAAACACGCTCAAAGACCAGCGAGACGAGCTGTCTTATTGTGGCCCCAGCTGTATTCACAATCGTTGGATTCTTGGTGTAATGCAAGCGAAAGCAGAGAACTAATGCCTTGGCCAAAGTGTCACCATGCACCACCAGATTGGTGGTCAGCAGCAGCGTTACAGTCTGCAGCACTTTGACCTCCTCAATGTTGTGCTCCATCAGGGTCCAGAGTGCATTGGTTATATACAGTGCACCCTTCTGATCCACCACTTGCTGTGTAATCAGCCGCTGCATCATGCCCAGACAGAACTGTGGTAAAAAGGCAGTTATTAATAACTACTTGAATCTGGATGATATAACGCTTATGACTCACCTTGATTATTTTCAAGTCTTTGGTTTCGCAGCCCTGCACCAGCGGATAGAGTATCTGATTGACGGTGTAGTAAACGGAATTTTGCTGACTGCTGCCAGCAGTGGACAGCTTGGAAATTGCCTCCTCGGATGCCTGAACAGCGAAAAAGAGAAACGGAAATTGGTTGGTAAGCACAAAATCAACCAACATTGTTTATCTGTATCTATATCTATATTATCTATATTTATTATATGAATTAAGGAGGTCCTCAGTTGTATAAGGAAAAGATTTAACAAGTATTTAAAATTTTTTTTTGTAACTTTATATATAGTTTTAACTTGAGAGGGTATTTTAAATTCGTCGTGTTTTTTTTTTATTAAGATGACAACTAAGTGAGTTTTACTTTGTTTATTATTGATGAGCCTTGCTCAATTCAATTCAATTATTGCAAGGGACATAAAATCAATTTTATTTCTTTTTCTGACCGGTCTAATATCAATTTCATAATTGCGTCGCACACAACACAGGTGCAGCAAAAGAGTCAAACAAAACCCCCCCAAACCGTCTAGAAAGCAACCCTCTCATTGCTGGTGACGCCACCAACCCCAACCACACATACACAAGGCGCCCCTTCCCTCTTCATCCATTCCTATCCGTACGTATGACAAATCGCCGCAAATGATGCACACGTCAGCGGATTCAGGAGGTAACTGCAACAGAGGCTGCTGCTGGTAGCAAAAAAATGCCAAATGATGACCCTGGGCACTCTTACCTCTTTTATTTGCGGATACTTCTTCTTGGTTTCAAGAGAGAGCGTCTTGAAGTCTGCCTGCAGGGCCTCAACAAACTTGTGCACATCGGTGCCACCGCCCACCATCCCTCCACCCACAAATGACATAGTTATGCGTTCTGTTGTTTTTGGCTTATCGGTTTCAGCTGCTGCTGCTGTTTCGGCCTGTTTGTTGAACGAACGACACCTAGTGCATTATATGCATGCAACATTTATGCACAACACTTATGCTAAGCATATGCGTTTTATTTCACTTTATGCTTTGATTGTGAAACTACAAACAAATATACACTTGCGAGCACAATAACAATGTCGGTTGTTGAAAATTTTTTGTGAATAGCATTTGACAGCTGCAGCTGACGTACACAAGTTTGTCGATAGTTGCAGTGGCGCACGAGTTCAGACTTGCCAACAGTTGCGCAGCTGTTGGCTTCTGTAGAACTAAAATTCGATAGCTTATGTGCATACTGTAAACCGATAGTTCTTCAGCAGATGGAAAATTTTTGCGCTTAGCAGTACAAATAATAATCGAAAATGCATAGCAATGTTTATTTTAATGTATCAATCACAACCCCAAATTGTCTAGTGAGAAATGTTTAACTGAGCAGAAATATGTACTTCTTCAGCATTGACTGCTTGGTGCCAATAACAGCTTAGTATCGAATGTTATTTAACATGTAGCAACAGCGAATGTTATTTAACATGCAGCTGTTATGCAAGCTGTTAATTGCAACAGGGTGGTTATCATGCTTAGTAGTGGTAGACGGAAGAAGCAGAACGAAAAACGATTTGCGGACGACGAAGACGGCGACTCGAACCCCATCGCCACTCGCGGAGTAAACAAAAAACTTTAATTTGAGATTAATTTTAATGAGATTAAATCCCTAAATTCTCATGGCACTTAAATGCAAACGCGTTCGCGGTAAAGTGCATTAGTCAAAAAAAGTGTGTGCCATAAAACGGTTAAACAATAAACGCGACCAATAAATTAGCTGCAGTAACTGGAAAGAAAAAAATCGCGAATACACATTGCATATTGGGCCAGAAATAAACGCATAGTCTCTTGTTGTTTGATTTATTGCTGTTGTTGTAATACCTGGCCTGCATGACTAATGAAAAGAGCCTAAGCTCTGTTAAATTAAGGCTAATAATATACTCTCGAGGCTCACTGGCTCCCAAGGCGACTGCAATTGTTTTTGGACAACACAACAGCAACAAAAACAATAATAAGAATAAATACAAATCATTGTCATAATTTGTGTTTGAATTGTCAACAAAACTTAAATTAATTATGTGCAAACACTAAAAATAAACTCAATAAAGGCAAATAGACCCGTGTGGCTTTGCCCATCTAGTAATTATGCTTGACCCTGGTCCAACAATAGCCACAGCCACAGCTAAAGCATTAGCCATCGTCCCATCGCCAACGCCAACTTTGTCGCTGTCTTCAGGCTGACCGACGAAGCTGATTGCGTCGCTGCCGTCACCTCAGTCGCTGCTTCAATTAACAAATTTACTCGCCAAGTTGACGTCGACGTCGCGACTAAGCTGCAGGTAAGTGAGGTCCAAGAGCAAGAGAGAGAGACAGATATGGAGATATGTAAAAGAATTGCGATGTGCTCGTGTCGCTTTTTAGCGTGTAACAATGCATTAGTTAATATATTTGTAATATTTTTGCATATAACCTATCGCAATAGGGTTCGTGCTCTATTTTGTTTTTTTTTTTTAATATACGCGAACACGTGCAACAAATTGCAAATTAAAAATATTCATTTGTTAATCATCCAGTTAAACGTTTGTTAAACTGGTATTGCGTACACTGTGATATTAAATACGGAAGTCAAATTAGCATGTTCGCTTGTGGCGAGCTTTTGACAATATTGTTGGGTCATTTGAGCTTTTCCAACGTCGCAAAAAGTAAGAGAGAGTCCGTTAAAAGTGGAGCAAAACAAACAACGCAATGTTTGCCTTAATAGTTTCCCCATTTCATTAACGTCTCTTTTAGCTAGTATATATTAATTATACTCTTCATAGCTCTCAGTTTCATAGGTTACAGTGATTTCTAACACATCGTGATGAGTTTGGAGTGTAAGAAAAACACGAAACAACACGCGACAAGCGCACTCAGCTCTAGAGATGAGAAGGAGAAGCAATAGGAAAGGGACAGTGACAATGCATTGAATTAGTGGTGACTGCGTTGCTTTATTGTTGTCGAATTTATTAACATAACCATAACGTTTTTTTTTTTGTTGCTGCTAGCTTTGTATTTTGGTTGTTTTTGTTTTCATTTGTTTTTTGTTTATTGCCTAAAGATTGAGTAATAGTTTTGAGTCTTACCAAATAGTTCAAATGCGTAGCTTGCGGGTGAAGGTTTCATTAGGTGAAGCGGAAATAACAGCACCTCAAACATTATAAAATGTGTGTGTGTAATCTAAGCAGCTTGGGTTATAGCTTAGCTATATCGGTCGACCTGGTCAACTCCGATCTGTTTGATTTTTTGGCTTTTGATGATGCGACTTTGATTGATAGCAACGTGGTCCACTCAAAGATTTTTGCGCTGCAAACTCGTTTTTTTCTTTCACGACGATTATCTGCCAGTCGGTTCGGTTCAATGTACTTATCAGGGTCCCCATAGTTTTCATAGTTTCTTTCTTCTGCAAAGCCAAACTCGCTCTGCTAACTCGTCACTCACAACTCTGTTTGAGCTTCAGCTTCCAGCTTCACCTACTATTGCTACTACTCGATTACATCTGTTATCCATACATACATACATACATATATATTATATATATATACATATGTATATTACTTAATAGGCGCTTCTACGAGTTTGTCGTAATTTCACAAATTTCACTTTGACAAAACTGACAGTGCAAAAGCAGTGTACACTGATCAAAATTCATGTAAAAAAAAAATGTATTAACTAAAAAACTAAATGTATTAACATGTATTTTGGATATGACTAAAATCAAGTACATATAATGTTGCAAGTACATATAATGTTGCAAATAATTGCCAACATTTTTTTTTGTAATCACATCATTATAATATATATTAAAATTCTCGTGGTGTAGGCAGACAAGATTAACAAATTAGCGCACCACGTTGTAAATGATGATGATGTTGCCTCGCGTTGTGCGCTTTGAGAGTGGGGCGGAAACATGCTATAGATGTGCTTGTTTGTAAACATTGCAGCAGGTACTCACTCAGAGTACTTCTAAACGATTCTTATCAGCACACATGACTCACTGCATGGCTGCATGGAAACGCCTCCATTGAACTAACAGCAGCTTAATCTAATCATGTCGCATATATCATATATATCATATATATAAATATGTAAATATTTACGTTATACATATATCACTCTCGCTTTTAACAAAAGCTAAATCGCGTCATGCTGCGGGTTCCAATACAAAGTTTATTATTAGTATTAATTCGTCTGCTTCATTCACTTAGGGATTTACGTTTCAGTGCAAATAAATATACAAATATCTATCCCTAAGCGTATGTATATATATATATATATGAAGATATAATTTTCTGAAGCTGCGATAAGCTATCAAATTGCAGAGTGCGTCAAACCAAATATCATAAACAATGTCAACGAAGTCTGAGTTGTTGGATTTGTTAGATTTGTGCTTACGAGTGGTTTTAGTGTCTATCAGCTGTTAATCTTATCTTACTTTGAGGTAAATTTCTTGAAATAATGGAAGCGGTAGACTTTTGAATTTGTTGCTAGTCAGTTATTAGATTAATTCCTATCTATGTTAGATACTTTAAGAGCTAGATACTTCAAGTATGATATTTGTATAATATGCGCAGATAAATCTTTTATCGATAACCTGTGTTTCAGGCCATATTTTATAGCCGGCTTCGAGATAACCTAGTCGAGCTCCCTCGAATGGAGCCTTTTTACTTGTTTTGCCATATCTGATTGTGTTGTGGGTTGACAGGTTTCTTTTGTAATGGGGGCCAGCTAAATGAAATGTCTAAAAATAGTCAACAATTATTAGCATTTTGACATTTAATTCGATAAGCATTGAAATTGGCCGTTTGATTAAAGTCAGTAGACTGATTAACTTGATTACTTAACGGGTTCTAACTTTGATTATCTGGGCCAAGGCAAGTCAAGTGGACACAACCAATAAGCCAAGTGCTTTTGCGCAGGCAGTTTTCATCTTCAACATATATACATATATACTTTCAGAAACTCTCATCCGCACGTCCATCCGGCGAATCGGGTCAAGAATTTGTATTTAACACTATGCTCGATGCATATAAAGCAGGCAAACAAACAGACAAATAACAATTCTGGATGCTGTGGATGTGTGTGCGGTTTAATGTATTCGACAAATACATCTCTTGGCATTTTGTCCAGCTCATTAGCATGGCCCAAACGAGTAGAAATCGTCCAAAGAACGAGCAGTCAGCAGAACACAGTCAAGAACTTCAACTTCAACGTGTCTGCTCTCTTATGCCCCAAAACATTAGCTCGCCATGCGTCAGCTAAATATCTACAAACTGGATACAGTCATCTTTCGCTAATTGGAATAATTCTAATTTGCAAATCTCTAGAATTGTAAAGTAAATTTGATCGTTTGTGTTTTGTATTTAAGATTGGATACGTGGCCATTGCTCGAAATTCACGTAAAAATGTACACCTCACCTGTACGCCTGGAGTAATCAGAGTTTCTTTTGTTTTGTCCATTAAGTGATTTCTATATCTGCAAATTTAATCAAAAGTCATAAAACTAATTTCTTTTTGTGGAATTTTATAACTTCCTACAATAAATAAAGGCGTCAAATCGACTAAAAATCGACAGCAAATAAATTCTGATCAATTTGTAGTCAATTCTATATCATTCTCTGTCACCACATGCTTAATGGTTTTTTTTACTATCGAGAACTTGTATTCAGACATAGAAATCAATACAAAATTGTTGAAAACAAACAGACTATCATGTTTTCTACGAATCGAATATAAAACGAATCGAAACGAGTGATCATCATAATTTTATTGAAAGCATTAGCTTTACCTTATCTGGCAAACAAGAAGAATTCAAATAGTTCGCATCTCATACTCATTGAGGTATTGCTTTTACTTGAGTACTTTCAAACATATTCTTAATTGTGTAATAAACTACAATTACTCAGCGCTACTTTTTTTTACTATATAAAAATGTTGAGTTTCATTCATAAGCAAACACCAACAAACATTTGACGATAAGCAAAAGTTCACTTTTACAACCAAAGTACAACACGTTTCAATGAGCGAGAGAAAATGCTTTCAGTTAGAAGTCAACATACGCATATCCATACGCATACGCATACGCCCACACAATATTTGTTATCTTTATGTTCCGAGTGGAACACAATCTCAAATCCATTAACCCGAGTTCCACTTGTGAAACCTATATATGTATTGATATCTAAATATACACATACATAAATGAAAAAGCATTTTTCAATACCAAAACTGAAGCCATGACTTTTTGATAATTATTTGTGCCCTAGATTAATATTAATATTCGAAAGTAACACTTTTCGTTGAAAAATTACGACCTCTGAAGGTTGTCATTTACTCTACATGAGTTCAAATTATCCACTTATTCATTTTATAGTCCATAAAATCATAAAATCATATCCCATCAATTGTCAAGCTTTCAATTTTATTGATAAATGGAAAAAGCAATAAAAAATAACAAACTCAAAGAACTTTTTTAACGATTAGATAGAACATTTTTAATTACAAAAGTTTTTTGTTATAACTCAGTCTCGATTAATAGATAAGAAGGCAAGTGGAAATAATAAATAATTAACTGAATATTTCCTCCTCTACACTCAAGATAAGATAATTCGTTAGATAGCGTTTTAATTACGCCAATGGGCATCTCTATATTTTTATACTTTGACACCGAAGGTATCATAGTGTATTGGTTTTGTGCAGTGTACGTCATGCTTCGTCGCGTCCTTGGAACATTTATTTTTGAGTTAGAGCCGTCAAAATTAGTACAATAGTTAAGTAAGCAAACACATTGAACAAACTGACGTATTTTAAAAAAACAGTTGGCTTTTTGTAAATAAATAAAACAAACAAAAATACATTCATATCATATACATATATCTATACATATATCTAGACATATACATATATCTAATGGGCTAATGACGAACACATTTTTATGCTTATCTATCATTGCAGTCGCTCCACGTACGCCGTGCCAGGCATACCAAGTGTTTTCTAACTGATATATGCATATATCTGAAACTAGAACTAAATACGATTACTGAAGGATCAAAAATAGAACTGGACAACTACACAAAATAATAATGGTGGTCGTTGGCAATTTACATAATACGCGCATTCTGCGTTTCCTTTTAGTTTTGATTGTCGTCATACTCACAATTTTCATATATGCGTCATACTCGACTACGACGACGTTGACCCCAACGCATATGCATTCGCTGGCGGCGCCAACGCCACAGCAGCTAACGGGACGCCAGCAACAGCAGCAGCAGCAGTCGGAACAGCTTCCTGCAATGGTTGCCCTAAACAATACGGGTGAATTCGGTCTGTCACCCGGTGAGGAACTGCTGCCGCCCATCAGCAGCAGCAGTAGTAACAATCGAGTCAGGCAATTGGAGCCGCTACACAACAACAACAAGAAGCAGCCACATCGTTTGCCCACCATCGATGAGGATGCGTTGCGTGATGGGGGCGCCGCTGGCGCCAGTCCCATGGCCGCTGGCAGCGAACAGTCGCCCAATCTTCTGGTCGATGATGCCGAGGAGCAACAATATGTGCAGAATATTGACGCAGTTTCCGGTGAGTTTGAGCCAATGTTGCTAATTGGTATGTCTCATCAAGTATTATCATCTGCAGGCAACATCAATAGTAATAACAATAGCGAATCGGCGCTGACTGCTAAACAAGCAGCAGTTGTTGCCGTCGGACAACAACAACAGCAACAGTTGCCGTCGGATGCCGATATTCTGATGATACCCACTTCCAATTTGCAAAAGTTCATTGAGAATGCCGATAAGATACTGAAGAACATGACATCAAACAGCAGCAATGCAGCTCCAGCAACAGCGGGTGGAGCAGTAGGAGCAGGAGTCGGAGGAGGAGCTGCGACGGGTGTCTTGTTGCCTAACGAACAACACACGGGTTGGTTTCCTCCTATCTATGGGCGTGGCATGTTGCGTTAGATATTTGTCGTTCTCGCTCTCGTGTCGTGCAAATAAAAGACTAAATGCAAAGCAAACAAAAAAAAAAGAGAGTTAGCCGGCTCTGACGAACATTAAATACCCTTGCCGTTAGAACAGAAACTATTTTTTATGTATGATTCATATTTAACCTTAGCAGAGTTAAATATAATTTAGGCTATACATTTTGACTTGGATTGATGCCAAGTCCAGCTAAAATTTCAAGCTTTATAATATAACAGATCGATTCTAGTGCGGACAATATGTAAAGTTTTACTAGTTAAATATTTAAATATGTTTTATAACACTGCACACAATGTGACAAAAGTTGAAATACCTTATAAATACACTTTATACAGTCAGGTTGGTCATTATTATTAAATGCCGTCGTCAGGCATCAGGTCACCCACTCCCACTCCACCTACTCCCTCCACATTTGTTTGTTTACTAATTGCCAACTAGTCCAAAGTGTCGCCTTACCTATAACGGGGTCTGCTCCGGTCTGGTCTGGCTTGTTCTGTTGATATACAAAGGAAGAGTTATGTTTTGTTTGCACAGCGCTTGATGCACGCTATTAGGTTGCACATCGAATATTACGCAACGGCAACTTGGGGACAGTCGACACAAAGATATGACGTCGTTCCCCCAGCCAGATAGATACTACATTAACATATATCGAATTTCCCCAGTAACAACGTTACTCATCCATTTCTTTTTTTACTGTTTGTTTGCAGATAAAACCAATCAGCCCGGTTTGATGGAGGACGTGCCAATTAATTTGCAGGATAATAATAGCAATAATAATGGAGCTGGTTCCTTTGCTGTGATGCCAGTGATATCGCCGGCGGAGCAAAATGAAAAACCTCGGCTGCCGCCAGCACCAAAAGTGAAAAAGGCCAAGAGCATAAGCAAAGTGACGAATTTGGATCCATCCAAGGGCATTGCAGCGGAGCAAATCTACGAGAGTGGTCATCTTAACGATGAGATCAGCATCGAGCGGATTTGCCCGGCGAATGGCTTGAGCACAAGACTGTTGATATTGATCACATCGGCGCAGACGCATGCGGATGCCCGAATGTCGATCCGTCAGACCTGGGGACATTATGGGACACGTCGGGATATTAGCATGGCCTTTATTTTGGGTCGCGGCACCAATGAAACGGTGAACGAGGCACTTACGCAGGAGAATTTCATGTACGGTGATCTGATAAGGGGCAACTTTATTGATTCGTATAATAATCTAACGCTAAAGACAATATCATCGCTGGAATGGATTGATCAGCATTGTGAGCGTGCCCAGTATATATTAAAGACGGACGACGATATGTTCATCAATGTGCCGAAACTGCTCAAATTTCTAGAGAAGCGCAAGGAGAAGCGAGCCATCTACGGACGATTGGCCAAGAAATGGAAGCCCGTACGCAATAAGAAATCCAAATATTATGTCGCAACGGATCAGTTCCCGGCTCCAGTATTTCCATCGTTTACAACGGGACCCGCCTACGTCATGACCGGCTCCATTGTGCATGATCTGTATGTGCGTTCGTTGACAACGGTCTATCTGAAGCTGGAGGATGTCTTCGCCACGGGCATTGTGGCACAGAGCCTGGGCATTGAGCGACTGCATGCGAATGAGTTTGTGAATCGACGCATCTCGTTCAATCCCTGCAATATACGAAATGCGATCAGTGTGCACATGATCAAATCCAATGAACAGTTTGATCTGTGGAAGAAGCTGCTGGATCAGACCACTAAATGTAAATAGTATTTTAGGTTTAAGTTGTGAATTTAATTTAATCTCGATGTTGTTCGGGATTTTTAGCGAAAGATTAAAACAAACAACAGGCAGCTAATGGGCAGCTAGAAATAGAAATATAAACTTAGTTAATAATAATAAGCATTAGGATCTGTATCTTACATGTCTGTCTAATCAAGAGTTACACACACATCCATTACTATTACAATGTACTAAAATCGTACTCATATGGTTTTTAATTATGTTTTTGTAGTCTAATTTTAGCATTATAAATGCCATTAATTATCTGATAATTAGCAATAACTCTGGTTATAAGTATGTTAAATACACACTCACACAAACACAATACACACATGTCTTTAGACGCATAATGCGTCCGAAACAAACGAAACAGTCTCAAAGAAAACTATGGTCTTATTGTGGTCATCAAATAATCTGTGTTTTTTTCGAAAAATATAAAAAAATGGTAGCTCTTTTAAGAATACAAATGGTTTTTGTATATATATTCTTGCATTTACTCTTACTACTCGCTTAATTTCTATAAAACTTTCAAATTTAAAATATAAATTTAAATTTTGATTTCAAACTAGGACTTATCGATTAATTTCTTGCAGTTTCGGCATCCGATTTTCCGAAAATGTGTGTTCCTTAATGCAACAATATCGATATTTATAGCCCGTCTGATAAACGTATTCAGCTTAGACTTGAACTTTAACTTCTCTTTTGTATTAATATTTTTTCGTAATTGTTTACATGTATTCCAAATCTATTGATTTTCCTTTTAATTAAAATAATCGAAAAGAAAAACCAGTGTTGAAAAACCAAGGGAAAATTCGTGTCAATCGAAATATATCGTAGTGATCGCATGGTTTCTACACATCGATAATACGACACCAACAAATAATGGCGCGATAACATTTGAACTGAAATTGGAACTGAACGAAATGAACTTGAACGGTTGATCAAATGCCGAACTGAACGCTCAGCGGAACGCTTGGATTATTTATTTTATTTTGGTATAACTTGTGCCAAACGGCAAAAATTCAAAGCACAATAATTACGTGTTAATTTGTAAGCGAAGTGTTTTGTTGATAAGCGAACGCACGTAGACGAGTGAACAAATTGCAGCATTTCATGTGTCATTTAATGCACCAGCAACAAGTGGTGCCACCACAAACAACAGCAACAACAACAACATCGAAAACAACAACAGCGAAGTGAACAACGCCAAACCAAAAATTAAAAAGTAAGCAAAATTCACATAGCTGTAGTAGCTATTTTTATTGTTGGGGTACAACAAAAAAATGGAAAAATTCGCCTTGTAATTACCACGCAAAGTGTCTGTGTTTCTGCTCTGCGTGTGCGTCTGTGTGTGTGTTTGTGCGTGTGTTTGTGTGTGTGTGTGAGTGCGTCTATGACTGTTTAAAGTGCGCTGCGCAGCTCTGTTTAGGCCAGCGTCGCGGCATATAAAACAAACAAAAATTCGGTCAGCGGCAACAGAAGAGCGCACCCAAGAAAAACAACAACAATAGCAGCAGCGACTGCGACTGCGACAATACAAACGAAACGATCGAAAGGGAACAGCGGGGGGTGTTTGACAGCTCTTTTTTGATTGTACATGTATGCATGTGTGTGTGTCGCTGCCTTTGCCAACCAAGCCATTATTTTTTTGTCTTATGACGTAAACCACCGAAAAAATCAAAAGTGAGCACAGCGACACATATAGAAAAAAAAAAACAAGAAAAACGAAGGTGAGCGCATTTTGTGAATCCGAATTTCGAATTCTTGCTTTGAGTTGTCGTCGTCGACCTCTCTCCGTACTCTTTTTTGTGTTGTTATTGTTTTTGTCAATATAGTCGCGTCTTGGAATTTGTAGTGTTGCAAACTAAGATTGGCGCTTATTTCATGTCACGAACCAAGCATGCAAATTAACAATAGAAAAAAACAACATTGCGATACAACTTTTAAGGAATATATGTCAAGCTTATATTAAATAATCAAATTGACTTTGCTGCAGGGACAAACAAATTGGTGAGAACAGCCAAATATGCTGATGAGTATGCATCGTAAATTGAAATAAATACTAGTAAATATTTAAAAAAGCATAGGCATATAAAAATTAATGAAAAAATATAACAGAATATTCGAGCATGTCTTATTGATGATTTCGAACTTCAAGTCGTTCGTTATAAATTAGCTAATATTATTAATTAGAAAAGAAGCGTATAAGGATTATAAGGAACATATACCGAAAAATGTAAGCATGATTGACATTATCGTTTCGAACTGCAAGTCGTGTCACGCGTCCATCGCAATGCCAAACTGAGTTTCTTGCATTTGGAAAACAATTTGAAAGCCTTATGTGGAGGTATTCACATTTAGATTGTTTACAATTTGGCATTGTTGCTGTTCATTAGTTATTCTCACACGCCAGGCGGGCTGCTCGGGCTGCAAAGTGCATTTGCCTCCAAGTAAACAAAAAGCAAATTGTTGTTGTTGTTGTTGCTGCATTGGCCTATTCAGGCAGTGAAGCAGTGATTGCAGCAACAGAAGCAACGGTAAATTCTTGAGCTAAAGAAATCTTGATGAAAGCGTTTCCTACTCAGCATGAAAAGAAATATTGTTGTTGTTGACTGTCCATGCATAAGTAGCTGTCGAGCTGTTGAGACTATTTTGCAATAGGCCTGCCTCATTTGCTTAACATCATTCACAGTTTTGCTGTCGATGACAACATCAGCTCAAAAACCTGTCTGCCGTCTGCCCAATGATTCATCAGTTTTATCTGCTTAGTATTCTCAATTCGATAGAACAACAAATAAAATTCAAAATCTCAACGGACAAAGTTGCATTTTGAATGCCGCCAACTGATTCTCACACACACACGCACACTTAATGGTTGACCCCGCCGGCTTGCTCTCTCGCTCTCTCTCTCTTGCTCTCTTTGCCATTTTGTTATTTCCTATTTTGGTAATTCTCGCGTTATTTAATTGTTTTTTTTAGTTTTATTTTAGTACTCGCTCAAAATGGCTTATTATTGATGTACTTATCTGATTTGTGTTTAGTTAAGCTATTAATATTACTGTTTGTTTTTGCCTTACTAATAAGCACTTTTCATGCAGACCACGTGCCCATTTCCCCCGCCTCACCTGCACAATGCAGGAGATCTTCGCATTATTATTTACATGTTAATTGGTCACAGCTAGAGATGAAACAGAACATCGCTCGATAAGCAACATTAAATGAACATTTAATAAAATAATAAATATACAATTTGTTATGTCAGGTTTCTCTTGCAGTTTTTATATTCCTGTCATTAACTTTCAAGTGAAAATACTATAGATACTATAATCAGGAAAATGAAAACTGTTGCTTGCAAACTCGTGATTTACTCATGCAGCTGTAATTATTTTTGAATCACGCGCTCATTTCTAGAGCTCTCAATCCTTTGGTAAATAAACAACACTGATCAAGATGAAGCCGATATTTAGAGGGTGTGGAAGGTAGAGAGTGGGGGAGAAGGTAATGGGATGACTGCTTGTTTGTTAGTGGCTCGTTGAAATTGGATGCGTGTTCAAAGAGATTGCACTGCTCTGCGTCGTGTAAACAATGAACAGCTGTGCAATCGAGCAAAAGCTGCGCATGTCCAAAATCACACATAAACAAAACAAGACACAAAAACACACACACACACATATATACAGCACTGTCATCGCCAGCGACAAAATGCGTCTAAAGAAATTTGGGTTCGATTTATTTGTAATTGATTTTTGGTGATTAGCTTAAAACTAACTAGTCTTTTTTTCTACTAGCATGTCGCGGCACGAGAAATCGAAATCGGTGGGCGGCGGTCTGCTGGAGAGCTGGTTTGGCCGACCCTCGAAAGCGAAGGGTGGTGGCAACTACAACAGCAACTCTTTGCCACACGGAGCCGGCGGTCGACCAGCTTCCACGGACAACGATGCCGCATGCATCGGTGTCGATGATCTGGAACGGCAAGTTCAAGAGATGAGCGAGACCCAATTGAATGCCAGATTTCAGGAGATACTCGAGGATATGAACATACCGAAGGATAAGCGAGAACCGTTGCTCAGCAAACCCATCGAGGAGCGACAGAAAATGGTCTTCATGCACATGCGAGGTGAGTGGCCAAGAGAGAACAGAAAATAGAGCAAATGATAAGGTTGATAACTGCATTGACTTAAGTGGTGCTATTATTTTTTCGCAACTGTATATGGTTAAAAGTAATCGATTTCTGTTTGTGTTTTGTGATTTTTTTTTTGCAAGCATTTCTATTAATTATCAACTTGGCAATTCGCTTGCTTGCCAATATTTGCCCTGTTGATGATTCATGATGGAATGTAGGCGTTATCTCATTGATTTTATACTACAGATATAGATTGCCTTATCTAAAAATAAAACGGCTGCATGCACAAGGTGCTCTCCACAATTAAAGCTTGCCACCTTGCCTGGAATTGGAATTGTGCATCAGTCAAAATTAGCAGTTAGAATCTTTGGATTAAAACTAAGATTAAAAAATTAAAATTAAAATTTTTCTATATCAAATTCCCCATATTGGCATTTAAACCCAATTCAATTCGGATTACACATTTCAATTACCTAACTCACCACAAAAAAAAACATGCTGGTTACACTGAACTAAGTAAGCGGAACCGCAATTAAAATTTGCGCTTACCGTTATTTCGCAGCACCTGCTAGCAGTCGCAGCGGGAGGGGTACAGAAAAAAAAACGGTATTTATAGTTAACTAAAGCGGCTCACGCTCTACTTAAATTAACAGCTGGTTTATTTAGCGGTAATCAGTGAAATATAAGTGCACAACATTTAAATACGCTTACTCGACTCATTTAATGTGTCATTTAACGAATGCAAAGTACAACAATCACAAATGAAATTGTTTTAATTTTAATCAAGCCAATTGTAGTTTAGTTTTTTTGCAGTAGCAATAAGCTTTTATTCAGTTATGATCACATGATAAATAAGAGCTTTCCTTAAGCTTTCCATGAGTATGCAGTAACGAATCAAATATATATATATATATATACATTAGCATAAATGTTAAGTCGGTTAACTGAGACATCATCAGTTAACATTGAAATGGCAATTTAGCTAATCAGTCTGATAAGAAATAAGCTTAATGGATCACAAATGTCACACTCACTATCTATGTGGAATAAAGTCTGTGATAAGTTTATGATAATTTATGCAAATATTTAACACAATAACTTGACTCTTTTTCCTGTTAACACAAAAATATACATAATTTAAACGCTGAAATAAACTCTTATATAATTATATAAACCTGCTCTATGCGTAAACAATTTTCTTCAGTACATTTTGTAATAAACACAACCACTTCATTTCGATCATTTTCCTTTTGTTTTGTTTTGTTTTTTGTTGTCCAACCTGTGGCTGTACTCAACTCGTCTTCGCTCAATTGCTTGCCAATAGGCATCATTTTTATTTATTTATCGCTTTCGTTTTATTGCTCGCAGAGACGCACCACATTTATTTTCAGCTGATTCTGTCATTTCTACACGTTAAAGTGCACGTCTGTATGTACTACATACATAAATGCATGCGTATGTATTTCTATAAACAAATTTGGCTTTGCATTACGTGTTAGAAAATGAGAAAAACGGCAAAACGAACGACTAAAAGAATACTTCTCGACTTCGATGATCTGTGAGATGTTTGCTTTGCCACTTTGGGCACCTGTTCTCTCTCTCGCTCTCGCTCTCTCTCCCTCTTGCTTTTTATTTTACTGAGAGGACGCTGCTGTTATTGTTTTTTTGTTTTCTTTTTTTTTGCTTCTGGCATTATGCACTTGAGTATTTTTGTACTCTCTCAAAGTAACAACAACAAAGTAAAATAGCGTCAAGGCGTCTGCATTGAAAGCATCACTTGACGTAATTTTATTAATATTACAGTATACTTCAATGATTATTGTTGATAATCATGAATTAAATGTAGACATGTATATATATATATATATATTCAGACAGATGTTTGTATATATGGCATTGTTGCTTTTGGCTTCGCATTCCGCTGATGCTGATTTCTGATAAAAGTCAAGGTTACACTTAAAGTAAACCATCATGCATCGCTTCCTCTGCTCTTGCTGTGGTCTGATAAGGCCAAACCAAAGCTCTTCAGATAGCGCAGCCACCAATGAGCGCAGTAACTCAACTGGAGCGAAACGAACCATCCGCTTTCAATGTGGTTTGCTTTTAACAGTTATCTGCCTTATGAGTTGTAATACTTCAGATCTTAGAAACGCAATTTATTAGTTTTGAGCAAATTAAACTGTAAATATGAAAATATAAAACTGTATATACCCTAAGAAATAAAAATCGCTCTGAATTTTAGAAATTCGTTACACTCTTGCCGCCAAGGTTAGCTAACATTTTGATTTAGTATTTTTTCGAATGTAGAAAAAATATATCTAATTTCTGTCTGTTGTTATCAATGAATTCCAATATAAGCTTTTTTGTTAACATTAAACATTAATATTTTCTGAGATCACACATATACTCAAATATTTTACATACTTTATTATTCATATACTCTTAATTAACGATTTGACTGCGATTCAAACTTGCTACCCTTGGCTCGCACTGAGCTACTCGGCCTCTAAAGCAAACAAAAAATCAACTCAAATATAAAAACTTAGCCAGTTAATTTCATGACTTGATTTTGAATTTTAAAAAGTATTTTTTTAAGACTCAAGGTTTGCACTTTTATTTTTTAGATATGCATTGCTTAATATTAAAAATATACCATATTTTGTATTATTTTCATTTCGATTTTTTTTCTCATATTTAGAAATCATTTCTAAAAATATGAAAAACACGGCAATTATTTTTCTGAGTTTGAGCATTTGAAAGTCCTATGAAATTGTGTTACAGAAATGATTAAACTTACATAGAATATAGCAGGGTTAATTTTTAGTTTATTACTTTATTACTTATTTCTTGAAGTATAATCATTAAACTAAAAACTTTGAATTTTATTCACTTTCATGCATCACAGGCAAGAATTCGCTGGAGCGGAACGCGAACTCTCGTTTCGAGAAGCCCAACGATTATATTGAGTACCTGCAGAATGGCGAGCACAGCGAGCACAAGGTATTCCTGTGCGTGGAATCCTTGCGTGTGGCACTCACCAGCAATACGATATCGTGGATCAAGGATTTCGGTGAGGCGGGCATCGGCGAGATTGAGAAACTGTTGTCGCGTGCGAAAAAGGATCGCAGCTATGATCGTATCGAGTGCGAGGCAATCCGTTGCCTCAAGGCCATCATGAATAATACGTGGGGATTGAATGTGGTCCTCACACCCGATCAGCACAGTGTCGTCCTGCATCTGGCCCAATGCCTCGATCCCCGGAAGCCGCAAGCGATGTGTGAAGCCCTCAAGCTGCTTGCCTCCTTTTGCATTGTCTACGAACGCAATGGCTACGAGAAGGTGCTCAGAGCAATAACCACAATTGCGGCGACATCCTACAAACAAGGGGAACGCTTTAGACCCATTGTCGATGCACTGTTCCTATCCGAGAAACAGGATCCGAAGCGAGAACTCGCCTGCCACAGTCTCATCTTCATCAATACCTTAACGAATACGCCAACCGATTTGAACTTTCGTCTGCATCTGCGCTGTGAGATAATGCGAATGGGTCTCTACAATAAGATGGAGGATTTCAAGGCGATTGTCAATGGCAGCAATAATGAGGCACTGCAACAGCATTTCAAGATCTTTATGGAGATACGAGAAGATGATTTCGAGGAGTTCGTACAGCGTTTCGATAATGTCACCTTCAACATGGACGATGCCCAGGATTGTTTCGATGTGCTCAAGAATCTGGTGACGGACACCACATCGGAACCATATTTCCTATCTATATTACAGCATTTACTGTACATAAGAGATGATTTCTATTTTCGGCCTGCGTATTATCAGCTGATTGAGGAGTGCATTGCTCAGATTGTCTTCCATAAGGGCTATTGTGATCCGAATTTTGAGAATCGTGATTTTAAGATAGACACCTCACTGCTGCTCGATGATATTGTGGAGAAAACGAAGGCCAAAGAGACGCAACGTTCTGAGGAGTACGAGAAGAAGATCGAGGCACTTGAGAGCGCCAAGCAGGAGGCCGAGGCTAAAGCGGCCCATCTCGAGGAGAAGGTCAAGCTAATGGAGGCGAACGGTGTGGCGGCGCCATCACCCAATAAATTGCCCAAAGTCAATATACCGATGCCCCCACCACCACCTGGTGGTGCAATGCCACCGCCGCCGCCTCCACCAATGCCCGGCATGGGCGGACCAAGACCGCCACCACCCCCACCAATGCCCGGCATGGGCGGTGGTCCACCACCGCCACCTCCTATGCCCGGCCGGGGTGGAGGCCCGCCACCGCCACCAATGCCGGGCATGATTCGGCCAGGTGGTCCACCACCACCGCCAATGATGATGATGCCGATGGCACCGGTCCTGCCGCACGGCCTCAAGCCCAAAAAGAAATGGGAGGCCAATAATCCGATGAAGCGCGCCAATTGGAAGGCCATTGTGCCGGCGAAAATGTCGGAGAATGCGTTTTGGGTCAAGTGTCAGGAGGATAAGTTGGCCTCCGATGATTTCCTCCAAGAGTTGGCCATTAAATTCTCCTCGAAACCGGTGAAGAAAGAGAATCAAAAAGATTCGGTTGATAAGCCAACAACGCTGTCCAAAAAGAACGTCGATTTGCGCGTTCTCGATTCGAAGTCGGCACAGAATCTGGCCATTCTGCTTGGTGGCTCACTCAAGCATCTGTCCTATGAACAAATCAAAATCTGTCTGCTGCGCTGTGATACCGACATTCTATCCACCAATATATTGACAAATCTGATACAATATTTGCCGCCGCCGGAGCAATTGAAGCGTCTGCAGGAGATCAAGGCCAATGGTGAACCGCTGCCGCCCATCGAGCAATTTGCGGCGACAATAGGTGGGTGAACCAGTTAAGATTGCCAAACTGGCAAATGGTGGACTCGAAATAGACTGCGAAATAGTCCGATACCCATAAGTAATAGTAGCTGATAGCAAGTGCCACAGAATCTTGGAAGGAGGTTAAGAATCTTGAAAATTCAGAATTTTGCGACTAGTGGAGAAGGTTTCTAGAAATCTAATAACAAAGTTTGGTAACTTTAGCTCTTACACTGTGGGAGATTCACGCTTTTGCCCCATTTAAAGGGTGTTACTAATTATTCAAATTTGGTGAGTTTGTCTTTGAAATTGTGTACGATATATTGTCCTATCGATTTAGAGATCATCAGGTATACAGATTTTGGGAACCAGAGAAAGCGTGGCCATCTAATTTTTTGGCAATTTATAAAAGAAGTTACCAGAAACATACTTTAAGAATTTGGTAATTAGCTTACAAATTGTGGTAAATTTTGATGGCCGAACGGTTGGTGGATGCGGGGTTTTCTGAAAATGCATATGCCGATCTTTGAAAGAGGTTACAAGTAAGCTAAAGGACGTAGCACTCCAATTTTACCACTTTGACGGCACTGACAAGTATATTACCCAAGTTTCAAGGACAGACGGACAGACAGTTGGAAGAACATTGCGCCACATATTCCCAATATACTCTTTTAACTTGTCCATGAAAAATAATTACTAACTTTTCTTGCCCTCCGCTTGTCTACAGGTGAAATCAAACGTTTATCGCCGCGCTTACACAATCTGAACTTTAAGCTAAATTATGCGGATATGGTGCAGGATATAAAGCCGGATATTGTCGCCGGCACAGCGGCCTGCGAGGAGATACGCAACAGCAAGAAATTCTCCAAGATACTGGAGCTGATTCTGTTGCTCGGCAACTATATGAATTCGGGGTCCAAGAACGAGGCGGCCTTCGGCTTTGAGATTTCCTATTTGACGAAATTGAGCAACACCAAGGATACGGACAACAAGCAAACACTGCTCCACTATCTGGCCGATCTGGTCGAGAAGAAGTTCCCCGATGCGCTCAACTTCTACGACGATTTGTCGCATGTGAACAAAGCGTCGCGGGTCAACATGGATGCCATACAGAAGGCGATGCGACAAATGAATTCGTCTGTCAAAAATCTGGAAACGGATCTGCAAAACAATAAAGTGCCGCAGTGCGATGATGACAAGTTCTGTGAGGTGATGGGCAAATTTGCCACAGACTGCCGCCAGCAGGTGGATGTGTTGGGTAAGCAAATGAAATACATCTATGGAACCTTCTTTAATTACTTATCTTTTTCCAGGCAAAATGCAAGTGCAAATGGAAAAGTTGTTCAAGGATCTGAGCGAGTATTATGCCTTCGATCCGAGTAAATACACCATGGAGGAGTTCTTTGCCGATATCAAGACGTTCAAGGATGCCTTCCAGGCGGCGCACAATGATAATGTGCGCATACGCGAGGAGCTGGAGAAGAAGCGACGCATGCAGGAGGCGCGTGAGCAGTCGCAACGGGAGCAAATGGAGCGACAGCAGCGCAAGAAAGCCGTCGTCGACATGGATGCCGCTCAGACGCAGGAGGGCGTCATGGACAGTCTGATGGAGGCACTGCAAACGGGCTCCGCCTTCGGCCAGCGGAATCGACAACCACGTCGTCAACGACCCGCTGGCGCAGAGAGGAGGGCTCAACTAAGTCGAAGTCGATCGAGGACGAGGGTCAACGCTGGCCAGCTAATGACGCGAGAGATGATACTGAACGAGGTGCTCGGCTCAGCGTAGGAGATGCGAGCAAATCTGTGCTCCAGTAGTGTACATATATAAATAGACATATATATATATATATACATATATACATACATCTATATAGTGGAGATTAACATTTTTGGTATATGTTGCTATCATCATCATCAAGTGGAGCTAATTTTTGAGACACCATCCCAGCTAATTTACCAGCTGCAAAGTTCTAGAATAACTTTTAACAATTTATATACACAGAATTATATTTTTGATACACTTTTTATTGAAAAATTCGAAACAGAAACTTCAAAAACTTTGTTGCTGCAGCTGTAATTAAGAAATTTAGTCAAAATACTTTTTTGTATTGCGTTCTCTTACGGCTCTTTTGATTCCTTTGGAATAATAATTTTTTTATTATTGTTGTACCATGTCAATTTGTTGTGCACATCGTTTTCGAGGCACGCAAAAAAAAAAAAACAAAAACAAAAAACAAAAAAATTTCGAACGATCTTAACATTATAGAATTCCTTTTGTATTTACTTTCGATTTTAAGTCGCATTTTAATTTTAACTACTTGCTGCTGCATATTATTTTATACTTGTGTTTTTCTCCTGCTATATACTTAACATGCTGTTAATTTATAACTATATATATATTTTTTTGCAAATGAACCGTTTGTATTTATATATAGTTTCTTTTTATGAGTATACGAATTGAGCAATTCAAATCACTTTTCGGGAAAACGTACTTTGTAATTATGTAGTTTTCTATCATTTAGGAATAAAATTCCCCTAATGCTAATAACTGAAAATATTCTGCAAAATATTGTTTTAATTAAAGTCAAATTATTTTTCAGCTTATTGATGACTATGAAAGTAAAAAAAAAAACCGATTGAAACTGAATCATCACAATTTTAATCAACGTTTTGTTTGTCCAAAAAGAATATGTTAATTTTTTTTTTTTTTTGATTTTTTCACTTAGTGTTGCGGCGCACAAAGCAGCAACAAAAACAACAAAAAAAAAATATTACGAATTGTTTTATTAACAAAAATATTTTATCGCGGCTTTCATAAAGGGTGTGCACAACGCAAAATGCACTTGCCCAAACCGGAGTGGAGGCGGCAGTGGAGGGGCAAGGGCTAGATTTGGGGGCCGTTCGCTGCGCAGTCATCGCTATAAAACCTCTTCAACGTTCAAATTAACCGACAAGCGAAGCCGCGCGACAAAAAAACAAAAAAAAAGGAAAAAAATGAAAAAAAACCAAACTCAACAATCCAATCAAGCGACGCGATGCTCGTTTCGAGTCTGACGATGGCAAAAGGTGAAACTTCTACACATTCATATTGAAAAGGTATATATTATATACTGTGATCGTTCGAATATGACGAATCCCCAGAACGAAGGAATGGTGTGGAAAATATAATTGTTATTTTAAATGCTGTTATTTCAAGAGCGGAATAAAAATATCTATTCTAAAAAGTTGACTCGATGCATAACAGAGAGTACATAAATATCATATCATTTCTAAATATATATATAACGGTTCACATTTTATACAGTGATCGCAAATGTGTAAGAAATTTCCAGAACTTCGTAATTTTCAATGCTAACTGTAAGCGGATAAATAAATAAATTTCACTCTATTTAAAAAGTGTTTGTTTGTTTTTTTGCATAAAAAAAGAGCTTGCAGTCTGTTTGGCGAGTGTCCACTGTATATACTAAAGACGACTATATCGCTATATAATATTGTTCCCGCTTCTCGCCTAATTGCCGTCGAAGACTTGAGACTGCTTTATGGCTGATTTGTGGCGCTGTGCTTTATGGATTTATGAACATAATTGCATTTTAAAACATTTTTCAAGTTTTTTTTATGTTACTGATGTTGTTGTTAATAGCCCGGCCATATTCTAATTTATGGTCAACAGAAGTGACTCATAATAGTTATAGCTGGTACATTAGAAGGGGTTTTCTTTTCATTTTTTTTTTTGTGTTTGGATTGCATTGATTTTTGTGTAAAAAAAAAAACTGAAGCGCTTTTGTCGAGGCACGAGCAGATTGCGCCCCTAATGACTTTCCAGGTAAGCAAACATTTTGACGGCACTGTTACGTGACAAAAAACAAAATGAAGCCGCTGATGATGAAGATGAAGGTTCATCCTTCCACGAAGCGAATTCTGGCGAAAAAAAAAACATAACGATGGGCTGGAAAAGATGGATGGGCTGCAACCGCTTTAATGGCAGTGCGAACTTTATGGAGGCACCTACACTCAATACTCAATACGCCCCGTTTGTTGTCCCTTTGGGACAGGGACAGGGTATGCGATCGGCTGCCGATCATAAAACGGTTTTTGTGTTTTTACAATTTGTTTTGTTTTTGGGCATTAAGGGGTTTTTTGTTTAGACAGCAGTTTCGCCATAGTTTCCGTTAATAAGTGCAATTTAATTGTGCTGCCTGCGAGGCCAACTGCTGCTGCTCCTTGATCCTTAATCCTTGATCCTTGATCGATTCTCCTTGGTTTGTCTGCCTGTGTTTGTTTGTCCATTTGTCCATTGTGTCAACTGAATGCATTTCTAATTATTCGCACTCAGTGTGCAGCTTTATGATGCTGACGCTCAATGAATGCGCTTTTTAACTAATCCTACCAAAACATAATTCTGGGAAGTATTTTCGAAATTTTCTAGCTGATTACTCAATCGGTTTAGGTAAAGTATTTGAAATTTCTAGATATTTTTCCATTTTTTTTTTTTTTTTGCGAGTTCAAAGCATGATATAGGGGTGATTTTAATGTGTATAAAAAAAATTGATTGTTCATGATGAGATTATAAATTGTGTGCTTTTCAGTCAGTGAGAACTTTTGACCTATTGCACATACAAAAGTAATTGACACGTTATAATACAAGTTGTGTTACAAAACGATAAATTCACACAGTCCCGCGTCCATTAGCATATAATAATTAGCATTATTTTTACAACAATTACATCATAATTAAGAAAAACAAAAAACCCTATGCTCATCGCATCAATTAAAAAAAAAACCAGACAATTTGTATATAATTTCAAGTTGTATTTATAGGCAACTTTTGAAGCGTGATCAGATCAGTTGTTATATCACTTATGATGTAATTAGCGCTGTAGTTTAAGGAAACCTCAAATAAAACTCGAAAAGTTTGAAGAAAAAAAAATCGGAACATTAAAACGTTGATTGGCGATAGGGAAATATATGGCCAAAAGGCTCAATGAATGCTAGACATATGGCTAGATGGCTATGTATAATAATAATAATAATAAATGTAAATCCGTTGTTATGGCCAAACATGATTTTACAGTCACTAATTGCATAATGCACGTGGAATTACTTAATTAGGCAATATTATTTTATGCTACAAATCGAAGTGTGGCCATAAAGGAAAAGACCCCTTTTTCTTGTGCGTTTCAAAACCAAAGCAAAGCAAAGCAAAACAAAAGAGAAAAAAAACTGTTACCTGTGCCAAGCCCAATGGGGGAGGAGCTACCTGCTGGCCCAGCAATGACGTATGCGTAAGCGAGACAGTGTGCGTGGCAACGAAAGAGCGAGCGAGCGAGCGACTGCAACATAAGCCATCTTGAATTTCAAACTAGCAACGGAAATGGGGGTTAAAAAACTACTGCTGCCCCTGCTGCACATAACGTACACACTGTGTGTGTGCGAGCGAGATGACTAGATAGTCGTCTGAAACGCTGCTGCCTCGTTGAGTTTTTGGCTTACATTTTTTTTTTATTGTTATCAGTGCTCGACGTTGTTCGCTGCTTTCAGTACGACTTCGACTGCGGTTTACGTCGCAACAGAGCCAAACGGAACGGCAGTTGAAAAAAACGCAGCTACAGCAAAAAAAAGCGTCTGATCTTAACGCGATATATAAAAATACCAAATAATAAAAGAGTTGAACGATAAACGATAAATCGACCAACACAAACACAGAAAAGTGCGTGTGTGTGTGGGCCAAAAGGAGAGCAAAAAAAGTAGCTAGCAAAATGTGCTTGTAATGTGAAAAATAGACAAATAACAACTAACATAAAGACGTACAACGCAAAGTGCAAAATAATAAAAAAAGAGACTTAACACAAAAGATATAGAGTTGATCTAACCTCACACAGAACATAGAGAAAGAAAAGCAGAAACATGGTTTCGCATTATTATAATATGCCGTATTCGCAAAAGCATAGCGCCAATTTGGCTTATGCATCGGCGACACAAGCATGGAATTGGCCATCAAATTATCATACACCGCCCAATCATCAGTTTATCGGCGATGTGGATTCGTCGCATGCCGCTGCCCATCATGCTGCGGCTGCCCATCCAATGTATTATAATGCGCACATGTTCCACACAGCGGCAGCGGCGGCCAGCGATTGGCATTCGCCCGCTTCCAATTCAGCGGCAGCGGCCGCTGCAGCAGCTGCAGCAGCCAACGATAATTTTGTACAGCAGCAGCAGAATAACGGTGTTCCCACAACGGCACATCAAATTATGCATCAGCATCAACATCAGCATCATGCGCATCTAAATGGAGGCGGCGGTTCGAGCAGTTCAGCCAGTTCGGGCAGCAGCAGCTCGGCGCCCGTTGTGGGTTCGACGCAACTCAACGAAAGCTCAGATCCCGTTGCCATTGCCCAGGCGCATCAACAGCAGCAACAGCAGCAGCACCAACAACAACAGCAGCAGCAACATATTGCCGAGGGTTTGCCATCGCCACCGATAACGGTATCGGGCAGTGAGATTTCCAGTCCGGGAGCACCCACCTCAGCCTCATCGCCGCATCATTTGAGCCATCACTTGAGCAACAATAACAACAACAACAGTCCATCTACGCACAACAACAACAACAGCATCACGGCCAACAACAACAATAATGCACATCGAACATCTCCGCCGAAAACTCAATTTTATGATTGGATGAAGAAGCCAACATATTCAGCGCAGCCGCAGCCGGGTAAGTTTTCAAGCTAATTCTGTAAATGCTAAGCTAACATAGCAAATCCATTTAGTCAGTGCTAAAATTTATAGCAGCAGATTAAAGCTAATTTGTAGATTTAGTTGAACTTAGAGTTCTAATTGATTTTTTCACTCAAAATCATTTTAGCGCTTTTCACTTTTGAAATACTTTATAAAAATATGTAAAGCAATAAATTGAGATATGCAGAACATAATACAAAATGAAGAGCATCATATGAAAGTAGTTAACTAAAGCAGCAAAATGTCTTGCGCCATATGTGGGCAGTACTAGTGCTTTTAAGCTAACATTATGTGTAAGTTTCAAATCGAATTCGACTTCGAATTTAGTCACTCCTTTTGAGGGTTTCTCCCGCATCCGCAACGAACACAGGCTCAAAAAAAAAATCGAAACAACAGTCCCCCTTTGTCTGTCTGCAAAGCCAAAGCTCGTGCTGTTCGCGCTTCACAGAAAAAAAAAAAAAAATATGAAAGACAAGAAAAAAATCGAAAAACATAATTTTATAACTAACCACAAGCAATTTGCTTGCATTGAGCGCTTGCAAAGAAGGGCCATTAGGCCCATAAAAATCAAATGTTTGTCTTCATTTTACGGCACACACAACGAACGCCTTGATTTATGCCCCAGGCTCACCTCAGTCAGCAGTCGCAGCCAGAAACTTGTCGACTCTGTTGACTAATTTCATGTCGTAAATCAATTTAACTATAAAAATAAAAAATAAATATAAAAATCAATGGGGTTGATCAATTCCTCATACCACAACAGCAGTTTCTAATGAAAAATGCAAATAGAACTTAAGTCCGTCTCTCACAACAATTAGCGGCTCGAGAAGTGTTTGAATTAGGTTTTGGAGTTTGACTGCAAATGCAGCGATGCGAATCCATTGAATTTTTAATGTGTTTCGACACTCTTAATACCTTACAAAAATATGCATATTCTAATTGGGAAGCTTTTTCAATTGAGTCATTTGTTGTTTTTTGCCTTTCTCTCTGGTCTTCTCTTTGTATGTCAAAAGCTTTCAAGGCTTTTTTTGTGCTGCTGTCGCCTGCACTTCTTCTCACACTTTTGTTTTGTTTCGTACTCTGTGGATTTGTTTCTTCCATTGCACAATAACACAGCATTACCATTTACTGCAATGCAAATACCAATGCATGCTCTCACACATGCACACACACTAACAGACTTACAGACGCGACGCGAGGTACCCACAAGTAAATACACTCATGCATAAGCACGTGCGCAGCGCTTACAATTTATGACCTACGCGCAGTTTGTTGGCCAGACATTTTTCAAGTTGACGACGTTCGCTCGTTCGATATCGACGATATCCATTAAGCCCATAAAATCTGTTGGTATGCAATTAACGTTTATGGCGCACACCGCCGTTGTTCATTTTAATCCTTTAACGGGTCAAGACGACAAATTAAGATTATGCATTTTATTTATTATTCGTATAAATAATAAAATAAAATAAAAAACACAATTCAACAATTTTTGTTGCACACCACAAGCGCCATGTGGAAATTCTATCTAATGTCGATATATATTTATGTGTGTTTGGGGTGTACGTGTCAAGAGGAAACTCGGTACAGACACACATACACACATACACACAGAGAGACTAAGTCTCTATTGGTATGTGGCAATAAAGTGTTTTGAAGAACTGTTATTGTTGTTGTACTGTTGTACTTTTGTTTCAATAGCTGTTTAGCGGGGCTTTCGCGATTAGATTAGCTAGACTAGCGTTCTTCGTCGCATGGGACACCTTTTTGGGTGAAATTTACCAACGACGGGCCGCCTGTCAATGGACGCGAGGCGGGCTCTATGTTCCATGGAACCACCCAAGTTTCTATGTTGCTCTAATAATTTTATTTTAGCTCTTTTTTTTTGTTGTTTCTTTTTTTTTTTTTTTTTTGGTTGTTACCGCGTAAACGTGGACGTTATCTTTAAACCATGGTGCGATAACAGGTTCGCCGCTTGGGCGTATTGATTAAAACAATAGTCTAGCCAATAAACCAATAAAAATTAGTATTACTTCCAATAAAAACTAAATAGCGACATTTATGGCCAAATCTTTGCAATCATTATTATTACCAAAAAATAGAAAAAAAAAATTGGCCGCCTGTTGCAAATTAACAGATGGGGACCAGGAAGAAACCTAAACTTGACACACTGATAAGCTGAGCAGGAGACGAGAGAGGGGGAGGGGCGTGTGCCGAAGGTTGAGTGGGGGTTAAACATGTCTTTGTGTGTCTCATCAGGCTGGGCATAAAACTTAATGCCACACGACACATTGAGATTTAATATGTCAATATGCACAAAATTTATATATACACTACACTACACTGCACCCCCCGCACACAAAATAAAATGGGAATATTACACATATCTATAGTCGACATATAAGCCAAAGCATAGATGTGGCTTCCCCCAAATGTCTGGCCCACAAAAAAATTGAAGCAAGTTATGCTACAGTAAAGTTATGTTAAAAGAACTTAATTTCCAATTAAAATCGTAATTAATTGATATTTGCAAGTTGAGCAATATAAATATTGATTATCATCAATATTGTAAACCTAATTCCAAAATCCCCACAACTCATATTATATACACGTAGACATAGGATTAATCAAGAACAGAATTTCTCATCTTGGGCTAACTGCTTGATAGCTCCACTTAGCGAGTGATCACTGTATATTCGTTTCTATACTAGATAGATAGACTTTATATATATATACTACTATATATATATATATACATATATATAATGCCTGGGACATAGAC
This sequence comes from Drosophila trichaetosa, assembly GCA_035043205.1. Classification (NCBI taxonomy): domain Eukaryota; kingdom Metazoa; phylum Arthropoda; class Insecta; order Diptera; family Drosophilidae; genus Drosophila; species Drosophila trichaetosa. The sequence continues at coordinate 854,931 of JAWNNE010000502.1, forward strand.
GTGCCTTGTTTGGTTGCATGATAAGCCATTAAAAATGGCCACAAGGTGTGCGCTGTTGCAGTCAGCTCAACGTTCTCTATGTCGATGTCGACGTCGCCTGTCGATCGTTATCAGCGCTATCAATATTTGGAATTTGTTGTTGCTATTGTTGTTGTTGTTGTTGGAGTTGTTTTGTTCGCATTGCCGTCAGCAGTCAGAGTCAGAGTCGTAGTACCTTTAGCTGCCCCGTCGCGTAGCATGTGTCAAAATGAAGTTTACTGTGTTTCTACACTCGAACAAAAAAAAAAAAATATCGCTCGGAATTTTAGAAATTCTTTTCTTACTATTCAGAAACTAAATTTCTAAAATTACAGTGTACATCACTAAGCAAACATCGTCTGGCTGTAGCTTTGCAAAAAACACGGTTAGCGTTTCTCAATTTCAAGCTGAACTTTTGTCATTTTTTTCCGAGTGTAGTTGTTGCTTGTTGATTTTTAGCCCAGTTCATCATCTAGCCAGAGCGACATTGGGTCTGACAAATGCTATACATGATTGACATGCCAGGATTAGCCCATAGCTCATTCTCTCTCTCTCTCTCTCTCTGTCTCTCTCGCACTCAATCACACTTTTCACACTCTTCCCTTCTCTGTCCCTCTCTCTCTCTCGCTCTTCTGCTTTTTCAACACATTTACTTTGGGCTTAGTTTGTTTAAATATGGTTTGTGGCCTGTTTATTTGTATTGGGCATTTATATTGGTAATAACTGAAATTTGTTGCTGCTAAGTAGCCGGAAAGCCCTTCTCATATATACACATTTATATTGCTGAACATTGAGTTCATTATACAAATATATATATCGATAAATATACATATATCAGTTGTTCGCTTAGGCGCCTCGGATTTTGGGTAGCTTTGCAAAAGAAAGGGGAAAATTAATAATAATTTTGAATAGTATAGTGTTTGATTATAGAATATCTATTGCTGATGATATAGTATTCAATTTTCCATAATCAATATTCTATAACTTAAAATTAAATCATGAATAATATTTAAGAGTCTTTAGAGTAGTTTATTGCAAAGAAAGATCCAAGATTAAGTAATAGCAGAAAGTATTATGAATGATCAGAAATATTCGTAGAATGAGCTCATAATTGAGTTTAATCTCTCTTATCAATCACATTCGATTTGAAAACAATTTTAAAATTAAATATGTGTCGAATCAATTCCCTTAGTCATAAACCAAACATTTTTTTTGGTGGCAGCAAGCGTTAAGACCTGCTAGCGACACCAAAATCCGATTGTCAATCAAAATTTTGTGTGCAAAAAAAAAAGACACCAAAATAATATCTCAACTAGGCATAAGTCCAGTGATTGATTGACTGACTGACTGACACAGTGATTGAGGGGACTGTTTTGAGAAACGTGTCAAGTTTATGGTGGACACGTTTCCCATAAAATTCAGTAAATAGAAAAACGTTTTTTGTCATCATGTGTGTGTGTGTGTGTGTGTGTGTGTGTGTTTGTGTATGAGTTTATGGTCAAGATTTGCAGTCCAGCAGTTTTGGCATATAAAACGGACCCTCAAACCATATACTACAAGCCAAACCAAACCATATATATTGTGGGCGCAATGCCCGTTAATCGCTTAACAATACAATAAAGTAGCAATAATTATAAAACAAAAAAAAAACTAAATTAAATGTTTCATTCACAAAATAGGAGAACCATAATAACAATGAGCAAATAAATATTGTATATGGTAGCAATATTCTGATTTTTATGCCACTTTAATTATGAATGATGATTATTATTCATTGTGTAATGTGATTTAACGCTCAGTTAATTACTATAGGACCCCCTTCCCCACACCCCCCCCCCCCCACTTCTGCTCAAACAACTCTGCTCATATCTCAGTCTATTTATATACACTCATTCATTTTTCACAGTGTTCCAGTGCCAGTGCCAGTGCCAGTGCTCGTTGTTGCCTCTTGCAGCTGCATCTTGTGTTTGTTTAGTGGCCTCAAAGATTATTCAAATATTGTTACACATTGACCCAAAGCATTTAACCTACTCAGATAAGTGCAGGAGGAGGCGAGAATCAGACCAAGTCGTTTAGAAGTGTAGAAAATTTATAGTTCACACCACATAATACACGTTGGCGAGAGGTACACAACAAAAATACACACACACAAAATTTATTGCATATTATTTTGTTTAATATTTTTATGAAGCGCAAATTATCAATAATGTGTTGGCCAGGCTTATACGACTTATGCGGCCTGCAGCCCCCCCTCATATAGCAAATGAAACTTTGCAGTGGAAGCGTCAATCATTTTTTATGCCCCATTCAACAGACTACTTAAATAGATTATACTCAAAATGTAAATGCTAAAAAGTATTTATATATATATTTGTTTATCAGCATCGATAGCTAGGTCGATATATGTATTTATTTATATATTTTTGATCGTCTGCTTTCTGGTTCTCAAAGCAGGGAATTTCTTTCAGCTTGTCTGCTTATAAAGTATAGCGGTTTCTCGGGTTTTTATCCTGGGTTATCCTTGTACACCTTGCCACATATCCAGATTTACTATGAGCTCCAATAAAAATGTAGTTGTAAAATAATAAAATAATATTTTTCTTTTTTTTTTGGCACATGCCAATTAGAGATTATATATCAATAAAGTTGTGACATTGAGCACAAACTTCTTGGATTTCAAAAGTTACCTAATAAAACTCAACTAATATAAGATTTATTAATAATTAATAAGCTGGCAACAAATTGTAAATATTTGCAATAGAATTGACCTTTGCTATATGCGTGGCTGAAAATCTGTCCATCATAACTTAGATTAATATAAACTTTAACCTATAAAGTCGATGAACTGTAAAGAAAACTGAAGTTGAACTTGTTAGGAATCTGCAACTCTAACTTACTCCATTTGTTTAATCTATAGAAATCTATAACCATAACTGTTTCTCCATTTGTTAAACCTATAAGAATCTATAAATCATTTGTTTAACCTATAAAAATAAATGTATAACTGCTAACAAGATCTTAACTCTAATAATTAACGCCACCCATTCGCAGAACTGTGCAGCACGCCCAATTTAGAGGACTTTACCGATTTACTGGAAGCAGGTGGTACGACATCCGTTTATACATATATATATATATATATTGGCCTTATATATATATCATAACTTTCTTAGTCTCAAATTATGTATTTTGCCTGCTTTGTTTTAGTTTCCGTTCCCTCGCCTGCTCTTCCTCTTAATTTTGTTGGGCTTGCATGCGCCCCGCTCATAAATAAACTGCGTCGTAGTCATATATCGTATCGTATCGTGTATCGTGTATCGTGTATCGTACCGTATATCGTATATCTAGCATATGTGCTTGTAAATGTTTATTGCATGCCCCACAGTCCCATTCCAAATAATTAACGTAAATTTGAAAATAATTTTTTTTCTCCTCTTTTTTTTTTTTTTGGCTGGCATTGAATTTATGGCCTTAATGGCGAACGGGCAACAGTCAAATTGTGGCTGCCATTTTCTAAGCATGCGGCGCCACTCCTCACACTCTTTGTCTCCCTCTCACTAACTCACTCACTCGCTCATTAAGGGGCAACATTAAACCGGTGAGCGTTTGGCTCGCCAATCGCGTGTTGGCCACAACACATCTACGTCTCTGTCTGTGGCTGTGGCTGTGTGTGTGAGTGTGTGTTTATATGACTTTGGCCACATTTCCTACTCACATCCTCTTTGCTCCGCCTTGCCTTGGCATTTTTTGCGTGCAACATTTGGCTGCGGCACGTAGCAGCGGCATTTGTTTTGTGCCGCCGCGCTGCACGCGATCTGATAATATTTTCTTTCTTTCATTTCAATTTTTTCTTTCTTTTTTGCCTTTCCTTTGGCATTTATAATGCTGCGTGCCAGGGCGCGGCTTGCATTGGACAGGGGGATTGATAGGAGTGGGGAGGCGTGGTTGATTGGGGGTAAGCGGGGAATAGCTGGTTTCGAAGGCGTTGTACTTTTTACATATGCATGGCATACGCTCATAAAGCGTATTTCCATGTCGCATGTTTCCACTTTGATGTGCGCCATTTTGAATTTCCCTCTCTCCCCTCTCTCTCTTCTCTCGCTCTAGTGTGTGTGTGTGTGTGTGTGTGTTGCGTGTGCGAAAGAGTTATTTACTGATGCGAACGCATCGCATTAGTGGAACTTTAATTACGTTTAATGGAAATTCTACAGTTGATCTAATTTTCTGGTAACAAAAATACTCGCACATAAATATTGAAGCAAGATGGCGATTTTTAATATTATTTGTGCAAGTTATATTTTTCTATATTTACAGTGTAAATTTACCATACATATTTGTATTTATATTTATATTATGTTTAACATTAAAAGCTAAAACATTAATATTTTCCATAAGCCATATTGCATTTAAAACTGTTGCCAACATTTTATATGTTGAAAATAAACTTAACCAAAAGTTGAATTTTATAAAATGAATTGAAAATTCCGCTTTTTTCAAAATATAAGTCAATTTCTGCTTATACTAAATACTCTGCAAAATACTCAGTATGCAAAGCTTAATTTATAAGCAGTTTGTGGGACAATTTGGACCCCAATATATATACCAATATAAATCTGTTTGCCTCACCCCTTTTAAGGAATAAAGCGGCGGCTAGTCGCAAAGGTGGTAAATTACCAAGAAGGATGCAAAAGGCAAACGCACAGAAGGAGCGAAAAGAAAAAGAATAGAAAATGCGGAAAAAGGAAAAATAAAATAAACGTCAAATCGAATCAAATGATTTTATGATGTAATTTGAGCTAATATTTACGATATAACAGCATCTAAAACAGCAGCAAAATGCCAAATAAATGTTATTGTTATATTGTCGCTTGGGTGGTGAGCTTCCTGCTAGTTGTTGCTGTTGTTGTTGTGCTTTTGTGTCTGCTCTTATTGTTGTCTCTCTGCTTCGCCACATTTATGATGCTCGCATTCGCACTCTCTGTTCTCACCCTCTTGCCCGCTCGCTTTCTCCCTCTCTCCCACTAGCGTAGAGATTTTTGCTCAACTTTAAGAGAACACATTGAGTGTTGAAAAGTCAAGTGTGGCTGCTGCCAGTGTTGTGTATTGCAATGTCCCCGGAGTGCAATAACTAAAATTGCTGCTGAGTGGCAGCCCATAGGCAAAGAGTGGTGTGTGGGAGAGGGGCGGCAAGGTTGCCCGAAACTTTTGACCCACACGCAAAGACAGCTTTAATTCGAATTTCGAAATTTAAATAGCAGCAGGGCAGGAGAGTGAGAATGAGAGCGAAAGAGAGAGCGCATCAGTCTGTGCAGGTAATAAATGTCTCCCAATAGATTTCACACACACACACATTGACTTTTTATTCTGGTCTGCTACTATTTTTGTCATCATGTTGGGCAACCACAGCGATAAGGATGTGACAAATTAACGCACAGCATGCGGCAAGCCACATTAACACGCTGTCAGAGTGGGCAACCACCAACAGACAGTAGGACAGTCAGACAGGCAGACAGACAGACAAGCAACCACCAACTGTCCCGTAACTAACCGCAACAGTTAAACTGTAACTGTAACGGTAACTGTAGCTGTAATCATCAGTGTCCTTCATCTCTCTCGCTCTCACATACTCTGTGATTTGTCCGCTGGGAATTGGGCACATAATTGCCGCAATCTTTTGCTTCCAGTCCGACACTTTTGGTATCTATTTTGGCAACAGCTGTTGTGAAAAATCAACACTCCTCATATATATATATATGTATATATATACATTTATGCTGCGGTCCCTTGAAAATTAGAACTTTTCGCTTCCAGAACTGTTGCTAATTTGCACATAATTCCAATTTAACTGAAGACAAAAACAAATCATTATAATTGTCATATAATCTGTTACAGAGAATATATATTCTAGTTTCAAGTACACAACAAATTGAAAATCTGCAAAGAGGCAAACATCTATCATGTTAATCTTCATATTAAAGATCAAAATCAAGATTGTTAATTTCGTTTTTGAAATCGGTTTCTTATATCTCAGAAAAAATAAAATTTGCTTTTTGTAAACAGAATTACGATTGTAAATTGTAAATAATTATTAAATTATGAAGTTTCAGTTTCCCAGGGGGAGCAGTGTATTCATAATTTACAATCTCTTGACAATCATTTATGGGGTTTAAGTTTGCTCCCAATTTGCTAGCTGCCTTCCCTCTTCAGTATATATATTATATATATATATATATAATAGTATTAGGTATACCCAGAGCTATTGGCATTTGATATTTGGTATTTGCACAATTTTCCTTTGTCGGCAACACAGCAGATACAAGATACAAACACGAATACATTTGTGGTACTCCAGTCATAAGCCATAAACCATTTGATTGTGTTTGAGTTTGTGAATTATTACACTGAGATATATTATTGATAAGGTCAGGGGCGTAACAGGAGCAAGTGTTTTATTTACTTCTATTTACTTTCAAGTTTTAGCAATGTGCTTCAAAGTCGACTTTTATAGCTCTGCAAATGAATCAGAATCATCGAAATTAAATAGAAAATTGTTTGAGATAGATTACAACACAACAGTGCAAAGGTGGAAAATGATATATAAAGTTGTCTATGCATAAATACCATGATATAACTACTTAGAAAGGTTTGATGGGTTGTACAAATTCTGAACTCAATCTTCCGATTTGAAATACAGTATTGAACTGCAAGATAAACCATGAAATGAAAGCGAATAGAACCAATAAATCAAATCCCAAAACAACTTTCTGAGAATGATGACTAGAATAGTTATTAAATTTTATCACAGTGTAATAACGTTACACGCTACAATCAGTGTGAATGAAAGGGCTACGATCAATATCCATAGCCAGACATGGACATACATATATAGATAGATAGATACTTGGATACATTGTTAACTGTAGACTCTTGGGTGTCGCATTCGATGTACAGCAAATAGCTATTAAAGCTTATCGAGGAAAGCCACAGCAAAGCCTCAATAACTTCAATTCCCCAAGAACCCAACACTAACTGTAACTGGAGCTCCCAACTTGCAACATGCAACTCCTTCTGCATGGCTTGTGTTGTTGTTGTTCTTGTTGTTGTTCTTGTTGATAGAGGCCTCAACTGGGATTAGGAAGTGTGGCCATTTGAACTATGCCGCCAATGGTAACGATAGCAAACGTTCTATGATGATGATGTACGCAATGCCAACTTATCCATCATAATGGACATAGATATATATATACCTATCTACTATATGTGTGTATGGCTCTTTGCTTGCCACAAGTTGTAGCTGCAAAGTTGAAATCCATTACAATTACAAAATCATTGTCACACTTAATTGGAGCAGTTGCTCCAAATGCTCTTTGCTTTCTAAATAAATTATTTGTACACCCTACCCACGTCAAGCTATACACCACCCCCACCCACACACTCTCTGCACCCCGCCCACTGTTCCACATAAAAAGTTGCCAGTGACAAAGTCATAAAAAATTGTCACACCTTTTTCTCCAGTACACGCAGCATTTTATTTAATTACGAATAAAATGTATTTGTACTTTTAAGTCTTTGCCTGCCACAAAATGTGCGTGTGTGTGTATATATATATATGTATATATATATCTTTGTATGTATATGGATATTAGCACGCTTTATCTAAAAGTCTAACATTAATACCCAAAGCTCAGGTTTTTTTTTTTGTTGTTTTCTTGATACCCTTAAACAAGGTTGTTTATTTTGGCCATGAAGTGGAAATGGCATAGAAATTTTGAGATAAACTTTTTGCTGCAAGAGTACTTAGAATTCGGCTTACTTAAGTCAACATTTTTTTTTACTCTGTATTGTTTGCAAAAATGACTTTAGTTTTTATTTATACACTTTTTTTGACGGGAGGGGCTTACGACTCTTGAATTATGATCTGTGTGGCTTATCAGAGAGGAAAAAATAGCAACTCTTGTGAAGATCCATCTATCTAAGGCTGTTTGTTCAGACAGGAAGAAAAAGATGGAGATATAGATAGAGAGAGAGAGAGAGAGAGAGAGACGCTTTTTGGTCCACATTAAGTGTGCGTATTTAGTCAGTGTGTGCAGATAATAAAACACTCAGAGTATGGGTTAGTAACTTTATAGTTTTATATATGGTATACACAATTTATTGGATTATGGTTATGGCCGTGAAGGTCAGAGATACAACCGAGCAGCAACCAACGAGCAACACCAACTACCAACCACCAACCACCGAGCACCGAGCGCCGAGCACCACCAGCCCCAGCAACGTTGTGCTCCACTTTGGACTGCTCTAAATAGTGCTAGACTTTTTTTTTTTTTTTTATTATTGTTTACACTGCGCGCATAGCAGGTGTGAGAAATTTGTGCCAACAGATATGCCCAGATTAAATCGAGCAACAGATTTTACACATTCAGATTTTGTGCATAGCATATTTGTGTGCCACAAAAAAAGGTAACTCGAATTATGTAAGACAATTTTTCAAGTGTTTTATAGTCTTGGAATATATATATATAATAAATCAGAAAATGTCTGAAAATCCTTTAGTAATTATTATTAATATTTAAATCAGACTAAAGATAATATAACTTTAAATAATTTTAAACTTTTGCAGAAAGTATTTTTGGGATGATTTAATATATGCCTGACAAAAAATAACCAACTATTATTTAGGATAGCTATAGAAGTGCCTAAATAGTCTGGGATTTTTTTAAGAAATATTATAATAACATTCAAAATTCTCTTCTCTTTACAAGATTTGACATTTTGTTTATTAATATTGTAAAGTTGACTTATTTTTTATTATATTTATTATTTACTTAGATAGAATTATTTATTTAATGTAGACTAATAATAATATTTTTAGTTTTGGTTAATAATTCAACTATTTCCACATTATATAACAACAATAACAAGCGGAAAATGTGCACTTTAGTGAATAAATATTATTACGTTTTGTTCAATTTACACAATTAAAGCCAACTTGATGACTTTTGTGACTTTTGTGACATTTTCTTCGTTTTGTGACTTTTAAGTGTGACAAATATTTGTGCACTTCCTCAAATCAAATCCGTGCAGGTTGCCAAGTCTAAGGCTGTATAAACAGTTTTGGGTTATTATCAGCATTAGTTGTCGTTTGGTTGGTCGCTCGGCATTATGGCACTTATCAGTTAGCCAAGTTAGCCACGCCAGTTGGCCAAGCACAAATAACACGCGCAAACCAAAACCAGCCCAAAAATGACTCCACTAAAATTGCAAACAGGCCTAAAGATGCGAGATTTATAGTTAGCCCCACAGACAGACCGCACAACTGTAGATAGATATGTCTAAGTAGATTACAAATCGTGTAGACTTAGCTGCGAATGAGGCTTTAACTGTGTGTTTTTTTTTTATATGACGATTGCCACATTTGACTAGGCAAACACCAAAAAATGCTCTTGCTGAAGATGAAGATGATGAAGATGAAGATGAAGATGAAGCGAATGCTATAAATTCATGTCTAAACAAAAGTGTAAAAAATAAATACGACTGCGCGAGAGCGACAAAAAGATAAGGATCCAGCGAATGGGTTCTACTATTTCTATATATTCAGCCTTTACTTTTGGGTAATTCACTTTTCTCAGGCAACTTTCAACTTCTTTTTTTATTTTGAATCTATAACTTGTGTCTGAGGCATCAAATGAGTTATTTGCCACAATTTAAATTAGTTTCAAAAATCATTATTTTTTAATTTTTTTTTTATATTATAATAATATTTGTCACATTTTAAATTAGTTTAAAAAATCAACTCGTATATCATTTGAAGGTGTAGCGCATTTTAAGGTCTTTAACACCTACACCTATGTCTATCCCTCTCTCTCTCTCTCTCTCTCTCTCTGTCTGTGTGTGCCTCCCCCCTTTTATCTGGTTGAACTTATCATCTGTGAAAATATTTGTATGTTTGTTCGCTTGTTTGCTCGATTTTAATTGTGGTTTACGTAGTACTACATAGAAAATAAAATGTACAACAACAAAAAATTAGAGCAAAATCCCAATGTAGAAAAAAAAAAAAATTTATGTTTACATTTGAGTTGTTGGGTTAGTCGAGAGTTTCTCCTGCAATGTGTGTGTGTGTGTGTGAGTGTGTGTGCGAGTGTGTGTGTGTGTGTGTGTGTGTGTGTAAGTGTGTTTATCACGTAGGCAACTATATAGCATGACATGATCCCGTGGCCTTTTTCATGCCTCGTCTTTGGCTGTTTGTCATTTTTATTTGAATTTTGATTGACTAATTGCGCAGCAAACGAAGCAAACGCCAAGCGCCACATTTTGGCCAGATCTCTCTAAAGTTGATTCCACTCCTCCAATTCCTCCACTCCTCTCCAGTCCGTTAGGTGTCTTTGGCGGCGCCCCAAAGGCCATAAGTTGTGTTGGCCCGCTCGAGTCGAGTTGAACAATTTTGATGTTTACCGCATTGGTTGACAACAACTTTTGATCGTTTACGTTCGTTTTATGGCCTATCTTAATTCAAATATTGTCGGCTTGTTGCATGACGACGATGAAGATGATGGGCAGCTGGACGGATGACTTGTTTGCCCAACTGACTGACTGACTGACTCAACAGACTGAACAGACTGAACCGACCCAACACAACAGACTGTCACTCACTCACGTGGAGCTGGCTGGTGACGACAGAGCTGCGGGCGCCAAGAGAAAAACCTACACAAAATATTTAAATATTTATTTACAGAGAAGAATATCCAATATGCCATAAGGTATATTTGTATCCATTAATAATGGCAAAGTTAATAATAAATTAAGTTGGGTTTTCTATGATTTTCTTCAAAATTACATTTATTTTGAATGCATTTATTTTTTCTCCAATTTTGTTTTTATATAAATGATGATTTTTTTTTAAATAAATTTAGTTAAATATCTTTTGCTTTTGTGTGTAAAAATTAGAAATTAATTAAAATAAAGTTATTTTTTCAGTGAATTATGTTAACAAATTACCCTGTACCCTGTGAAAAAGGGGTATATTGAAATTCAGTAGTGGTTTTTCCCTGCTTTCCTTTTTTCTTGATAGATTTCATCTGAATGAATTCTAAATATTAATTTTAAGCATGTTCTTCTATATATATATATATATATATAGACATATTTTTTAAGCATGAACATTTCCAAGTTTTAATCAACTTTTTTAATGTATGAATTATCTAAGTTATTGTTATGTTATTATAGTTATTAATAATGCGAAATTCCCAAACTAATAAAAGTTGTTTCTGCTTTACAGGCAAAACGCGCACCAAGGACAAATATCGTGTGGTGTACACAGATTTCCAGCGGCTGGAGCTGGAGAAGGAGTATTGCACATCACGTTACATAACCATACGGCGTAAGAGTGAACTGGCGCAATCGTTGTCGCTGTCGGAGCGCCAAGTGAAGATCTGGTTCCAGAATCGACGGGCCAAGGAGCGCAAACAGAACAAAAAGGGCAGCGATCCGAATGTGATGGGAGGCGGCGGCATTCATCATCAGACTGATTATAGCCAGTTGCTCGATGCGAAGACGAAGTTGGAGCCGGGATTGCATTTGCAGCATACGTTGCACTCAATGAATCCGATGGCTGCCATGAATCTGCCCGCCATGCGTCTGCATCCGCATCTCACGGCGCACAGTCATCCGCTGGTTGCGGCAGCGGCACATTCCCATCAGTTGCAACAGCAACAAATGTCGGCAGCGGCAGTTGGAGTCGGCACGCTTCCAATGTGACATGGTGATTACCAAGGAGTTGCAATCGGTGTTGAAGCGAATGTGTATCCAAATCACAATCACAATCACAACAATCCCAACAACAGCAGCAGCAACAACAGCAGCAGCAGCAGCAGCAACAACTATATGTTGCAACAACAGCAGCAGCAGCAGCAACAATTGGCGAGCGGCGTTAGCTTTGCAGCGTGTTCTAGTGATCTAGCGGTGGATTTAGCTTAAGTCTTACATTAACTATATATACTATATATATATATATATATATATATGTGTACATCTATATTTTTTATTTTGTTGAGGGTTGGCTTTTAACAGTCAGACTGTTTTTTCTGTTTCTTTTTTTTGTGGGGCAGCGGCGCCTTCTTGAATATTGCACGTTGTTAATTTTTGTGATTGTATATTCCCGGCTGCCCCCCTCCCTTCCCCCTGCCACCAACAACATACAGCCTGCCCCCTAAATATATATGTTGTATTAAATGTCACAGCGCCTTATTCGTATTCAATTTGTTTTTTTGGTTTTAGTTAATGTTTATCAAATGTTAATTAAGAGCTGTTAGTTAACATTAATTAAGAGCTGTTAGTTAACATTAATTAAGAGATGTTAGTTAACTTTAACTGTTAGTTAAGAGCCGAAAAAAAAAACAGACAAATTCAATTCACAGTTACGCATAATATTATACTTGTATTTGTATAGCCGTCCCGCTCTGGCATTTATCTTTGAGAAAGCACAAAAATTTCATAATTATTTAGTTAATATGTAAGAAAATCAAAAAAAATAAAAATAAAAGAGTTTGGTGCAATTTGATTACACACAAATAATCACACACATGTAAATATCTAACACAACAACAACAACAACAAAAGCAACTTAAATGCTGTAATAACAATTAGTTAGTTAGTAGTATATTTTTAGAATAAATTCAATTTAATGTTAATAAACGGACAGCAACAACAAATCCAACAATCAAAACACACAAATACATATGCACATTTAACACACATTTCGTGCACAACACACAAATTATATTATAAAGCGTTAACATAAGTCAAATATACAAACAAACAAAAAAACAAAAACAAAAACACAATTGTTGCCTACATATCAAACATACATATTATTAAAGCACACGTGCATGTAATTTAATGTTTATTTAAATTATCGCAGCAATTAATTTATGTAAAAATCCATGTGCTATTTGAATCAAACAAAATAAAACACAAAAAAAAATACAAATTATGATATTACATTTCTTGGGTTAATTTGCTTCAAAACAATGGCAACAACAGCTACAACAGCAACAACAACAGCAGCAGCTGTTATGCTCCACCTACGAGCAAGAAGAAGCAGTGCTGTCAATTTTATTTATATTTGCCTACGCCTTTTCACGTCAATCGCCATTGACGCTCTCTCAGTCACTATTGCTTGCTCTGTTGCACTTACAGCTAAGTGCCGTCTCGGGTTGATTGTAAAGTGCGCGTGTTTTTTTTATAGCTGAGCGTAAGCTCAGTATTTTTCTTTTTTAAAGTTATGTAAACTCTCAAAATAATTATAAATAATTGTGTTTTGTGTTTGGAATTTGAACTCTTCGCTGAAAGTTAAGTATTGAATTGATCTTCAACCAGCAGACCAAATGCAAGTTTCCTTTTTTCTCTTTTTCGATTTGTTTGGTTGCTCTCTTTACTGCCGATGGTAGTCGCCGAAAAGGATTAACGGATTAAGCTTATACCTAACTGTACCTATGGAAAGATCAAATTGAGCGACAGCCAAAGATCAGCTGATCAAAAGTAATTTTGCTTTTAGTCCGCTTTAATTGCATTATCCGCATTCGACGTCAACTTTTTTTATCCATGACACAACATCTCTTTCGCTTCGATTGATTTACGATGCACACTTTCCGATTTATTGATGGCTGCCAATTAATACATAGTAGTAGTGATATTCAAGAAACGAGTCGCCTCGACTCAATCGCCAAAGATTCAAGTATGTATGCAAGTGGTAGAGTCAAAGGGCGAGAAGAGGGGCAGAAATGTAAAAGTCAAATACATAAAAGTATAACGAAAGAATTAAAAATTTTTCACAGCAATAAATGCATAAAAGTCAAATATATTCACATATGTCGATATGGTGTAAAATTTATAATCGTTGGATCGTTGAATGCTGTCAGGCTATTGTCATCACTAATAGAGACATACCGAAAGACGAAACAGACTCGCAAACTTCAAATTTCGAACGTACGTTACTTTTCGGCCAGCCATAAACTTTTATGGGCCTCAAAAGACGTCAATGGCGCAGCTGTAAGCAGAAGTTACGATGATTGGCAGTGTCTGTGTTATCCTCTCTCTCTCTCTCGGGGTTAGCAGGGGGGATTCTGGCAATCCAATGGGTGCCAATTAAGCAAGCCGCCATCATGCCATAAAACTTTTCTCCGTTTGCGTGAGTGATCTTAAAAAGATCATTCGTACATTTTATGGCGGCGGCTGCCAACTGCATTTCTTATTCTCCTCTATTCTCTATTCTCGCTATTCAGTAGAAGAGCGATCATAAATCACTTTGGGATGCATTCCATTACATTCTCTCTCTCTCTCTCTTTTATTCATTTTTGAGAATGTCACAAAATGGCGCACAAATTACAAGCTGCAACATAAGCTGTGAATTCTCAATAATTCCAACCAAAAAAAAAATATGCACAATGTGTAATGCAGTAGCTAAAACCCGAAAAAAAGAAGTGAATTGTCGGCAAAAGTCAAACATGATATTTATTTCGAATGTATTCGTTACAGCCGGCTGAAGACCTAAAGAGTTAAAACCGAAACCCGAAAGTGAATTCCAATTTAGCTTCGAAATCGGCATAAAACAAATGCAAACAAACGCCTGCAATCTTCTGCGCTGCATCTTCTTCTTCTTCTTTTTCGTCCCTCGTTTGCCCGAATACCGTTCACTTTTTTTTCGTTCGTTCTCTTTTTGGTTTTTATTTTTTTAGCATGTAGGTGTGAAAATATAGCGCACACTTCCTTTATCGGGGCAAACGGGCTTGTTTGGTTTCTGCGTTCTTTTGCTCTTTCACATGTCTCTTTTGCAAGTCAAAATATTTTCATTTTTGCGTCAAACGAATTGGGAATCAACAGCAACAACACCCGCTGATCTGAGAACGAACCGTTTTTACCAACAATTTATAAATTCGATTCGATACGATTTTCTGCTATACGCTTTTCAAATCTAGACAGGTTGTATATTTTCCATAGTTGGCACAATTTCCGATTTGCTTAATCTGCTTCGTAATAAATCAGGCGGTAGAGAGCCGCAGTTGGACACACTTGTTTTCATCCAATTGGCCGTACTTTACAAAAACTACGTATTTGTGTATGGACAGTTTCTTGAAAAGGACTACTTATAAATATGTATAGAAATATGTTTGCAATTGCTCAGCATCTTTTTTATAGGAAAGTTTTGCATTATGTAAAAATATTTTGTAGAAATTTTCCTTGCTAATTTCTCTCAAATCTATTTAAAGTGTCTAGCTCATAAAAATTGATCATCAGATCAAAAGTCGCACACCATACGCCTTTGTTTATCTGTAAATTCCTAATTATTCCTAATTAAAACAAAAAAAAAATAAAACAATCAGCACCCACACCACATTCACATGACACTAATATTTTGTTCAAGCGTGAAAACAAAAAAAAAAGAAGAAGAAAAAATATTTGCTTGAGTTTTGAAATTGAAATGCAAATTATTTAGAGTCAATTTGTGGAGAGAGATCGCTCTTGCATGCAGCTTAATAGTTTAAACAAAAGAAATGCTGTTCATATACCTAGGTCCAACCAGGTCTTATCTCATGATCGAGATAATTAATTTATGCCTAGATACATATTTGCTTCTTCACGCGCTTCTTGCAAAGTTTTATCCGGTTATTTTTTTTGTATTTGTTTTTTCATTTTTTTTAGGTTGTTTGCTTGTTTCAAGTTCAGATCAGAGGTGCGCAGACAATATGCGGGCTTTTATGCGGGAGTTTGATTAACACAATTCGAATTCAGTGTGTGTGAGTTTTTTTTTTTGTTTTTAAATTAAGCAACAAGTTTTATTAGTAAGCATGCACTAATTAAACTCTCGCTGTCTGTCCTTTGTTTCTTCTAACAGTTTGTCACAGAAAATT
Source organism: Drosophila trichaetosa (assembly GCA_035043205.1). NCBI lineage: Eukaryota > Metazoa > Arthropoda > Insecta > Diptera > Drosophilidae > Drosophila > Drosophila trichaetosa. The sequence goes on from JAWNNE010000502.1 coordinate 870,854, forward strand.
GAAACTGAATTTTTGGTACTCTGTGGCGCAGCGTGGATCATAAAAAAGCCGCTAAAAGGTGTGGGCGATTTCACAAAAAAAAAGTTCCAAAATGAATAAACAACAAATTCGAGTTGATTTTTTTCAGCGTCTTGATTTGTTTATTGAATTGATTAGAGGGCGTCGAGTGCACGAGCTGCAAACATTTGATCGAGGGTGAAATTAATCAAAGCACACTATGTGCCAATTTTTGTTTTTTTTTTTGTCCTATAACCAAAATTTGTATTTTAAGTTTGACAGTCGCTTAGAGTCAGTTAAATTTTGTTTTTAAAATTCCAAATATTACGCTCGTAGACAAAAGCTGCTTGCTGTAGATTGTAAATTTATCGTTATCGCTGCGCGGGGCTGCCACACAGTGCTGCCAAAACGAGCTAAATAATCACGCGCAGCTCACTTCAAGTCAAACAGAAATTTTGTTTTGTCATTGCAAGTTAATTTCTTGAATTTACAAATAAAATGGTAAGTAATTGGTCTAAATATCGTGGCAATTCATGCTAAATTAACCGCTTGTTTTATAGCATCAGCAATCGCTTAAGGTACGCCCCACCGATGTGCATGTTCTCAATGCATCCGGCCGGGCAGCTTTGCCCACGGAACAAAATTGTTTGAGTCAATTGGCGCACGTTCATCGTTTGCGGGACTCTGAGCTTAATTACAACGATCACAGATACAACATCGACATGCAAATGCTGAGGAATCGCGAAGGACTCGGTGCACCCCTTAAAATGGGCATGGATCGCTTTGCTGCACGTCAAATCGGACGACTACCCTTTCTGCAGTCCAGGTGAGCAGCCAAATAAATATATTTATTTCTATATATATATATTATTAACTATTTGTTTCTTTTGCAGCAACATAATGGACGATGTTTTGACTGGCCGCTGTGATGAAATCTCGTTTGAGGACTTTCTCAATCTGCCAGAATACAATGAGAATTTGCGTCAACCGCATGCCGTTGTGGAAAAGTCAATGGGCATTCAGATTTAAAGGAACATATTAAACATTACCAACTTCTAGCGATTTAGCTGCTAATAAAAAAAAACAACTGGAAACAACAACTAATAAAAGTGCTTTATATTAAGAGTTTAAAGTTTTGCCAATTTTGACTCGGCAGTCAAATTGTCCATGCACATTCGAATTCAATTAAATTTGTAAATGTGTTCCTAGATAACCCCTAATCTTTGATTGCTTCGTTGGAGTTGGTCAATGCGTTCAAAACGCACCAAAAATAAGAAAAATTTAAAAGTCCGGCGTAACTTGGCCACTTCAAGGACCAGATGTCCTTCGGACCACAGACAGTCCTTGGCCTATAGACTCAAAGGGACGAAAGTCCTTCAAACAGCCAAAATAAAAAGGTAACTATAAAGGGACTATTCTTAAAACAAATTTGTTCATAGCTCGGAAATATTCCGGTAGATACTGGCAACACATATGCCAAACATTTGATTTAAACTTGGAGCTGTAAACTGGCCAAAGAACAACCAAATCGTTGTGGTAGTGTCCGAGAAAACTAGGATTTTCGGATTTCGACTTATTTTTCTCACTCGCTCTTGAAAGTATGTAACATTTTCAGTCGAACGAAATTTACCCAATATAGCAACCACTGGTGTGCGTACATGCTAAGCTAAGCAGCAGCCTGCAAAAAAACGCAACAAGAAAAATTATAAAATATTTTTGGTTCACATAGTTTTTGTTTATTTGTAACTTGATTTGTGTTTAGTTGTACAAAGTTGTGTAATTGCTAATTATCGCACAAACTTATTACAATTTACTCAGAAAACAAAACGTATTTGAACTAAATACTAACGAAATATTGGCAGAGCATGATTCGTAAATTAGAATTGGTTGTACTCGAAGAGATTCATTAAATTAAACATATATATATATATATATAAAATGTATATGATATGCATACAAAAAGTTCGGTGTATGGAGAATACAGCTAGAGAGAGAGAACATTGTCTGCCCCAAGAAATGCAATTAAAAAAATAAACGTAATTAAAATATGTCATACAAATAGAACAGCTTGAGAAAGGACGAATTCGTTTCATACATAATATTACATTAACCTTAAAATTAAGGAAATCAATTTAAACAAAAAAATATGGACGACAGGCATCTTTAAGAAATTATACAACATTGCATATAGATAGATAGATTTTAGATAAAGTAGATATTTCGTTTGCGATTGAATACAATAGGTATCTAAAGATAAAAGAATTCGTTTGCTGCTATTTTTTGCACAGCATTTTCTAGTAAATCCAGTTTACCGGCACCCATTGCTCCTCGTGACTCATCTGGTCCAAGGTCTCCACAACTTGACGGAACGTCTCGTCAAAGTCTTCGTTGATAATGATCATATCAAAGTATTTCTCATATTTACGCTGCACAAAACTGCTCTCCTCCACCGTCGAAATGAGATCGTCATCCTGTTCGTAGCGATAATAATAATAATATTGGGATGTGTTAAGCATGTTTTGTGTATTCAAGCAGAGATCGATTAACGATACTAAGGTGGCCTAATGCATGCAGGATATGATTGGGCGTAAGTCAATATTAGACGTCTCGACTTTTGAATCTCTTTACCTCATATAGCGATGCCAGGGACTCGAGTGTGCGTGCACGCCGGGAGCTGAATCGTATGGAACTTTGACGATCGAACTGTAAGCAAGGATTTAAGGAATAAGTTCTAATCTACAACTAGCTAATACACATATATATATACATATATATATATATATATATACATATATATATGTATATATATATTTTACAGTACCGATAGATTTCTATTGGAGCCGGTTGCACGACGATCGGCATAGATGGTCTTCAGCTGCTCCATGCCGGGTGCAGCGACGAATATGACAAATGGCATCAGTTCCTGGCTATTGTGCAGTATCTTCAATGCATTCGGCGCACAATCCAAAATGCACATGCGTCCACTGTTGATCACATCCTTGATCGATTGCAAGTGGGTGCCATAGAGATTGCCATTGTGTTCGCCATATTCGAGGAACTCGTTCTGCTTAATGGCCTCGTCCATTTCCTCGCGATCCATGAACCAATAGCTAACGCCATTCTCCTCCAAGGCGCGCTTCGGGCGACTGGTGTCTGTTTAAAAAATATTTATATATAAAGATCGATTGCAGGTTTTTTTTTAACATACGTGGAATCACTGCTCCAAATTTGTCCACATCGCTGTTGATCAGTCGATTCTTGAGCGTGCGTCTGCCCACACCAGAGACGCCAATCAGCACCAGAGTTTTCCTGCGAAATGGTGGCATGCGTGTCACCTCCTCATAGAGCAGCAACTCCGCCTTGTCGAACTCACAGTTCGCCACCGACCGATACATCGTCTTCCTTTTCCTCTTCGATATCTACAATAATAATCTTATCAATATAAAATTATACTATCTTTAATTATTAAAGACAACGCACCCTCGTGCCACAGATGCCAATCTTGTGCACATAATCCGCCTCGGGCGCCACAAATGCCTTGCGCCGCTCCTCGAGCTCTTGCGACGGAATTAGTCCTATTTTATCCGACTCGGCGGTGATATTCTTTGCCTGCCACCAGTTTGGATCTTTTACATTAATTATCTGTAAGTTTAAAACAAAAATTAGTAAATCATTTTGCTCATATATAATTTAAAATTGAAACACACCTGCAAAATATCGCCGGATTTGAAGGGCAATCCAATATCCCTGCAGGGCAGCAGCGAATCCTCCGATGGGGTATATGAGAACAATGCGCGCATATAACACTAAAGAAATAATTATTTATTTATTCATATATATATATATATGGGGGCAAATCTGATTTATTAAGATTTACTTACTTTGTTGCAGTTGTTTTTGAATTTTGTTAGGGTCTCTTTACTGAACAAAACTATTTCATTTGATATATATGGGCATTTTTTAGATACGAATGTTAATTTTATCATTTTAAAGTGAGATCTCTCGATAAAGTAGTTTTCAATCTTCACATGCGATAAACTTAATAGAGAGAATGCCCTTATATACTTGATTATGTAACGATAAATCAATTATAAAATGTAAACAATTCAAAATTAACAGATAGACAAAAAACAATCTGTTTTGTTTCTATAGCTTGAACAAATTCATGCAAAAAAGTAGCAAATTCTTTAAGTCTGTTCTTCATTTTGCTTAAAGCACATTGAAAGCAGTAACAAATAAATAACTTACCGTTAGTTTCTTGCCCGATTCAAGATTTGTGATGCCATTCTGTTTTACCTGACCCCCACCAGCACTGACCGTATAGCGACCACTTTTGATCTCCTCATCGACATTGGCGCCGATCTTCAGCGTTAGATTCTCCTTGGCCCGCGACACCTCCACCTGCAGTTCATCGGGTGTGCGCACCGCCGTGCCGTTGACCTCGAGAATCACATCGCCCACATGCAACATGGCCTGTTTATCGATGACGCCCCCGGCCAAAATGCGTGCCACAATCAGTTGTTTGAACTCATCGAGTTCGACGGTGAGGCCCAGCGGCTGCTTGGGATCTCGACGTAGTCCAACCATTTTAATCGTTTCTACGGGCATCTTGCTGGTCAGTATGTTTTCCGTATAGAGATAGCCGCCCGATTGGCGTTGCGATGTCGCCTCGAGTTTCGTTAGAGATCCACCGGCACTTTTCAAGCGTTGCTCGTACAAATATCCTATTTCATCGTGCGCACGTAACAGAGCCTAGTTTCAAATGGAGAGTGAAAGGCAAAATGTTCTTCAGTTTTGAGTATATTACGTGAACAAAATATATATGCTTTACATCAGATTGTTTGTTGTTTGTCATGTTCTTTAATGCTCAATGAGCACATTAACAGCTATCTTTTATTACTGTTAGAATCGTTAAACTTGAGCTTAGACTTACACGAAAGTGAGGTTGGGCCAAGAGCTTGGCTAGCTCGCGAGATTCCAGGCGACGGGAGGGCGAAAATTTGCGTATGATATCGTCACAGATCGGCTTGTTGTTCAAATGCGCTGGCAGAAAGGCGGGCACGGGCTGCGGCTCCGTTGAATTCAGCTGCGTGTGGTGAGAAGCACATGTAAATAACAAGACAGAAACAGAGAGTGGGTGAGTGAGAGGGGGTGAGACATGTACACATAATTAAATTAAAAAGCTCGCATTAAAGTCGGGAGTGGGGCGTTGGATAAAGCTCATCAACAACGACAACATATTTCATCTCTTTGCCCTGGCCTAGGTCAAGTCATCTTCGCTTCTGCTTAATTGACGTTCGCATCCGTTAATTGATAGCTTACGCTTCTTTTTTTTTGCATCTTTTCTCTCTCTCGCTCTCTTTTCCCCCTCATTTAACCCCAGTGAACTTTGGTCTATTTCACTTTAACTTGACGACATACTTTGAGTCTTAGGTCAAAAATTGGGTCGAATGTTCAAACTCAAATTTGGGTCGCGCCTTGCTCAAAAAGTGAATTTTCTTTCAGTTTTGATTTTTCTTTCTTTCTGATTTTGCTGTAATTGCACTTAATTCTTGTCTTCCGCAGCGTGTTTTCTTCGCTTGCTGAATTTATTACTTTCATCGTCGACTACTCAACTGATTCCCCTGTCACCACCCATCCTTATTTGCAATTCCCGCACGTTAGATCTATTATTATTATTACTGTGTCTGTCTCTTGCTACAATTTCCGCCCACAATACAACAATTCAGTCAGTCAGTCACTCATGCTATATTTATATGCTACAGCGAGTAATTCTTTCAATTTCGCTTGACGTGGATGACAAATGCACACGAAAGCAAAAAAGAAAAGGAAAAGGAGAAATTTGAGTGGGTGGCTTAAAGTGTGTAAAATGCACTTATTTGTATTCTATGAGAATTACATTTTTTGTTATCAAAAAATGTAATTAATAAATTATTCCACAATAATCCTTTTATATTAGATTTATATTACTGCATTCTAATTATCGACTGATCATTGTATTTTATTTCGATTTGTTATTTATTTTGTTAATATTTAAAATTAGCTCTTTAATAAGCTCTTTGGGCGCTTAGAAACCAAAAAAGCTTAAGCGACTTAAACCTTTTTTTGCAGACAAAAGATTAGCGCTGTCTCCAGGCAACGCATTTGTTTATTTACACATTGTCTGGCGAATATCGCATTACAGTTCTTCTTCCGCATGAAAAGCAGAACAAGTAGAAGTAGTAGAAGCCCCACACTGAGCTTCCTAGCCCTAACATACACAAACGCACACAAATGACAACTGTTATTGACACTGAGCTTGGCTGTTGTTGTTGCTGTTGTTGCAAAAGGGCTTTCACCTTACAGTTTTGTTGTCATGACAAAAAAAAACACACACATCAACAGGTAAATGGGTAATTAGCCAATTGTTTATTGTGTATTGTACACAGTTTAAAGAGAGCAATGCAATTTATTATATTTTATTATATTTTTCCCCAACAACGTATTACGTGTGAACTGACGTATCTTTAAAGAATTTAACCTTAAAATTGTAATGTGTATTTAGTTAAGCGTTATAAGCTTTAATTGAAAGGTAAATATTTTAATTTAATTTTGATTTAGTGAAAAGTAAATATTTGTAAATTTTCACAGATATTTTTTCACTTTTTTTTTTGAGCCACTCCCAAAACGCGCGAGCGGGCCAAGAAGAAGAGGAGTAAGAAGAAGAGCGAAAGGTGTAAAAGTATCAGTGTGTGAGTAAGCCGGAGAGTAAGCTTCTTTCAGTCTGTATATATATTATGTATATGTTTGTTTGTGTGTGTGTATGTATATGTGAGCATGCATTTTGGAAATGCCAAAACACACAGTTAAGACGATGTTAGTTACACAATAAATAAATGGAGAGTCGCGACTACGTCATCAACCAACTGAGACATGTTCGAGTGCCAGTTGGCCAGGCTAAAATTGTGGGCTTTTACGTTCGGTTTGTTGACTAAGTAACCAAGGCAGCAAAACACTTGCTCTATTTACACACACACACAATGCATATTGACTTGGCTTTAACTATACAAATTAAACGTTTAAATTATGCACTAAAAACGATCATAAGTGTGACAGAGAGAGAGAGAGAGCGCATATTCAAAACTAACTGTTGAATATTTGTAGTCCCCGTTTAAGCCATGCTCAAATGAGCAAAGCGTACGCATAGACACACACACAGCACGCACATACACAAATACACAGTCGCCGCAGAGCGCGCGTAACAATTAACTGAACCTCACCTTAGCACAGCTCGCAAGTAACTGACTCACAGCGAAACAAGCAGTTTACCAAGCACAGTTGGGTGTGAGGTTTGCTAGCGCGAGAGAGAGCGAGGAGAGCGCGCGTTCTAGGGCTAGAGAGCAAGCTTGTCTCTTGGCAGTGTGTGCATTAGTATTAGTGCGTGTGAACACTTGTTATGTTGTTTCAACGTTATAACTGTACGCTGCGCTGTACTGGCTACTGTTAGCTAACAGCGACTCACAACGTAGAGCATTAAAGCCGCTCTCTGGAGAGCTTTTATGCTAGGCAGCAGCTGCTGGTGCTGTTGCTACTGCTGCATTAGTAGGCCAACTACTTCTCTGTCTCAGTGCATTTGTTGATTTTGTTTTTGTGGCCAGAGCATGTAACATAAAGTTAACATAAAGTTTTCATAATTAACACAAGCATGCAGCACACATTTACTTTTGAAAAGCCATTTTCAAACCGGTTTCCACTCTTTTTTTCATCTTAGGGCGTTGTTATTATTGGTGATTTCGATGCGAGTCGCTTTAATAGCCATGTGGAATTTTGAGAGACATTTCTTTTCAACGTTTTTTCCTTTCTCGATTTTATTTTTCTTATCAGCGCAATCTCGTGACTTGTGTTTTTAATTACTTTCACTGCCTTTCCCAAGAACCAACGGGTCAGTGTAATAATCTCGTTGTACAGCCCAACAAACTAATGCTAATTCTAATTATCTGCGACACGCGACGTCGCTTTTAATTATTTTCTGTGCTTTGCATGCCTTTTTTGTCGCGTGTTTAGCTTCTTTTTCTAACAACAAACAAATAATAATTTCTATATATTATTGTTTGCATTAAGGCATTTTGGTTAGTCGAAAAAATCAATATACCTGTCAAATTATTGCGAAACTTTAAACATATGCAAATTGCGAACGTTTTTGCATGCTTAACAGTAGTTTAATATTCAATCTTTACATCATGTACATAAAATTAGCACAAATAGTCGCTGCACAAATAAAGGTCAAGTTTATGTGAGAAGAAATTGTGTTAATTGCTATGCCATAATGAACGATTATCATAAAAGCTCGTCGCGTAACGAGCACTCAAGTGTCATTCAGTGCTTCGCACTTAATGAAATAGAACAAAAGACATGACGTGAAGACAGCCCAACTCACATTGTCTGAGTGCTCCGATTTACCCAAGTGAAAGCACTGTGAAATTGCAGCCCTGACCCTTTTTTTATTTACTTTCATCTACTTCAAATGGTAGCAAAAATGTAATCACAAGTAAAGTACTCCTTTAAATGATGTAATAAAAAACCAAAGCACACGTTTTATCTCCTTTACATTTGTATCTAAATGCTTACATTCAACAAAAAAAGTGAGCGCAAGCAACAAATTGATTTTTTTTAATCTATTTAATGTCAACTAACAAAAGATTAAATTAAATTCAAAATAAAATTTAATTTGAAATAGATAAAAACCACTTAGTACGAATTTATTCAAGATATAAAACTATAAACCATTATTTGACATGAATAAATAATTTTCTTTACTCCGTATACATTTTCTTTGCTCTAAATGGCATTTAGTAAATTTCTACAATCAAAGTGCTAACATTTTTGTTTTGAGTGTATGCACACAGCATGTTAAACCAGCAATAGAGTAAACAATGATTTTTCTTGTCTGTTCGATTATGTGAAAATGTACTCGATTTTCCCCATGTTTCCTCATTCTGATGGAGAGCATATGGTTGTTGTTGCCTTTTTACAAATCTGGATCTGGGTCATGCACCCAATAAAATCTATATGTGTGTGTGTTGTATTTTATGTACTTACCATAAGTTCCTTATGCGGCGTTGATGGATTGATGAGCAATAGACCCTTTAGAAAGATTTCATCCGTGTCCGAGAGGTCAGCGGAATTGCGAAAGGCAGCTGGAAAAGTGTGAAAAGAAAGAAAAACCAGCTTATGGATAAGATGCATATAAATTAAATGCATACAGAGCTCACTTAATAAATCAAATTCACAGCTATTTAAATTATTACTGTACCCAAAAATTTTACAACTGTAAATTCAAGCAGAAGCTTAAACTTTGTCTCTGATTTGAAAAGGTTGTAAGCTTAACGGTAATTTGACCGTTTGACTGTTCGCTTACCGTTATCGCTGGTATCATCATCAGCCATTTTGTTAGTGCTGGCGAGCAGCTCAACTTGATCCTGACGCGCCCGACGCGAACGTGCACTCCAACGCACCATGGTGGTGCCCCAGCAACTTTTAAATGCGTCGCCGAAAGGATTGCTGCGAAAGGAAGCAAGACTGACGTCACGCCAGAAGGAAGCTCACACACACACGCACACACTCACTTACGCACTTGCATAAGTAGCTGGCTGTGCTGCTAATTTTGGCAATGTCTCAACATATGCCCGAAACTAATATTAATAATCACTCTTTTGCTTGCTATATTTTTTTTGTGCTGTTGTTGTTATTGTTGTTGTAGGCACACAGCGAAACAATAATTCCGACACGACTAACACAACAACAACGATAACAATAAAAACAACAAGTTGTAGAGGCGCGCACAAGTAAGACACGCCAACAGCTAGCAGCAGAGAGCGTTTAACTAAAAAGTCTTTTGTTGCATGCTGCCAAAAAGCTTGGGAAGCTCTTGCAAGCAACTACATAAACAACAGAGCAAAAAACCAGTTTTTCACGCGCTCGATTACGATAACGATGTGCCAGATCTGCTTCTCATTTTACTGGCGCTGGCAGCCCTACTGAATATTTTGCTCATCACTAAAAAGTAGAAAACGCGCGAGGGCTTCAAGCAGTATCAGAACATCAGATACGGCGTAACGGGATTTAAAGAAGAGAGAGCGGCAAAAAATTAAAACGTGCACTTAATGCAGTGATTAAACACCATAATTACCCTCACCTAATTAATTTCGCTATCTAGAGTATATATTTTTATGACTGAAATTTACCTCATATTAATATATTTAAATTTTTATTTTGTAATATCAGCTTCAATTGATAGTGAAGTTGGTAAAGGTTATCTGATTCAAACAAAATGAACAAGCTACCTTTAGTCGTGTACCACTGGCTGTGCTGATAATTTTGAAAATATTTCAAAAGAATTCCCGAAAGTCATTTTAAGCAACTCCATTAAAAACATCGATTTTTCGTGCGTGCTCGATAACGCTAAACATGTGTGTAAATCTGCTAGTCATTTAGCTGCGCTGATAATCTGGCAACGCTGTTATGCAGTGCCACAGTAATCGAGCAACCCTAGAAATTGTAGCTCGTCACTAAAAATCGGTCGTCGGATGCTCAGCAAGTGAGTGAATTTCTATAAGTACAATAAATTCGAACGAAAAAAACAAGTGCAAATAATACAGCCGAATCCAAAAGACTAAATCAAAAGCAAAAAAATGCCGGACGCAGTGCAGCAGAGCTTTGTGCGCTCCTTCATCGATTACTTGAAAAAGCAGGTGGATGTCATGTCGCCGGATCAAAGTGAAAGCATCGAGGTCGCCATCCAATGCCTGCAGGCCGCCTTCGACGTGGGCGACGAGGAACCCGAACAGCAACAGTTAACGGCCACCGAGCAGAGCACAACAGCAGCCGTTCCTGGCGCCGGCCCAACATCGGGCGGCGATGCAGCCATGCAGCCCGGCTCCAGCACCAGTTCCGGTGTCGTCAATACAAAGAACATTGACATGTTCGAGCTCTTCCAATCGCTGTACATTGAACGCAATCCGGAATCATTGGCCTTGGCGGAGTCCATTAAGAACGAGGGCAATCGCTTGATGAAGGATGGCAAATTTAATGAGGCATTGCTGCAATATAATCGTGCCATCACCTTCGATCCCAAGAATCCTATCTTCTACTGCAATCGTGCGGCGGCCCACATCCGTCTGGGTGACAATGATCGCGCCGTGACCGATTGCAAATCGGCGCTGCTCTATAATGTCAACTATAGCAAGGCTTATTGTCGCCTGGGCGTCGCCTATTCCAATCTGGGCAAATTCACGGAGGCGGAACATGCCTATGCCAAGGCCATTGAACTGGAGCCGGACAATGCCGATTATCGCAACAATCTGGAGGTGGTGCGCAATGCACGCAATCAGCCGCCGCAGTTGTCGCACCTGAGCGATGGCCTCAACGCGATGTTATCCAACCCCACGGTGCGCAATCTCTTCAATAGCGCTGAGATCGATCTGGAGCAATTGCAGTCGATGACACAGAATCCAATGGTCATGAATGCAATTGGGCAAATGTTTACGAATTTGGGTGGGGCTGGTGGTGTAGGCGGTGGTGCTGCTCCCGGAGGTGCACCCGGTGCGCACGGCGGTCATGTGCCCATGCCCATGCCGAATGATATGCTGCAATTGTTCCAGAGCTTTGCCACACAGCTGGTCGGGCCCAATCAGCCGGGCACTGGCCAAAATCCAGGCGGACAACCCGGTGGACCACCCGGCCCCCAACAACAGCCGGGCAATCAGCCGCCACCAAACATGTAGAGCTATGAATGGTTGCATCGTTGTCCACTTTAGTGTTAGCCGCCAACCAACCATCATCGATGTGTAATGGAAATCGTTTGTTTTAAATGTTTCAAAATGACCCTTAAATACACATACATATATATTTTTATTAATGCTAAATAAATAAATAAACAAAAACAAATGATTCCTTTTTGTTTTCAATCGAGAGGATTCGTAATTCTATTAAGAAACACAACTCTTTTTTCTTGGTTTCCCGGCGGAACCGGTTTTCTAGTTTTTCATTTATTGAATTTTCAAATTTGATGTTCGCATATTTTGGTTTTAGTTGTTATTGTTGAATTTTCTTTGTTACGTTGTACAATTTGTTTGCAAATCTATGTAAACATAAAATAATTAATGATGCTTGTGGATAAAATAAATTTTTGACAAGCATTTCTTTTTTTACACGATTTTACGATTAGATCTTTTTATATATGATGGAAACTTCATTGTTGTTGTTGTGATTATGATTAAGATGAGCGTTATTGCAAATGGTTTAAGAACTATTTTATATGATTACAACTAGCATTAGATAGTTTGATAGATCGATAATAATATGAGGCATGATATAATAAAACAATGTACGAGACAAACAAAATATGACGTGACATTGTTTTGAGGATATCATGCGACAATTTGGCAAAAACGTGTTTCTAAAATACACTCAGCATTTTTTGTTGTTGTGCTAATTCGAAAGATGAACAAAAATCAAGAGAATTTGTGGAATCAGTTGTGTTGTTATTGTTGTTGCTGAGACTCTGAAATATATAAAACAGTTAGATGGAAAGTGCACTAGATACTCACCCGTGTTGAACGTGGATATCTGCATCAATATCTGCAACGAACTTCGTCTATAGCCAATGTTTTCGTTTTTATTATGTGGGGTTTAATTTAGAAGAAAGTTGTTTTTTTTTTATTCGCGGAACCGAAATGCTACTAGAGAATCAATTCAGAATCTCTAAAATCGTTTTGTCTGTTTTCTTTTCTGTGGTTTTGTTTAACGACTAGGAGAAGAGAGGACAGCAAAACATCGTTTGTTTTAATATCTGTTGTAGCGTCGATTCCTAAAGTTTCCACCGCCGCCGCCACCTCCTCCACGTTGTCGCGTGCGATTGTTGTTGCCATAGTTAGAGTTCACCTTTCCAGAGTATTTGCCCGATGGTGGCGAATAGAATTTCTGTTCATTGGATGGCCGCGTTTTCTTATCCTGCTGCTCCTGTTGTTGCTCCTGATTATTACCATTGGCGGTGCCCTTATCCCCAAATGTGATGGGCACATGTCGTTTGCCCAGTTTCGTCTGCAAGCAATTAAAAACACATTTAAATCGAATAAGCCAAAGAATTGCTCAATAAGAGCATACATTTTTGGGCACAATCCAGGAGAGGACAACGTCATGTTTGAAGATAGGCGGTGAATGAAATAGATCTCGTATCAATATATTGATATTTGATGTTGTCTTCAGCGCCGTCTGCTTCAATTGATTCTCCTCAGTTTTCAGTTCCTCGGCGGACTTGCCTTTGAGTGCCTCCTCCAGCTTCTTAATATAACTACAAATATAAATAAACAATTTTAGTTGATAATTTTGATATTTAATGGTATATGTTTACCCCTGTGTTCCGCGTGCTAGATATTGCAATCTAGCACGAAAGTCTTTTAGTTTATCGGCATCCTCGACAAATGCTAAATTGCCGGGATGCTTTTTGCCCAGCGTGTGCAATGCATAAAGCAAACATTCAGCGTGCGAGAACTGGAATGAGGGTGGTGTATCGGCCACTTCCTCATCGCTTAGCTTTGGCAACGGCATATATTCCTGTGGGACAAAAGGTAATTAATTAAAACCACATTTACAATAAAGTCCACAGGCAAATCTCTTACCAGTAGCACATTGTATACGGCATTAATGCGTTCAGTTGCATTTTCCAGCTTGTCAGTATTGGTTATCATTTCGGCAAATACTTTTAGCAAACGCAATTGTATTTGATCTTGTGCAACTGCTGTGGCAATCAAATTCCACGTGTTTATTGGCAACAATTTATCGCAAACGTACACCACAAATTGTGTGGATTTTATAGTTTTCTAGAGAGAAAAAAGGTCGAGTTTAGATTGATAAGGAATCTGAAGCATTTGCCGGCCTTACCGAAAAATAGGGCGCCGCTGCTGTGGCACATTGTATGAATCGCTCGACAATCTCATCGTCGACAGCAATCGAGTCCGTATCGGTGCTATTTAGTTCGGCCTGTTCCGTGGCCAGTTTGACGAGTTCTGCATGCCCGGTTATTGTGTTTCCTAATTTGCTGGCACCCAAAATGGTCATACATAGATGAAATTCATCCGCTGTTACATCCTGCAACGCTTTCTTCACCTCCTCAACGATGTATTCTTCGATTTCCTTGGTGATGACACTGGGGCCCATAGTCAACAATTTGGTTGCAATGAATTTGAAGCAACGTTCACGTGTCGGTTCATCACCAGTGGTGATCTGCTGGAATAGACCAGTTATGGAGCTCTTTGTGTCCAGTTTGATGATGCTTAGCAAGGAGTTATTGACTTGCTGCAACTCGGTTGCATCGTCCAATATTAGCAGCTGGGCGAGAGTGTCGCCCACGCGCACAGTAGCCTCTGCATTGCCCTGACAGAGCTTGGGCAAATCTTTGATCGCCTGTCGACGTATCTGAAAAATATTAGAGTATTTTTTGTTATATTTTTATTTATACATGTATTTTTATTTATATTTATATTGTATTTACCTGTGTATCATCATCTTCGCATAGGTCGAATTGTGCATCAATCGCCGTATCTGATAATTCCGGAAAGTGCTTGAAAAAGTTGCCAATGAATTGGGATGCCAAACGCTTCTCTTTCGATGTGCCTTTTACGGCCTGCAATATTTCTTTGTATTCCGCAACATGCTGAAAACATGCAAAACGCAAAACAAATTAATATTATATATTAAATTTTACTTTTTTCTCAATCAGCGCCGGCGCGATTTATAAATTTGCATGCATTTACACATACAAACACATAGAGAAAAATATGCGAGTACCGTTCGTTTGGACGCGTTTTTTTTTTTAATAGATTTACCTCAGTTATTTTATCACCCGCTTCGGATAATATTTCATAGCATTTGTATAGTCGCTCAATGTTGTCCATTGTGATTGCTTATTTATTATTTTATTTCTAATAATTACTTTTACAGTCACTCTTACACAGCAAAACGTTTTCCACGATTTTTTCCTCAAACAAAATGGTGTGTCTAGTCAGTGATGTCACTTCTAGTGAGCGTGCTGTCGATTACACACGCAGAACTACTTATCGATATTTAGCTTTCGTTAACAAGTAACGAATGGGTAGCGGTAACGTAAAATACTTTATTATTAAGTTATTCCAATTGCAGTTACAAAATTAAAATTATTTGATTGCTTTTAAGGCCTGCTCAAAATAATCCACCATCATTGGATAGGTCTCGTCATATTGCTGGATATTCTTGCGTCTGGCATTGTCGCGATAACGCTGCAATGCGCCTGATATCAACTCAAGTTTCTCCCGTTCCGCTGTATGCCCATCGAGCCATTCAATCAGCCGTTCATTCGACCAATTTGCGCAGGTGTGCGGCGATTGCAGATCCCCGCCAGCATGTCCAAAGAGAAGCAACAACACTATATAACTGGGCACCAGGGAATCAACGCCCACTGTCTGCTTGACCAGCTCCTGCGAGGTCTGCACAATTAGCAGCGACATGGCACGCAAAAGACGCGATGGTTTGCCGAGCTCCGCAAGATTGGGACAAAGTGATTTTAAGGCCTGCTCCATGTGCTGGCAGTCGTGTTTCAAGCGCTGTCTGCCCGCTCCACTCAGCGGTCGCAAAATGCATAGATTGTGTATGAAGAGCTCAATGCATCGCTTGGCCAGCTCCTGGCCACATTTGCCGGTCATCTCCTTGTCATCAAAGAGCTCAATGTGATGCGACCAGACGCGACTGACGAACTCCTGACAAGGGAAGATTAGGATTAGACATTATAGGAAAAACTATGCTGCCTCAATTCCCTTCAGCGCACCTGCAGCTCCTTCATGTACATGGATGGACCCGTTGTGGACACCCGATCCGTATTTAATCCCGGCTCGCGATGCATGCTCAAAATAATGATGCCGATTGCCGATATAATCGATTCCATAATCTGTTGTAGAATGGTGCTAATTAGCAGATCCGCCTGCTCCAGTGAACGCGCAATGTTGCCACGTGCTGCGCCCGGCGTCTTCTCAAATTGCAGCTGCAGATCGCCCAGCATGCGACGCACCGAATCCTTGTAGTAGTAAAGGACATTCGCCAACTGTGTATTTTGTTGCTGCTGCAAATTGGGCAAATCGACGACCTGCTTGGAATCGGCGCCAAGTTTAATTTGTGCTTCCAGCTTGGTGCACAACTCCTTGCCACAGGCAACGAAAACATTTGCAATCACATTGCTCAGCCGGCTATCTATGAGTGCCGCACTCAACTCTGTGAATGCGATCCTTATAAAATTATCCACCGTCTCATTGCCGGGCAGATCAACACCTGCCAAGCAGGCCTTCAGATTCGCAGCACATTTGCTGACATAGCCCACCTCCAAGGGGGCAAAGATCTCATTATCAAATTGGAATTCATTATTCAAACGTTGCTCCAAACCCCGAGCCGAGGTCAACAGCTTGGACAATCCCTCCTGTAGCGTTTGGTTCACGTGCTGCGAGCACTCATCGAAGGATTTGCGCAACAATTGTTGCACCCGCTGCCAGAAACGCTGTGGAATACATTGATCCGATGCCTCCGAAGTGTAGCCAAATTGATTGATCTGCTCCAGCGCCGATTTCAGTAGCTTAATCTGAGTGCAGCTCTCGTAGAGCTCATCGTACAGCAGCCAATGCAACGATTTCCAGAATTTTGCACGAAAATTCTGTGTTGTTGTCAACTGGGGCGCTTTGCCGGGTCCACGTGCCGCGCTAGACTTCGAGGAGCCATTGGAGCCGCCATGCGTCGGCGAACGCATTGCATCCGCTTTATTGAGCACGGATATATCTGTGCCGGCAAAACACTCTTTGAGCGACTGCTCCATGTCCGCTATGAAAGTGGCCAGCAGGTTCTCCAGCGATTTTTCCAATGTGTTAAAATTCATAAAAATCTAAAAAATAAATGAGATTTTGTATAAGTATGTATAAAAAAAATTAGCAAGGAGGTACCCTGCCAAGTCTTGGCAGGATTCATTTTAATGCCATTTTACGTTTACCTTCAGCGCATTGACGACCTGCAGTTGATTGCGTTCTTGCAGACCGGTGACCAGCTGCATCTGGGTTAGATTTCGAATCTTTTGCCGGGAGCTTATGACATAGGCACGCTCCTCCTGTATAAACTCAATGTCCTTTAGCTCCTTGTCCTCTATGAGTTGACCCAGCTCGAAATGCAGTTCCGCCTGTCGCAGCACATCCTTTGTGTTCTTCAGCTTGGCAGTCAGGGTGAGCAGAGTGCCTGCCGAGCGTAACATATGCGACACCTCATGCAGGCGACCCAACACTTGTGTCTGATTCTCCACCAGCTGGTATTGGGTGTCTACTTGACCCTTAAGGCGATGTCCTGTGGCCCGCACTCGCTGCACATCCTCTGCGAGTGAGTTGAGTGCAGCATCGAAGCGACCCGCATGCGTTGCCTGCTGCAACAGTGCACCATGCTTGTCGCGCACCTGTTGATGCAGTTCCTCGGTGGTGTTTTGCAACCGTTTCGATAGCTCCTGGATCTGAACACCAATTGTCAAATGAGACATTCCCGATGTGTAGTCGTCATCAGTAGCAACAGCTTCTGATGTGGACTTGGCCTTGCTGGGAGTAGATGCACTGGCAGCCATCATTGTGGATACCCTAAGAATTAGTTGTTTAACAATAATAAATCATCGTTATAACATTTTTAAAAAAAATAAAAAACGTACATTGCCAGTTTATGGAAATTTTACTTGGTAATTCTCCAATCGGTCTGGCAAATTTAGGTGATATTTAAGTGTTTGTTTTGGTTGGAAAGAATAATGGGTAATTGGAAGTATTTTAAAGTATTTACAGCTGATTTTCGAGATCCATGGGCAAATGTAGGTGATTTTTAAATGTTTGTTTTGCACTTCAAAAGAATATTTTGTGTTGAAATAACTTTTAAAATTTTTGCAGTAAGGAAAACATGATACCATCCGTGGCTGACTCAAATGTTGACTTACATTCAATATAAATTTATATATTAAAACCAATCTCTCACATTCACTAACACCTAACACGTACGTTGTTAGTCTTTTTTTTATTATAACTTGGTATTTTCGCGAATATTAGGTCAAATTTAGTGCATTTGCACAAGTTTGTTTTGTTTCTGCTGCAATACAATATTGGTGTTGTTTTATTTTTTATTGCAAACACTGCAATGTCGGACGACATTAAAAAGTATTTTAATGGCCTGCTGCACAAGTTCGTGTCGTTTACAGATAAAGCTCTTTTACACACACACATATACCTTGCTAATTAGAGATGAATTTGTGTTGCTTGCAGGGTCAGCGGCCTCTACGTCATACAGATAACGGATCGGGATGGAGTGCCGCTTCTACGGGTCAGTCACAGCCAGGAGAAGAATGTGGACTTTGCGTTAATGCCATCATTCATACCCACATTCACAACAGCCTGCGATCAGGCCAGCAAACTGGGCCTGGGTCGTAATAAAACAATTATATCCATGTATTCCAATTATCAGGTGGGTGTGAGTTATAAATCAAGTGCTTAGCAACGGCACAACTTACTAACAGCAACTATGCTAAATGTGAAGAACAGTTATAATATTCACTGCAACTCTTTTCCCCTCCCCTCCCCCTATAGGTGGTGCAAATGAACAAATTGCCGTTAATTTTGACATTTGTTGGTGCCGAGGATTGCAATACGGGACACATATTGGCCTTGGAACATCAGGTCGATGGCTATTTGGAGGACATAAAGCTGGCCGTCACAGAGCCATAAGGCAACAAATCTAAATCAACAAGCACTTTTGTACGAAATACGAATGTGTAGTATATATATATTGTATATTTAATAAAAAATGAAACTTTTTACTTGGCTTAAATGCAAAGACGCACGCGCTGAAATTAATAATTGTCTACGACGAATGATGTGCAACGATGATGAGCGCCACCTATGAGGAATGATCAGCAAATCACGATGCAATGCAACACTGCACGCCACTCTTTCTCTCTTCCGCACTCCTTTAGAAACTAGAATACATTCGGGATTTGCATGAGAAAAGATTATTCATCATAGTGTAGCGGGTTCAAAGTTCATCGTGTGCACTGGCTGTGGCAGCGACTGCATCACTATCACACGCAGCCGGCGTCTCAAAATCATAGCTATATTCACAACGATTCGGTTCGCTGACAGCCGTAATCCTTGGCTCAACCGCACAACGAATGTTGACAAGCGCCGAACGTTGTGGTCCATTCCAGCAGGCAGCACCCTGGGCATACTTTTGCCGGCTGTACTTATTATCTCCCTCACCAAACCACTGATCCCAGCGACCCAAAGTCGTCTCAGCTCCGCCATTTTTCGGCTTTTGCGAGACACGATCGAAGGGACACAAAGTGTAGACATATTCCCGATCCTCGAACGTATAGCATTCCCCGTCGAGCATGGCCCACTCCTCGTGCGCTCCATAGTCCTTGACATCCTGCTCCTCAATCTCCTTCACCTCGTGCTCGATCTCGCGCAACTGTCGCTCCACCTCCTCCAGCGCTTGGCGTGCTCCATTCGCCTGTTCAATCAGACGCTGTGTTTCCGGATCATAATTGGGCGTCGTTGTTGTTGTCGCTGTTGTCGTCTCAAATTCGGGCAGCGCTTCACCCACACCCACATCCGGTTCCTCATCCTCGTCGTCGTAGTGATCCTCTTCATCCTCCAGCTCCTCATGGTCATCGTGCTCATTGGTGGCTTCATCAATTTCCTGCTGCGTTTCTGCTGCTGTTGGCAAAAATTAGGAATTAATTTCAATAGAAAAAAAAAGAAGTGGAGTTTTTGGCTTACGTTGCTCCTTGGCCAGTGGCGCCTCAGTGGGTTCCTGGTCCTCGTTTTGGGGTGGCTGGAACAGACCATCGGCCAGCATTTTCAGTGGCTTAATCCTGGGCCAGGCGAGCGTAACAAATGCATCCAAATCGACCCGTTCACGTTCATCGAGAAAATATTTGGCCTCCTCAACGGTGATGACTCCATTGCGATCTTTATCCAAATCCATATCGATCATCAGTTCGGTCAGCTCCACAAAGCCATCCTTGTTGGCATCGTAGCGCACAAAACTCAAGCTGGCCTCCTGTCGCATCTGTTGCGGCTCCTGCTCTGCCTGAGCCGTATTTGCATCCAGTTCGCGTTGCTGCTCCCGATACACCTCCAACGCTTCCGTTTCCAGTGCCTCCGCATTTGACTTCAACTGCTCCTTTTCGGATTTGATTGCTTCCTGCTGCTTGATACGTGCCTGCAGCTCGGAGCGACGTGCGGTGCGATCCGCTTTCAGTTGCTTGCCACGCGTAATCATCTCTTGGCGTCGCTCGGCACCTCGTTTATGTAGCTCCGCTTCGCTGCGTCGCTGGATGGCCGCAGCGGCACCCAGTTCGAGGCAGGTGTTGGGACAACCCACGGCGGGTAATTCATCGCTACCATCGCAACAATCACAGATGCCATCCTGCACTTGCGAACTGTAAATGTCGGCGGGTTGATGACCTTGGTTGATGCAATGGAAACGCATTTGGGGACAGGCCGCGGTGCCGGGCTCATCGCTGCCATCGGCGCAATCACAGTAGTCATCATTGACCTGCTCAAACGGTATCAGATTGCTGCCATCCAAGCAGCTCCAGTTGCCATCCGACTGCGGCTGATAAAGTGCCGCCTTCGCCAGTGAAACGCCGCGTGGGCGACGTATATAAGTATCTTTGTCGCCGTGAGCCACTGCGACGACTAAGGCATATGCTATTAAAGCTAATCGTATTATTTGTGTGTGCATATTTAAATCGTTGTCGCTGCGCTTTGACAAGCAAAATCAATTACGTGTAAATTTCACTCTCATAAATGCCGGCCAGCGGTTAAGTGTGCCGCATGTGCCTAACTCGAAAATACAAAAAAAATTGTGTGCAACCATAAGCGTTTGTGTACTGTGGCCCACACACGATACATCTGGTTAGTCGAGAAGAGTTGATCATTGTGTATGCATCATACAACTGCTGCCTGGCAATTGCGAACATTTGCGACCATGTTTGTGACTTGAGTAAATTCACTGGACCGTTAAAATGTAACAATTCGTATTTATGTAAATATATATATATGTAGATATGTCTCATACATATGTTTCTAACAAAAACCCAGTTTGAACAACCAGTTGCTTGCTCAACTCGAACGCCAAATTGCATCGTGTAAGCACACAAAAAATACCAAGTTGTTGGCATGAGTTGGCAGCACTGGCCAAACAGCTGCCGGTTTGTTATTTAACATTGGCCACTTAGAAACACAAGTCAAAGTTAAATAAAAGTGATATTTTATGGATTTCCTGACACAAGTGTGGGCCAAGGCATCGACAACGGAAACAATACCCGCCGCCGTCGTAGTGAACGATGCCAAGCCCGTGACAGATACAAAAGAGAGCAGCACACCAAGTAAAGAGCCCAAGGAATGGGGTTATGATCTTTATCCGGAACGTCGTGGAGAGGTCTACAAACCGAAATGGTCGCGAATCCTGTTCGGGATGGAGGGCAAGGAGAACATCGATCGCTACAAGTGCGAACAAAATGTGTATTGGTGTGTGAAAAATGGTCCGCTGGTCAAGCTGATGATGGGCGCCTTACGCAGTTCCGGATGTCCCATGGATCTGCGGCGGCACATCTCATGCGAGGTGTGCGATCCAACCGTGACCGGTGGCTATGACCCAGTGCTCAACCAGATTGTCGTCTGCCAGAATATGGCCACCAATAAGAGCATGGTGCATGGTGTCTTGACCCATGAAATGATTCACATGTTTGACTATTGCAATAATGATTTGGATTTTCGTAATGTGGATCATTTGGCATGCACCGAAATCCGTGCGGCTAACCTGGCTCATTGCTCCTTCCTCAGCGCCATGATGCAGGGCGATGCATCGCCATTCAATGTCAAAGAAGCGCATCAGGTGGGTGAAACTATTTTGTTGCTATGAATCTCTCATCTTAAACAAGAGTCGAAAAAAAACGTATTTAAAATATCCGTAGCGGTGACACATTTTGGGTTGCTGCATTGACTAAATTTCCCTCAGTTAAAAATTGATGCATACATTTTGGGGCCACACAAAATACTTTAACTCGACTAAATCCTTGCACATTTTCAAAGGATGTGTGGCAGAAACGCAAGGATGTAGTCTAACTAACTCAGCAGTTGCTTATTTCTCTTTTTTTCTAATAATCTCTAACTTGAAATCATTTCAGAACTGTGTCAAATCAAAGGCACTCGCTTCTGTGCTAGCCGTGCGCAATATAAGCCATGAACAGGCCGTGGCTGCTGTGGAGCGAGTGTTTCCCAAGTGCTATGCAGATTTGGAGCCGATTGGTCGTAGAATACGGCGTAATTCAACGGATCAGCAGAAAGCATTCATGGAGGCGCCCATGTACGGCTACGATGTCTATTAGCACTGGCTACACACTACAAATATAATTACACTTTTTGTTAATATTGGGCAATAAAAATATGTTTTAAGAGATGAATTGAACAAAGGTCAAATTATTCGCAATGCGTTATTTAACATTGAATTTGCCACAAAATAGCCTCAAATTAAATTAATATTGCACATTAGTTGCGAAATAAATTCAAGGTCATGCCATAATCAAATGAATTTTGTTGGCCTTATATGAAGGCCCTGCGTTTGGAAGTTGATTTTAGTTAACGTTTAAAGGCCATGGAGGATTGTGAGTTTATTGGCATTATATTGGAAATGATTGGCGATATCTTGTTTGGCTGTAAGTTTGTAAATGCAACTGAAATCATAATATATATACTATATATAATTAATCCCTCTTTTGTCTAGCTAACGACGACTTTGACGATTCGGTGGAAGACGACGATTAAAAACATTTTATTTCAAGTCAAAAAAATCGCATATAAAAATAATTAACTAAAATATAGCAAATCAAATGGAAAATAAAAGTCAAAAACAGATATAAAAAAAACACTCACACAGAAGTCGAGCAAGGTCAGACAAGCTGGAAAAATGGATTGCTGCGCTATATTCGAGATATTGACGGGTTTTCTGAACGATCTGTTTTTCTCCGATATCAGTGAGTTACAGCAATAATGACAATTTTACTAGAATTTAATAATAATCCGTAAATAATTTGATAGCTGATGAGGATTACTTTGGCAGTAATAATTACGACTATTATTAAGATCAAAGGGAGCTTGTATGCAAAAATGTACTAATAAATTTGTTGTGAACATTTGGAAAAGCATTTCAATTGGCGCATGCAATTGACCCAGTTGGTCAATAATTGAAGTCCAGAGACTGATTAGAATAAAAACGTTTTGCGTTTCGGCCACGGCTCATTAAATAGTGAGTCTGGCATGAAACACACAGAAAAAAATATGGCCCAAATGATTGTCATTTAGTTACAGAACGTTAGCCACAACGGACAATAAGCAAAATGTTCTGGGATTTATTGGGCGGCATATTCGACTTTATAATAGGCCTCATATTTCCCAGTAAGTTTGACCTAAATAGAAGAAAACAGTTAGTAAAGGATATATTGTTAATAGGTGGCGGCGATGATGACGCCGACTCAGCGGAAGTGGAAACAACAACCTGATATGTGATGATATATACCATCGATTCATTGTTATATTTCATGTTAATAGTGCTTCAAATATATGTATCTACAAATATGGAGAATATTATATATATGTAACTAACGCTGCTTTATTACTATACCAGATAAGTAAAAGTAAGCCAATTAAAGTGTATTATATACAGTGTGTGTGTGTGTATATGGGTATGTGTGTGTGTGTGTGTGTGTGTCTGGTGTGTGACAATTAACAATTTCACAATGCTGGCCTTAAAACAGTTTGTAGAGCTTTTTAAGTTCCTGTTTTTTCCACTTGGGCAGCTCATCAAACTCATAAAAGGACATCTTAAAGACGGCAACGAAATCATCATGCGTGAGGTGAACCTAAAAAAGATCAGGCGAATATTATTATATATATATATATATATATATATATATATATATATATTATTATATATAGCTATTAAATCGAAACAAACCTCGCGCCTTAAGGGATTGATTTCGGGCGGCAGCATGTCCATTTCTTGCACCAACACCGGCAACGGATATTTCTTGTGTCCATCGAAATCCTTTTGGCTGTTGTTCAGGAGTAGAGCCGAGTCCTGTTTAAGGCAATTGCTGGGCGCCGCGCTGCCCAGTTTCTGACGCAGCTGATCGTAGCCAAGGAAATTCTGTGTAAGAATTAAACATTTTAATAAGAGTTGATGTATAGAAGGAAAGATTCCTTACCTTGCCCCGCTCATTGTCCCACGTCTCGAAGAAGCCCTTGAAGACATTCGGTTCGGCATATTGTCGCACGACAGCCAAAGCGGTCGCCGATCGTCTGCCAAATGGTGCATTCTGCACATAGCTCTGTGCAATCGATGTGTAACGCTCCCGCTCCTGACTCAGCGCCCGGGAACCGAACCAAACGTAGGCCAAGGTGCCTGTGTCAAGGATGTAGGTGCAATCTGCACACAGATCCTGTTGCTCAAAGCCCAAGATCTCTTCGCAGCGCAGCTGGGATTGCTGCCACCAGACGAGAAAGAGCTGAACAGGTGGGCGTGGCTTGAGGGGCACTGTGGTGTTTAGATAGCAATTATTGCTCAGTGTGGGTGAAATGTTGCCACCACCATTGCTGCTGCCGTTGCACATGCTGCCGGCGCCGCTGCTGCTGCTGCTCATTGTACTGCTGGCCGAGGATTGGCCATTGATGACGAGCGTCTGATTGAAGTACATGGCGACCGATTGCCAGAACTCTTTGCTCTCTTTGCCCTCCAGCACCAGCGAACTTTCGCCCAGCAGAGCGCCCACTGCTTTGGCCATTTCACGGGCATCACCAGTGCTGCTCTGACCACACCACACCCACACATGATTCGTTTTGATGGCATAGCAATCCTTGGAGCTAATCGATGTCAGCCGATGCTCCTCCACAGCTTTGCCATTGTAGCTGGCATCACCATACACCTTCAGCAGAAACGTCTCCAGCATGATGTTCGTCTTAAAGTCCCAACTCATATTGTTGTTCGAGTGCAGCAGCTCACTTCGCTGCCCACGCATGATGATCAGTTTGCCCTCGAACAGTTGCAAGAAGTGTGGCGTCTCATCGAATTCGTATAGTTGCACAAACATGCTCGACACTCCGTTCAACTTCTCAAAGCTGGCCATCGCATAGCTGTCGGCCTTGGCTATTGTCTCCGCTGACGCCTCCGAGCCGTTCCATTGATAGATAATGCTCTTTATGCCCACGGAAGCCAGATCGGCGGGCACAACAGTTGCGCACTGCAAATAAATATATATATATTAATATATGCAACAGGTTTCTACAACATATATATATGCAACAGGTTTCTATACAAAAAATACTATAAAAATAAATTACAAAAAATTGAATTTAGTTTCAGTTGCTGCAAGACATCTTTGTTCAAATTAATCTCCAAAATAAAGAAAACTTTTCGCTTGAGGAATTCAAAAAAGTGTTAAAATGCTCTAGTCGAGAGAGCTCGACTCGAAGATACTCAGCTATCAATGAACTGAAATAAACTTGATCTGCGTTTGATATAAGAGAACTAATATTGAAAATTGAATGACTCGTTTTGGCTATTCATGCTGATCCAGAATATATATGCTTTTTAGGTTTGCAGATGCTACCTACTAAAAATATTAAATATAAAACTTGTAAATTATTTCTAGGGTATTTCACAATAGCATAATTCCACCATAGCAAAACCCACTCAAACATAACGCATAATAAGCCACAATTTGACGCCACTCACCTGAATGGTGTACTTGACCACATAGGAGGCGTTGGTGGTGAAGACCACAACTTTGGTGTCTGGCAGCTGATCCAACTGATCGCCACAGATGCGATAGATGGTGCGCTCGCCACGACCATCGTCCACCAGTTGGGTGTCCGCAGCCATTTTGGGTCGCTCACACAGCAGCACAGCATCCAATTTGCCAAATTTGGTGGAGACGGGCTTGTGGCCCCGGGTATTATCCTGCCAGATGCTTAGCCAGTTGCCAAAGAGGCGCTTAAACTCGATGGGCTCGTGACCCTCGAGGACGCGCACCACCAAAGTATTATTCGGATACTTCTTCTTCTTGACAAAGGCACGACCATTGCCCATGGCTGTGAGGGCATCCGCTTGGGTTGCCTGTGCACCGACCCACAGCCAAATGCTTTGGCCATAGTTGTCCAGCAAATAGACGCCATGGGCATCGCTCAGATCATCCTTGCCGGGCATGCCCACATCCAGTTGATCCAGATGCAAACGTCCGCGCTGATTGCATTTGTAAATGCGAAATTTATTGTTGCCATTGCTGTTGTTGCTGTTGTCGCTGTTGTTGCTGCTGTTGCAATCGTAGCTGCAATCGCTGCTCGACTTGGTCGTCTGATAAACCATACGTTGTTGCAGCGGCAACACCGTGTTCCACAGCTGCTTCTGCTCGGCGCTCATCGATTGCTCGTAGCCATCGTCCACAATGCAGAGTGTGGCATCAGCATCCTTGCGCTGCCTTTGCACCCAGGCCAAGGCGCTGCGACGCTCGATGGAGGCACTAGCGCGTCCGATCCATACAAATGTAATGGTGTCCATAAGTAGCACCATTATGTAATCCGAATTGAAGTGCGTCCAATCAATGTTGGCCAACTCAATGGCACGCAACCATTTGCGGCCGTACAACTGAAAGAGAGCCGTTTGCTGCGGCTTATTGACCAAAGCTCCGGAACGTACACTGAAATTGCCAGGAGAAGAGCAGAGATTAGATATTAAGGCTTGTGTAATTTTAGAGAAACCCAAAAAAATAAAATCTGCTTGCAAGACTTACTCATAGCCATTCTTAAAGTAGGATAAAAAGCGAGCGCTCTCATAATTCTGGGACTCGCGATAAATGGACGCCACATTGCCCAGATAGGAGTCGAGCTCCTGGATTTTGTGGACGACATTCGAGCGATTCTGTTCGGTGACATTGCTGCCCAGCCAGTAGTGAATATACCGCTCCAGCGGCACATTCGCCTTCTGTTCGCGTGTCTAAAAAATGGAGAACTCCAGATTAGTGGCAGATTACAGAGAGATATTGAGATTTGTACTTACGATGGTTTCGTGGTTGGCATAGTGTCCCACCAAGTTGGCTGCATAGATGATGTAGGCACAATTGTCGTAGAAGGTGCCATATTGTGAGCGAGCCACTGCCTCCAACCGATCCTCATCGATTTTCCACAGTGCAAAGCTTATTGCATGCTTGGGCACCTTCCGGAATGTGGCATCCACCTTGAGGTCGGGTATCGTATCGGGACGCACCTCCTGAGAATTGAAAATAGGCATATTAAAATAAAATATATAAAATACAATTATATAAAATAATAGCAAAATCTTCTTAATTCGTACGCCTCTTCACCTCCAATCACATTCAATGGATAAATCCACTTTCGAAGCTACATTTTGCGGCACTTAACGAACAGTAGTAATTAATGGCGCCTGTCGGCGCAGCAGCAGCAGCAATGGAAAACAACATGTTGCAAGCGAACAAAACACCTTTCAAATGGTTTCACAATTGTATATTTCGAGCATGCGACAGATATTGTCAGTCCACTATATATCCACTATATATTTTGGAGATCTTTCGTCTTTTGTCTTTGGTGGCAAAGGATGTGCTTGGCACCCCGAAACCAAAAACCAAAAAACCAAAAAAAACCCAAACCAGAAACCCGTATTTCGATGCTCTGCAATGGCTTTTCCCGATTGCGAGAGCGAGGCGACAGCGAATGATAGTGAAAACTGTACCAGACATGTGACGGGCTGGCGGACAGGCGGACCACCGGACAGGCCAGCGGGCAGCCAGTTTATGTTTGGTTTTTTATTGAACATTAATTTTCTTGTTTATTTATGGAATACGCTCGCTCTTTGTGACTTTGCGTGGAAAGTGTTCGATTACCGTTATATACAATGTATGTTTGAAGAGAGGAGGAGGCTTGGAGGCTTCTTCCTCCCAAACACAACGAGAAATGAGTTGCACTAGCTGAAAACTGATCTTTATCTTGTGGCGCTTGTTGCTTAATTAATAAACGTGTAATTTTTTTTCTGCTGTTTGCCTTTGACTGCATAATAATGATAATTATTTTGTATAAGCATATTTTTCATATGGCATTTTTCTTTTGTACTCTTGTGCAGTGACCAAAAACGAGTTCATGCTACACTGCCTCAGGGATTGAAGTTGAATGTTGGCTGTTGAATGTTGTTTGTGGAATTGTTGGGTGATGCCTGATGCCTGATGCCATCGAGCATATCACCAAGCGACATAATTATAAATGAAATTGTCATCTTTTTAACATCAAATCATTTTAATTATGGTCTGCAAAAATGGCATTGAAAAAACATAAAAAAACATAACTTGAATTGGTCTGCGCATTGCTTTTGTTTAATTGGGAAGTCGCTCTGATAAAAAACTGATGGCTGCTGCTGCTGCTGACAACGATTGACAACAAACTCAAACCACATTTGTCACGGCCATTAAAAATAATCTACAAAAATAAAACAAAAAAACTGGCACATTGGAGAGGTGCTCCTAAACGCTAGATGAAGATTTCCAGATGTGGTTCAAACTTTCACAGCTTTTGTTTTCGCTTCTCTGTTGATTTTACTTCTTTTATTCCGAGCAATTAGCGTTAATTTAGTTCTAGCCAAGTGGCAAAAACCACAATTTTTTTTTGTTGTACAGTTAGAACCTCAAAGAAAAAATCGTTGAGCAATTTTGTGAACAACACAACAATCATTTGTATTATTATTGTTGACATAAACGGTGCACATTAAACAAATTACATATTATTTCAGGCACGAATCTAGTCTGTCAGAATTTTGATAACTTTCCAGCTGAGTCCCTTCAGTCGTCTGGCTTCACTTTTTTCCTGTCCAAAAAATGCTTATCTAGTCTGAGTCCTTTAATAAAGTATCCTTAATGAGCTCCTAACATGAAACGCACGCGCAATTTTGTCAAGTGCAATTAGATGAAACAGAGTAAAAAGCATTTGTGAAATTAAAAAAATTAATAATAAATCTGAGCACATGAATAAACATGACATTAAATGGGCATAAGGGAGGATAGAGAAATAAAATGACTCTGTTGTAAGGGTCGAGAGTGCTCGACTAGGAGATATCCTGAAATAAAATTAAAAAGCCTTCATCTGCGATATTCACAATTTAAGTTCTTTAGCTTTAATAGTCTCTGAGATCGGCATTTTCATACATACAGTGAGAGACAGCTCAAATAGACCAATGTCAAAGAAAAAAAGTAAGCTAATTATTCATTATTTTTCAAAAATTCCAAAAACCGATGGTAGGTACATGCATTAACTACCAATATGAATGTATGAACCTAATAAACTGAGGTTTCCCCACCTGAACCCAGGTGTTCACAATGTACCTGGTCCAAATAAGTTGCAGGCAATTCCTTTTTTTCTTTGACACTGGTCGATTTGAGCTGTCTCTCACTGCATATCCTTATGAGCTCGCAGATATTTCATTCTGCCTTCTACATACTTTTGCACAACATCTTCATAATAACAAGGCTTAAATAAATCTTTAAAAAATATGAACAAACAATTCTTTAATTACACAGACTGCAAGACTCCGCAAAAATATAAAAAACTTCTTACAAAATCTCATTTATGAATCAGAGACATATAATTCGAGTAATTCGAAGCTGTTAAGCTGTTAACAAATTGAAAGCAATAAAAAAGTAATATAAACAAATGTAATAAAAAGCAAAACGAAGTCGATGCAAAATTATAGGAATTTGGTCATCCGGCTTTCATCTCCGCAATAAATAAAATTCTTAGCTAAATGCTGTCCACACAGGCAAAAATTATGAACGTGGTTCTAATTGGCAGCGAGTGCAATAACAATACCCATAAATCGCCATAGATGCGGCAGCTCGTGATTAGTGCAAGAAACAAGACAAAATCAAGTTGTTGCAGCGAGATACTTAAGTATAGATAGAGATATATATAGATAAATGGAGACAATGTGTGGAGCTAAGCATGCATAATGAAAAACCAGGTAAATACCGTTTCTTTTGGCGACAACGTTAGCTCCATGTTGACAGTTGCCGTGGCAGTAGTTGCAACAGTTGCAGCAGCAGTTGTGGCAGCAACAGTTGTCGCTTCTCTTGACAGATGGATGGTTTGGTTTGGTTTCGTTGGCAGAGCACTGCAACAGGTTGAGGCAGGCAGCCTTGAACTAGTTTTCCAGGCGCCGGTCGACGCTGCGACTCCTCTCAAAGTGAAAATCCTTTTGCGGCCCCAAATTCACCAAACGAAATTCACATATATATATATATATCTATATATTTATATATATATACAAAACACTATTTTAGCGCGCTGATAACTTCACAATTTTTAAAATGTATTTTTTGGGGATTGTTTTGGATGATTGAGTATTATTATTTACTCTTTTGGAAATTTAATTGAAAAGTAAAACAAAGTAAAAGTGAATTTAAGTCAGGAGGCAAATGCCTCACAGTTTGTGCAAAACGCAATTGTGGCCTTTTAGCCAAGTTAACACACAAACACACAGAGAGACCGCGAGAGAGATTAGAGAGAGGAGAACCACCGAGTAGAAGTAGTGTTTTGGTAACAAGTCTGGCGCCTGGCGACGTCTTTGTTGCCAGAAAGCCAAATGCAGACTGGTCGACGCAAATGCGATGCGACCAAGTTTATGGCCAAAGAGACAAAGAGCCTACTGTTGGCCAACAAACTGGGAAGCGCTGCGCTTGTGACTCACTAGAGACCCGACTTTGTCTACACACCAACAACAACAAAATACGGCGACGACGACGACGACGACGGCGACGACGACGACTTCGACTCCAACTTCGACTCCGAGTCGAGTGGAACATGAATGAAATTATCAGTTATGTGTCTTGGCTGTTTTTTTTAGAGCTGCGAGCAGAGTGAGAAAAAGCAGAAAGCGCAGCGTTCAGTTTTCTTCTTGCGGTTTTTCAGTGAGAGGCGGCACATGTTGTATGCCGTCTTGGCCAAATGGTAACGGGCCCACATCAACAACATGTGCAACATGTGAAATACATATGTCAGTAGAGGCAGGTCTAGAAAAGGGATAGTTGCCGATATTCTGTCATTACCCTATAAGTCTTTTAGCCAATTGACGCTGCTCCCCTTTTGAAGGGTATTTGCACTAGCTGATGTCTCTTGTCTGCTGAGATGCAGTCAGCTTTAGAAAATACTGAAAAGTATTTGAAAATGTAACATATATAAATAAATATTAAACATTCCTTTATTATTATTGTTAAAGGCAGCAAAATTGCAGTCATAAACTAAACAATTTAGCTTAAGGGGTTTTCTTTTAGCCATGCTAAGCCATGCGTTGGCCTTTAGCCATATTATTACTAAAATATATTTAGATTATTTCAAAATGAAATTGTACAAAAATGAGTTGCGATTTTGCATAGCTAAAAGATTACTTTTAAGCTGCCTTCAATAATATTTTGAACACGTTAGAATGCTGTAGTCGAGAGAGCTCGACTGGAAGATATTCAGAACCCAGCTATTAATTTGATATTCAATGTAAATATACGTTTTGGTTAACAAAATTAGAGTTTTAAGATCGTAATGAAATTTGTACAGTTGATCAATAATATGTCGGGTTATTTTATATAGATTAGTCTTTACAATAGTATCATTTGTTGCCAACTAAGCTCAAGCTCAAATCTCTGAGATCGGACATGGTTAAATCGACTCGTCTGTTGATTTTGTTCAAGAATATATATACTTTTGTGTTAAAGCTATTGATCTATATATATATATATATATGAATATAGATTAATAGATTGTGGGGAAGATATATTTACAGAAAAGTAATATAAGAAGACGATTAAGACAATTAAAACAAAGG
Organism: Drosophila trichaetosa; assembly: GCA_035043205.1. Classification (NCBI taxonomy): domain Eukaryota; kingdom Metazoa; phylum Arthropoda; class Insecta; order Diptera; family Drosophilidae; genus Drosophila; species Drosophila trichaetosa. The sequence continues at coordinate 902,849 of JAWNNE010000502.1, forward strand.
GTATAACTGCAAGTCATTCTGGATACAAATCGGCTTGTTTAACATTCGTATTAGCCACACTTGCTGCATTGACATTTTCCCTATGCAATCAGGCATGGCATGGCATGGCGAGGAGGCAGGGAGGAAGGGAGGAAGAGTTAGTTAAGCATAAGATGCAACTATCAGGTTTCCATTGGTTTGTCAATTGTTTTGCTTCGCTGGGCATTTCACTCCTATGATCTATGCATAAGGAGTCAAGAGCTGTGGCAGACGTTCATTTGCCACCATCATTAGCGGGCAACGTGAGGCAACAACAATTGCCAATAGCTAAGCTTACTCTTCTTCTTTCCATCTTTCACCTAATCTCAATTGTGGAAAGCCGTTGAAATGTTAGCGAACTTTTGTTTATGATTTGTTTAACAATTTTGATGATTTTTTTTAAGCTTAAATGTTTGTAATCGCTTTTCGGTAAACAGCATTTTAATAGGCAGTTGTGCAAGTGAGTGTGTGTTGTGTGTGTGTGAGTGTGTTGTGTGTGTGTGTAAAGCGTATAAGAAGCTAATGGTAATGGGTTTAAAGAGTGCGCCTTGGGCTTGAACTAAGTAGTCAAGTATCTGTAACTCTGTAACTGCCTTTCAAAACAAACAATACTCCCCCGTCTTCCCCCCCCCCACACTTGCAGTCTGGGGTTTTGGTTTACAACATATTACCAAAGCAGATTCCAAACTACAACTCCAACTGCTTACCAAGTTCAATCAACCATTGAGGTTGAGGCGTCAACCGACTGTCAAACAACAAAAAAAAATATAAAAATGAAAGCAAATTGTAAAATGAAAAGCATTTTCTGCCATTGGAAAAATGTGCGACTTTTAGCATGAAAAATCCAACAAAAATATTATGATGAAAAATGTAAATTTACAATTTATGCTAATTACACACACAATACAATTGACTTTTCCTTTTCAAAACGAAAAACGAAAAATGAAAAACACAACAACAGAAAAAATCAAACAAATGCAACAATTTTATTGTTTGCTTTTTAGTTTCGGTCTCAGACGCGACTCGAAGACAACGCAAACAACAACCATTAACGACATTTACGTAAAGTTTAAACAATGCCAGAGCATTAAATGCATTTTTACCACACTTGCAACACCAGCAACAACAACATGTTGTAGAAAGAGGAGCAGCAACAGATTTACCGATTTGATTTGTTGTATTCCACATTTGCTTTTGACACCGCTAGCTTTTAGCTAAACTGTGCCGATTTACTAGCTTTTTTTTCTACCTAGCTCTTCCCTGCTTCTGCTTCAGCTTCTGTTTCTATAGTTGGCCATAAGCTATGGCAAATATGCCGCATTCCTCCCTGCTCCCCTTCCCTCCATCGCCATACAAGAGTGTTCTCTCTGGCGACCAACGTTAATTGCCAGCGGTTTTTCTTTTACAGACCGAGACACAAGACAAGACCAGATCAAGTCCAGACCAAGATCAGACCGCAGACCAAGTCAAGCAGCTGTCTCGGTCTCGTCTCTTCAGCTGTTTCCATCACAAATGGAAATTAAGACTTATGTTTTGAATTGTAATGATTAATGATTTTGTAAGAGTATTTTCCAGCTAGCGGCTGCTGAATCAACTGAGTTATTTGTTGTGTGTGTACATCTGTATTTGGTAACACTACACAGTCGAAGTTTTAATGTTTGAAGAAAGCATATGGGACTCCATAAGGTATATCTTAAAGTTGGTGCATATATAATTCGTTATAATGCAAAAACAACAACTTAAAAATGTCTTCACGAAATGCAGTTTTTCGTAAGCAGATAATTATTAATTAGGCTTAGATAAAGTAAACAATACGAAAACCAAAGGTGAAAGAAAATTGATTTCGAAAGATGCGACGAATTTAATGGGCTGGTTTTGATTTGATTTGTATTGAAAGAAATGCATCATTTCACTTCGATTCGACGTCCACCGTTATTTATATTGATAGCCCACTGTGAGTCGCAATTTGGGAAGCGTAACGAAAACCGCAAACAGCTGACAACGAAAGAAGAAAAGAAAGCAAAAAAGGAAGAAAGCCACCCCAAAGATTAGATACACTTGCAAATTCGAGTCAACTTTTACTTTTATTATAAATTACATCATTTTTTTTCAGATAACTTGCTAAGCAAAAAAGTTTTCCATACATCTTTCGACAGATTGTTCCTATGGCAACTATATTATATAGTAAACCGATTTGCATGCAGCAAAAAATAAAAAAAACATGAATATGTTCCAAGAGACTGACAGACATACATTTATATATCGATTCCCCAATGGGTGCTGATCAGTAATTTATAAACTTTATGAGATCAAAAAACCTCACTAAAAACTTATAAAACCCTCCGCAAAGGGTATAAAAATCAGACCCTAAGACCCTATGCTGTGGCTGCCTGTCTTCCCACGCCTAAAAAGAAACACGTCCACGATTTGGAGTTGGAGTTTGGATGTTGGAGCTGTGGAATTGGATGTGGGTGCTCGTCTCGTCTCGCCAAAGTTCAAAATAATTTGAGCATTATTACAGTGGGTGCCCCAGCTGAAAAGAAAGCCAAGCAGGCAGGGAGGCAGGGAGGCAGCCAGGGAGGCAGGGAGGCAGGCAATTGCACAAGAAGTTGAACAACAATTGTGCTTCGGTTGAACCATAAACACAACAATAACAACAATACCGACACCGACAGCTGCAGTTGTTAGCAGCTAACCGTTATTTAACAGTTATTTAACATGCAATTAACCTGGCCAAGTCGAAAAAAAAAATAGATAAATAAGGAAAATGCAAATATATGGGCGCGCAAAGTCAAAGATAAAGCCTCCCTTCATCTCAAGCGAAACTCGAACTACACTCAAAAAAAAAAAAGAAAAAAAAACTACATAAATTTCCTCAAATTAGAAAGGTAGCTAAAAATCTCACATGCTTTGCGTTTTGTTAGAAATACTTTCATTTATTAAACACAATTCACTTGGACTGCATGTTTTTGGTGAGTGTATTTAGTGTCTAAATGTTATGGTGCAATAACTTTCTAATAGACTTCCAGAGCGCTCTCCTCTGGGAGGGTCATTCATCTTAATTATCACACGGCCCAAAAAAAAAAAGGAAAAAAAAGAAAATAAAAAAACCACCTCCAAATTAAACAAAATGTGGCTTTAATGGTCTTGGCTCGTTCATTAAACCCTGACTTGGTCCGGCCCAGAAATATGATCACATTGCGGCTAGCCTCCAAAAACAATCTCCATTTGCATTGTGAGACAAAAAAAATAAAGAATAAACCAAAAATTATTCATTTGTACTAGAAAGCTTTGACCATTGGAAATTATTCCCACCTTTATTTAACCCCTTCTTTCTCTCTGCTGTTCTTTCGCTCTTCCTCTGCGGCGTCTTCATCTTCATCTTGTTAATCACCGGAAGCTATCTCTGGCGGCGCATCTACTAGAAGAAGAAGCAGCAGCAGCAACGGCAGCAGCAGCAGACACGCTTAATTACAAAAGCCGCGTCTCCGTTGTGTTTCCAGCTGTGTGTGTGTGTTTCGTGTTTGTTTTGTGTGTATTGTGTTGTGTTTTGTTGTGTTGTGTTTTCCAGTTAAATCTATTTTTGTATTCAAATTTGTTTGGCGTTTGATTTCATTTCCATTCATTTGCTGGAAGAGTGTCGCTTTTGTGTGTTGCCAATTAGACACGTCTGTCGCTTTGTTGATATGCAGAGCAGTTGATATGTTTACTATCTGCTACCGAGCATACAAAAAAGGGCATCCAATAACGGTAGCAATGTCATATTTTAATTAATTGACTCTCAAGCAGCAAGCAAACGGTTTAATTATCGATATTTTATCTACAAATCAGATTCATGGAGTAAATAAATTGTGTTGCGGCATCTTTTTTCATGCTTCATGTCGGGGCAAAGTGGCAAAAATACGAGCGTAAATATCTAGGCTATGCATTGGTTTAGTTTCTCCGATGTGAAAATAGTGTGGGAAATTCTGGAAAATGCATCTAAAACTTTACAGATTGTAATAAAATACATATTTTAAAGTCGCAAATGATCAGGAATTAATATATTTATTTTGTATTTAGTTAATTCGAGCTTCCTCTTTAAATATGTACCTACTATTCAAAAAAAAAAAACATCTTGAACTCTAGCAGAGTTGATTAGAATAGGAAAGACACGCTTGAAGCAAATATCAACTGAGCTACAACTGGAAACTCACTTCGTGAGTGGAAGCGTATTAATGGAAATAGAAGTCGTGATCCATATAAAACACAATTTCCATACACTCCCCATCCCTCAGAAAAAAGAATGCACGAAATGCATACGTGATATACAAACATATACATATATATATATAGACACACATCTATGTATGTACATGTATATGTATGTGTATGTATTTTTATGTACACACATCTATGTATGTATGTAGGAAGGTTTTTTATAGACTTGCACTTTTATAACAAAATACATTCAACAAATTGTGGGGAAGTTTAATTACTGTGCATAATTATTTATGTACACACTTCATTTACTTTTATATATGTATGTAAATATTTACAGTTTAATTTGATAGGCAGATTGGTTATGGAAAAATTAAATAATGCCGCTGGTCGCCAAAAAAAATTGTGGTTTCTCTTTAACAAATAAATTTTTCAATTTAATGGGCATAATAGTTGTAGCATGATAATCTGTTGCCAGATTTGCACAAAATCTGAATTTGCGCAAAAAATAAATAATTTAATTAAAATGTAATTATTTATGTACACACTTGCATTCATGCTTGCATATGCAAATAGTTAGATTAATTATAGAAAAATGATATAATCCCCAAATAGCGTTGTAGCTTTTCCGAAATATTTTAATTATTATACATAATTATATATTCAATTTAATTGGCAGCTTTAGTTGTAATTATTTATGTACACACTTGCATACATGTTTACATTTTTATAAATGCATTTGCACAATGTTTATGGCAATTGAGACATGCAATACAAAAATGGTTTATGTTTATTTTCACACTCACCTGTTTAATGAAATTAAACGGCGGCATTTTGTACGCTAATTTGTTGTAGCTGGTTTTTGTTGTTGTTTTTGCTCTCATGCAAAATGCAAAGCACAAAGCAAAATGAAGTAAAATTGCAAGCGACAATTTGCAGCTGGCTTCGCTTATTTCAGCAGCTGTTGCTGTTTTTTTTGTTGTTGTTGTTTGTTGCAAATGCCGCTCCCCAATTACAGCAATATCAACAAATTAAACAATTTTAATCTTTTTCGCACTTCGCTATTTTTTTTTTCTTGCAGCTGTCACCAACAACTCTATTTTCCCGCTCTGCTTTCCTAATTCGTCTTTTGCTGTTTTCGCAAATTATCCGTTACATGCACGAGAGGTGGAGCGACAGAGAGAGAGAGACAGAGATCGATGGAGAGGCATGCGTGTGAAGAGTTCAGCAAGCATACATAATTAACGTCTGTTTATTTATTTCTATTTCTTTTTTTTGCGTAACTCATAATTTGTTGCGAAAATTGTGCAGCGGAAATCAAAACCTCGACGACGAGTGCGCACTTTCCAAACAAATTAACCCGAATTGTGAACGGAAGCAGCCCCAATCCAAGTTTTAACAATTGGCAATGCGTGTGCGATCGCAGTTGGCTTAACCCGTGAAAAGTCGGCTTACAACTGAACATCCAACGGCATTTGGACTTCAATTGAAGCGAGGCTCGGTCGCATGTCAAGACATGCGTCGCAGTCACTGCCGCAGTCGACGTCAGCGTCGCTCAGTTTTGTGACCCTTTTTGAACACTATACCAAAAAAGTACACATGCATGGGGTTAGTGAGTAAATTTACCTAATGTGTGCATATATTGTGTGTAGATTCTTGGAAGTTCACGCTTTTGTGATTGTTGTTGTTGTTTTTTTTATTGGTGCTCACTTAAAAGCAAAGCTTCATCCACACGAATTAGAGGAATTACACGTCACGTGACGTCACTGAATGAGTGACGTCACTTCTTCACTGATTGTGCTTTAGTAACGATGCACACTCACGCACGAGGACACGAGCTTGGGCGATGTCACGCAAGAGACGCTCCTTTGGAGCACGCAAACCCATCACTGTGGGTCCCAAGCAGCTCTTCATTCCAGCGATGACACTCAACAGGTTGTCGTACACATTTACAATATTGGGAGAGCCATCGGATTCTGTGGGAGTGGAAGAAAAGGTGTTTACACATCCATGTGTTGTTCAATATTTTGGTTTTAACAGGTTCAGTTACGCTAATTATGCCTATTTACAGTAATTTCTTAAATTGGTTTTTAAGTGTTACCAATAATGTTTAACTTTTTTAATGTAACTCTTTCCAACAATGCCATTGGAATCTGTGAAAGAGTGGAAAAAAGTGTTAACACTTCCATGTGTAAATTAAATGCTTTGCGCTTAGAGGTGGATTGATGCTAATTGTACTTATTTACAGTTATTTTCTCAGTTTTACTAATATTGTTAAATAGAGAGGGAATTGTCTCTTTAACTTTTTTGTAAGTCTTTCGTCGAGTACCGTTATTTTCAAAGTTTGTATATTCCTTAACATTACTTCAACAATGCCATTGGAATCATTGGAAGGGTGAATAAAAAGTGTTAGCACTTCCATGTGTAAATTAAATTCTTTGCGTTTAGTGGTGCACTTATGCTAATTGTAATAATTTACATTAAAAACGAACTCTTTTTTCTTACCATAACTATTGCTAACAATGGCATTCGAAGCAGACATCAGCTGGAGTTGAGCCGTGGCATATTTGGTGTACTCCAGTTTGGCCAACACCTGCTGATACTCATTGGAATAGGCGACGACATCCTCTGCTTGCTGCAGCTGCTGCTGCTGTAACTGCAGCTGTTGTTGCTGCTGCTGCTTTTTAATTCGTTTGCTGCGCTGCTGGAACGTAGAAGAAGCAGCGCTTGAGGCTATGATGGGAATAATTTCCACAATAGCCGTTGGCGATTTTTCGACGTGTTTGGCCCCATCCCTGTTCTCTGGTTGCGCAGCTAACTTCTGCTTGGGTGGAACGGTGGTTACCGTTAGATCGCTATACTTGGAACGAAATGCTTCCAGGTCCGTAAAGTCCATTTTGCTTTCTTTTTTTATAATAAATTTCTTCTTATAAAGTTGACAGTTTGTCAAGCTTGACAAATGATTGGGTTGTCTTTGACAGGTTGCTATGCTAGTGTTGGTAAGTTATTAAAAACTGAGACTCGCTAAAAACACTAGAAAATTCGATTATAATTTGTAACATATAAATGTGCTATATAGCAATTAACTCGATTTAATAATGATAATTTATGTTGGAGGCAACCAATTCATTATTGAATGTAATATTTTAATATATTTTACAAATCTATATTTAAAAAAAAAAAACTGAAACTAAAACAAAAAAGTTTCGCATTATTAATAATAATTAGGGGAGGCAACTTATTACTAAATCTATTAAGCAACCTATAAATTAATAAATCTGTACCATAATTTTACACATTAATAACTAACAATAATAAAAAACCGAAACTATAACTGTTATTAATAATAATATGATTGAGGCCAACAATTAAAATTACTAAATCTATACAATATTTTTGGACATTACAAAAATTCATTTACCTTCACTAAAAAAAAAGTATTTTAATTAAAGTGTAGCATTTTCATTAATATGATTGAGGCCAACAATTAATTACTAAACATAGACAATAATTTTTTTCACTGGAAAATGCTCAAATTAAAAGTGAAGCTGAAGTGTCGCATTGTTGTTGATTATAATTAGTCATTAAATCCAACACAATAATCTTTATATATGTTAATTTTTTACTCAAAAAAGAAAACCAAAACTATAACTAAAACTAAAACTAAAATTGATGTGTCGCATTGTTATTTTGTGAGCTGTCGAATGCAGCACGCTGGAAGGGGAAGCGTATTCTACACAGACAAAAAAAACAGAGTACTTTCTACGCTTTATTAACCCTGCAGCATAATGGAAGGGGTTACATTAACCACCTGTGTGTGTTTCCGCATATCTCATTTGCAGTCGAGGGGGAATGGGGCAAGTGGAACTCAACATCACATGCGGGTAATTTAACCGGCGAGCAGAGAACAAAACTTGATTCATAAGCAAGCCATTCTTTTTTTACATCAGCTTTTTTTTTTGGCTTTTTAGCCAGCAGCAGCAGCAGCAGCAACAGCAGCGAGAGGCGCTCAAGCGTGCTTCCCGCGTTCGTCGTTCTACCCTCAACATGGGGCATGCGTCATGCACTTTTAAGAATACACTCCAAAATTATTTTTTGTTCACTTTTTGTTTTTATCTATCGAATTTCTTTTTGTTTGTACAACAGATTTAGAAGGAGGGGGAGAGGGTCAGGCTATTAATATTAATATTATTTTGCTATTGTTTAAATAATAGTTTTTTTTTAAATTTTTAATTGCTGCTTTGTTGCTGGGCTTGCAGAATTTCTTTGAGATGTTGTTGCGTTTGTTCGCCGCACTCGAAGCGATGGTAGTCGATGATGTTGACTCTGTGCTCCTTGAGCACCTCGCCCACCGTCTTGTCCGCATCCAGCAGATACTCCTGATGGATGAGGCACGTCTCATCGTCCTTATTCTCCGCCGGCGTATCCTTGTCGTATTCACCCACCTTAAGCGGCTTCATGCCCACAATTTGCTGGCAAATACCCTTTTGCAATTCCGGATCATCGACATCCAGCTGGGAGCGATAAGCGACAATTGCTCCATATTTGCCCACCTGGGTTATGTCCTGTGTGGTGCTCACATTTGTCGGCGCAGGATGTGCATAGCCAGCGAGACGCAGATCATTGTTCACCTTGAAGCAGAGCGCACGGCGAATGCTAGCATTTTCACCCACGGCGCCAATCAGCAGCGCCAGATGATCGGCCAATGAGCCGCCCTGTGGTGTCTCCAGATTTCTAAGCGCCTCTGATTCGAAACCAAGCTGGAAAACATGAAGTAAATTAATTTTGAGAATATGCTAAATATTACAAATATTAACAAGAATATAAATAGCAGTTGCTTTTGTTTCTGTGGTTTTTCTAGTTTGCTTTCTTTACACGCAAATTAAAAATGCATTTGAAATTCAGTTTACAGTTGTAGAGCCACTCTTGTTATCAATCACTTCTCATGCATATAAATTAAATGTGCATAACTACTAATAGATCAATTCAAAAATATACGTTCGCATAAATAGTAGTACATTGTTTTCAAATATCAATAACTTCTAAAAGTCTCCAACAAATATAATATAATAATAATATATAAATCAATTATCTTAAGTCACTGCATTCCAGTTACAGTTTGAGTTTCACTGAATGCTTGCTACAGCTGATTTATGGTTACAGTTTGATTGCCACCACACCAATGGTCAAGCAGCTGCTAAGTAATTACATAGTATACAAAATATATTATTTATAAACTACTACAACTACTAATACTAATGTGTGCTCATAAATTATAAGCCAAATAGCTTTTGAGTCACTGTCTCCGTGGTTACAGTTTGACGTTCACCGAATCCACCCGCAAGCAGCAACCAACTTACCTTCCACAAATCGCCATCGAACTCCGTTAGATCTGTGTAGTGGAGCACAATGCGTGAGACATGATCCACGAAGCGCTTGAAAGTCTCATTGCGTGCTACAAAATCCGTTTCACAATTAAGTTCCACCATGGCGCCACGATTGCCGCTCACGAGCACGCCGACGAGGCCCTGTGTCGTAACACGATCCGACAGTTTGGTAGCCTTTGACCAGCCCAACGATTGCGCCTGCTCGTGCAGCCATTTCTCTGCCTGGAAGCAGAGCATAGGAATATTAATTGAGCACATGGTCTCGCCCTCTCTCTCACACTCGCACTCACCTGATTGACATCGTTGTTATGCAATTCGAGGGCCTTTTTACAGTTGGCAAAAGTGTAGCCGGTCTTTTTGCGGAGCGTGGACAAAGCGCTCTTCTCGAGGCCGTTGTACAATTGCCGCGTTGTGTGCAACGTGCGCTGGCAGAACTTTTGCAGCAACATTTTTTTATATTAATATTTTTTTTGTTGTAAATTTACAGTTAGCCAGCTGGGGTTGCTATGGAATATATTAACTTGTTGCTCTCAGCCTGCTGCCAGTGGCAACAATTGAATTTTTGTTATTTTGTTAAATCAATTTCGTTGTGCTTTGCATTTGTTTTCAACGCGTCGGCATGTTCAAAACACCGGCTCTGTCTATCAAATAATTAACACATTAACGCGTTTGCGGCGCGCAATTAAAACATTAACTAATTAACGTGAGTTTTCCAATCTTTTCATTGCTTGTGCAATATTTATAAACTATATTTTATTTGATTTTGGTATTTTTTAGTTCATATCTACACTTCTATCGAATTGACACACACGCACATATCGATGAATCGAAAGCGGCATTGGAAATAAATTGTATTCCTTCGATATATAAGCGAGCAGCGTTGCCACCTCGCCGAACGTTGCGCGCGTAATTTAAAAACCCAGTAAAATGGAAAAACAAAATCCGAATAAAACTATACCAAATTTTACATCGGTTTGCGGCGCCCGACGCATCTGCTCCAAATCGAAGATGCTCTACACCCGCCCCAAGCCCGATGTGCTGCAAAGCATACTGCAATCGAAGGCGAATTCCGACTATAAATCGCGTCGCTTGTGGTACGAACTCAATATGCCCGAATGTGCAAGTCATCTGTTCGATGGCCAAACCCTCTCCGATCTGCCCGAGAGTATGTCCTCGAAGACCCAGCGTTCGCATCGAAGATCCAACGGCAAGCACTCGGATGCCGAACACAAGGGCAAATCCAATTATATGATAATGCGAGAAGAACGCGAAAATTTTCGTCGCAAACTTGTCGAGCTGATTCTGCACATGGATGAGGATCCGGATCCGACACTGCACCGAATGGAGGGCGAACCATTTCCCGATCAGGGTGAACGGGAAGTGTTGCGCTATTATTATTACATTAAGCATGGCATCGACACCATTCACGTCTCGACCATCAGCAAAAAGACGCTCCAAAGGTGGATTTACGGATTTTTCTCTAATCTTTAAATAATTATTTAACTCTTCCGCTGCAGAATTGATAATCTTGTGCCGGTTCTTCTCAAGAAATGGGATTCGGCCTTTGTGGAGAACATTGCCGAGGTGCGTTCCGATTATGTGTTTGCCATGAAGAAGGCTGTTGTCGATTTCGTGCTGCGACACTCGGTCCTCGATCGCCTCACGCACGAGGGAAGTCCTGCCAAATTTAAGACTGCTGAGCGCAGGGAGATCGACAAGTTGATGAACCATTGGCGCTATCGGTAAGTGTGGGAGCAGCCCTAAAAAAAAAAACAAGAAAGTATTTAAATGATTTATTCTGCTTAAAAACTTGTTGCTTTAAGCGCTTAATTCTTATACTTATTCAACTAATTGTTTATTTATTTATACTTCCAATTAAAAAAAAAATATTAATGTAAAAATGTAGCTGAATAATTTATGCTCGCTGTGCTTGCTTTAACACCTTATCAAATTAAATTATGCGCTACTTCCGAGAAAAATAAGTGAAAGTACTTTCATAATTTATGCTCATTAAAAACAGCAAACATTAAATTAAATTCTGCTCTACTTCAATTCTCAACTTTAAAATTAACAATTTTAATACAAAAAAAGATAAAATGCTTAAATTATTTATTCGATTTATTCTTATTATTTAAGTCTTTAATTCATAATTTTAACTAAATTATTTTGTACTCTAAGTCTTAATTTAAATACAATTTTAAAAGTACCTGCACAATTTTTGCTCAATTATTTAATTAAATTATAATTAAGAAAAAAAAGAAGAAATTTCTTAAATAATTTCAAAAGCAACAATTTTATTGAAAAAAGAAAGTAACTCAATAATTTATACTCATTGAGAACTGCTGGTTTTGGCACCCTAAATTCTAATTTATTAAATTAAATTATAATCTACTCGAAATCTCTAATTAAAAGCAATAATTTGTTTTTCCAATCAAATTATAATATGAAAAAATTAACTTTTATAATTGAAGCTCGTTTTAAAACTGCTTGTTTTAATATCCTTAAGTTCGCAGTTATTAAACTAAAATAAATTTTACTTCAATTCAATTTTAATGAAAGAAATTACCTTCATAATTTATGCTTATTTTAATTATTATTATTATTAAATTAAAATAAACAGCCCACTTCACATTTAAGACCCCGAAATGTGAAGGCACAAAAGAAATTACCTCTGTAATTTATGCTCATTAACACCTTAAGCCGCCAGCTATTAAATTAAATTAAACTCGACTGCAACTTTCACCTTAACTAGCAACAAATTTAAGCCAAAAAATAAAAAAAGAAAGTTGCTGCTTAATTTATGCTCGTTAAAAACTGTTTGTTTTCATGGAAAGAAAGTTTTTTAATTGAAAAAAAAGTCGTTATGAACTTATCAAAGTTTAATAGAAAATTTCTTTGGTTCATGACATGCAATTGACATGCAATTACACACACCCACAAGCACACACACACACACACACACACACAAACACACTCTCACATACACCCACCCACACACCCACACACAGTGCTTCCTTTAGGAAGGATGTCTGCTGATTCCTTTGTATATATTTCACATTTTGTGCAAAATAAAAGTGCTCAATTCGGCGCGCGGCAAAACTTATAAAATAACTTGACAATGAAAGTCTGTTGTATATTATATGTATATTATATATATATGGATATATATATATGAGTAGCTCAGAGGGGGGTGGTAACTCCCGAGGATGTTAGGGATCTGACGTGACATTATTATGAGCTGGCAGAGCAACGCCAGAAATCGCTTTGCGTCTGCCAAAAAAACTTTTAAACCGCCAACAAGTGCACAATGTGGCTCAAAACTCCTCCAACGGAAATGGAAAAGCAGCAGGGGTGGAAAGTGTGGTTGGGGTAGGTGGAGGAGGGGTAGCTAAAAGTAAAGTTCTCCAGTGTATTGGTTTGACATTTGATGAGCAACAGTAAAACAGCTGCGATACAATGTGGCAAAGGGGGCGAGATTTTCGATACACTGATCAGCAGTGGAAACCAAAAGGGGGTATATTGGTTTGTAAATGTAAAAGAGACAGAGAGAGAGAGAGAGAGAGAGAGAGAGAGAGAGAGAGAGAGTCAGAGTCAGAGTCAGAGGCAGAGGAAGAGGAGGAGGCAGAGGAGGAGGCAGAGATAGAGACAGAGGCAGAGACAGAGGCAAAGACAGAGGCAGAGAGACAGAGAGAGAGAGGCAGAGAGAGAGGCAGAGAGAGATAGAGAGAGAGAGAAAGAGTGAGTATAGATGAGTAGTATATATGTAAAAGGTATATTATAAATTAAAATGAAGTATTTATCTTTCGAAGTGTGTTCTTAATTGCTATCGGAAATCGATTTGTATTAGTCAAGCAATCGAAACGAGGACAGTTATCGATAAAATTGAATTAAGTTAACTATTAATGCTGATCGATAATATATATGCCTCATGAGCAGATACATATAGGCATCCTTCTGTCTGTTACATACCACAGCACAGCCTCAATATACCCTTCTGCCATTTTGAATGTGTGCAGGGTGTAAGGAGTTCATTAAACACAATTGGGAATCTTCATTCAAGTTTCCTGCATGGTTTCCAATTATTTCTTAATTAATTATGAATTTTATAACTCTCAAGAAGAAGAAGAAGAACAATAGTCTCAAATTAAGATAGACAACTTCAAATAGATGATTTTCCGACTAGAAGTGCTTTTCATTCCTCATTCCACTTTTCCACATTTTCAGTTGTGTTTGTTTTTGGAGGAAAGAGTATTTCGCATTCGTTTTCATTCCTTTTCGTTTTGTGGTTTGAAGGCGTTTGTGGGCGTGCCTAAAAACACAAGTTGTTTGTAAAAAGGATATGCTTAAAAATAAATTGAACTTGCTGCTGACACTGAGTGGCTGATGGTAGGCGGATGGGCGTGGCACTAAAAATGCCTCTACTTGCAATGGAAAAAGTTTTTGTGGTGCGCCTCTTAAAGTGGGTCGTCTATCGACAAAGTTGTGTGTGTGTGTGTGTGTGTGTGTGTGTGTGTGTGTGTGTGTGTGTGTGTGTGTGGGAAAGATGCTTATTTATAGCTGGCAAGCATTTAGAAACATTTTATGTAGGCCAAGTTAGCCCAGTTAGTGGGCGTAGGCATTTACCGTTTACCATTTGCCATTTACCATTTGCGATTTGCGACTTGCGTTCTGCGTTTTGCCTCAATGCATTTGCCTAATGGGCCGCATTAAAGTAGCTCAAGTGAAAAGTTTGTTCGCGTTTTTCCCGATAATTTGCATTTATTCTTTTTCACTTGCCCCAACAGATACGATGAGAATCGCAACCGTTTGAAGACAACACTATTTTGTATCCATCGAAGCGTTGCAAGCATTCTCGAAGTGTGGAGCATGAAGTACAGCTCCAAAACATTGGTCAACATCGAGGAACTGATCAAGGTCGAACAGCCCTTCACACTATTCAATTTTCTCGTGAGTGTTTCCCAAAGAAAGATTTCGATGAGTTTAACTCTTTGATCTTATCCAAACCTTGTAGCATGTTTGTGGGTCGCATATTGATGCCGGCAAGACGATGTTGGAGGAAGTGTGGTACGGGGAGATACACACGACTCTGTTGCGGGCCAGCAAACGTGGCCAATTACCGGATATACGGCGGATGACTTTGGTCAAAAGGTTTTTCAACTGTGTTGCCGCTTTGATGACCCAACAGCTGGAGGACATTTGCATACGCAGTCTGAAAGCCTTTGCCGATTATGTTTGCGATTTTGGTGTAAGTAGAAATGCAAATTGAAGTGCATTTGCCGATTGACTGACTGATTGACTGACTGATTGACTGACTGATTGACTGACTGATTGACTGACTGATTGACTGACTGATTGACTGACTGATTGACTGAATGATTGACTGACTGATTGACTGACTGATTGACTGACTGATTGACTGACTGATTGACTGACTGATTGAGCGATTTAATGATTGAAAGCTTGCACTCGTGCTCACATACCATAACTTTGTAGGGGGTATTCGCATTTTCTCGTGAAGTTTGTAATGGTTTCAAGGTGAAATCTTTGACCACGTAAAGTGTATACATATATATTCTTGATCAGCATCGATAGAGAAGTTGTTATAACTTGGTTTTTCTGTTCTAATAGTTTCACTTAGTGTTTAAAATCAGACTTATCTCAACTTCTTAACTTTCCCGGGCAGTACTCGAATCCTGGATTTGTGATCTCCTGCATATTGGCTGATGAGGATACGATACAGTTTACGCCGGGCTTTGCCAAGATCCAAAGTGAATTGCTGCGCGTCATCGATTCGATTGTGCACTCGGTGCAAATGTTGCCACGGATCGAGGGTAAACTGTATACGGATCTAAAGATCTCCAAGAAACTGTTCCTCACGCCCACCGTGCCGGATAGCATTGTGGCGGACACAAAGAATCGGATATGCTATATGCTCGAGGAGCAGCGAATTGGACCCGAGTTGAGATTGCAGGATTTTGATGCGTTTATCGACTTGATAAATAGTGCGGATTCGGAGCGATGTGGTCGCTTCATGGAGAGCAATGCCACCTTCGAACAGTACACCGAAATGGTATACGAGTATCGCAAGAAGGAGGATCGCATCGCCAAGGAGGTGTGGGGTGTCATCCGGATGGGTCTCTATGAGTTCCATCGGGATACGTTCATAACGCACTTGGAAATGTGTGCGAGACAGCTGCAAATGAATCTACTGGCACGCATGGTGACCGATCAGCAGACGAGGATCTCGCGGCTGGGCAAGGAATACGATACGATTGCGAAGAAGGCGTTGACGGTGCCCAAGGATACGGCCGAGCTGATGGAACTGAAGGCATATGTGGTGCATGCCGAGGAGAATCTGGTGCCCGAAATGGAGGCACGCCTCAAGATCAACATGAGTGAGATTCTTTGGCTAATGGATCACACGCTCTACTCCCCGCTGGAGATCAAGAACAACAGCAACTCCTTTCAGTGGTACTTGAAACTGGCCTCCGTCTTTGATCAGCATCGTGTGATCATTGCCGAGAAGGTGATCGAGTATCAGGAGCTGCTCAAGAAACGCATCGAGATGTTCCGACGTGAACTCCAGAATTATTTCGATCAGGTGCAGCTCTACGATACTTGGGGCGATATTAAGCAGCTGTCCAAGTATAAGAAACGTGCCGGCATCCTGGATCAGAGGCTCGTCAATGCCATGGATGCCATCGATCAGATTAATGAGGAGGAGACTGCCTACGGCTGGGATCTGTCGCAATATCCGGTGCGGAAGAAGGCGCATGATCAGCTGAAACCGTATAAGAATCTGTTTGATGCTGGCCAGGATTTCATCGACAAGTGGGAGCTGTGGATGTATTCGCAGGTGGGCTCCTTTGATCCCGATGAAATCGATCAGGATGTGGCCAACTTTTATCGCGTCATCCAAAAGCTGGAGAAACAAATGGGTGAACATCCCAGCACTATGCAACTAATCCTCGATGTCAAGGAGCAAATGGAACATTTCCGTGGCCATATGCCAATCATTAATACCCTGGGTAATCCGGGCATGAAGGGACGCCATTGGGAGCAAGTCTCCGAGATTATTGGCTTCCCCATTAAGGTATCGCCGGAGCTAACGCTGGAGAAGATCATCGAGTATCAGCTGGACGAGTATGTGCCCAAGTTTGAGGCCATTTCGGAGAGCGCCACCAAGGAGAACAATCTCGAAAAGGCCATGGCCAAAATGGCCAACGAATGGGAAGGCGTCGAGTTCACCATTTCGCCATACAGGTATGATTCGAGATATTCTGTTCAAAATATGTTTTTTAATTTAATTTCTTGCTTTTTTTTTTAAATATTTGAAATATTTAATTTTCATTTGAGTTAAAGGCTTAAACTAAGTTTCAACTTGTTTAAATTTAAAATTGAGAATTGTTTTCAACTTTAAACAAGGAATTGAAATGAATCCACAAATTCGCCATTTTTTTGCGATTGCGCTTCTTTTTTTTTTTTTGCTGGCACATAATTGAAATGTCTACCGCAGGGATTCGGGTACCTTTAAGCTGTCCGCCGTGGATGACATCCAAATACTGTTGGACGATCAAATCATCAAGACGCAGACAATGAAGAGTTCGCCCTACATCAAACCGTTCGAGGCTGACATACTGTGAGTACGACAGCTCCTCCCTCCAGCATGTGTGTTGTTCCACCACTTGTCAGTGTCAAAAAAACACACGCACAACAAGCACACACACACGCATACACGTGATTCTCATTTGTTGTTGTTGTCCTTTTGCAGCAAATGGGAGACGAAACTGATGCTGCTCCAGGAGATACTCGATGAGTGGCTGCGCGTCCAGGCCACCTGGATGTATCTGGAGCCCATCTTCAGCAGTCCAGATATTCAGCAACAAATGCCCGAGGAGGGTCGTCGCTTCAGTGCCGTGGATAAGGTTTGTTCATTATAGATAAATCATATTTGATTTTTGTTGGGTTTTGTTAGGGCATGTCTTAATGTGTACCCTATCAAAAGGATATAATATTCGTATCTGGTTTTGTGTTTAGGATGATTCAAATTAAAGCTATATTTCAGCTTGATTAAAATACTATTACACAAATCCTTTTCTTTACAGATCTGGAAGGAGCTAATGAAGCAGGTGGCCTCAGATCCGCGGGTCATGACCGTTGTGCAGATCGAAAAGATGAACGAGAAGCTGAAGAAGGCATACACACTGCTGGAGATCATTCAGAAGGGACTCAATGCGTACTTGGAGAAGAAGCGTTTATATTTCCCGCGCTTCTTCTTCCTGTCCAATGATGAACTGCTCGAGATTCTATCGGAGACAAAGGATCCCACACGCGTACAGCCGCACTTGAAGAAGTGCTTCGAGGGCATGGCTACACTGAAATTCACCGAGGAACTGGAGGTGACTGCGATGCGTTCCTCCGAACGGGAAGAGGTCGTTCTCGTCGATGTCATATCCACGGCGAAGGCACGTGGTCAGGTGGAAAAATGGCTGCTCGAGCTGGAGATCGACATGAAGAAGAGTATACATCACAAGATATCGCAAGCGTTCTACAGCTATGTCAAGATGCAGCGCAATATTTGGGTGCTCTCCTGGCCGGGTCAGTGTGTCCAGTCCATCTCGTTGACCTATTGGACGCTGGAGATAACCGAGTGCTTCTTGAGCGAAACACCCAAGGAGAGCCTCGCCAAATATCTGCAAAAGTGCATGAATCAAATTATGAAAATTGTCGACTTGGTGCGCGGAGATCTCAATACACAGAATCGGATAACACTCGGTGCACTGGTCGTGCTCGATGTCCATGCTCGAGATGTGCTCGCGGAGATTGTGGAGAAGGGAGTGGAGCAATTGCAGGACTTTCAGTGGTTATGCCAGCTGCGCTATTATTGGGAAGATAACAATCTGGATACCCGCATGATCAACTGCTCGCTGCCCTATGGCTATGAGTATCTGGGGAATACCACGCGACTGGTGGTCACTCCACTGACGGATCGCTGCTATCGCACCCTGTTTGCCGCTCTCAACTTGCATTTGGGTGGTGCTCCCGAGGGTCCGGCGGGTACGGGCAAGACGGAGACAACCAAAGATTTGGCCAAGGCGGTGGCCAAACAATGTGTCGTCTTCAATTGTTCGGATGGTCTCGATTATCTGGCGCTGGGCAAGTTCTTCAAGGGTCTGGCTTCGTGTGGCGCCTGGTCCTGTTTCGATGAGTTCAATCGCATTGATCTCGAGGTGCTGTCGGTGGTCGCCCAACAGATTATGACCATACAGCGTGGCATCAACTCCGGCTTGCCCACTTTGGTCTTTGAGGGCACCACTCTAACATTGGATCCCACTTGCGCCGTCTTCATTACCATGAATCCGGGCTATGCGGGACGTTCCGAATTGCCCGACAATCTGAAGGTAAACTTGTTTATTTAAGGTTCACAATCAGCTTGAAGCTTTTTAAGTAAGCTTTAATTTTGATTACAGACAATAATTTTTTCAATGTTATCCTGCCTTAGTTTAAACTTAAGCTTTGACTTCAGTTAATCATAGAAGTTGACTTCAGTTTGAAAGTCGATTTAATCTTAAGCTTAAGGCTTGACTTTAATTAATATTATATTAGCTTAAGCTTACTTTAAATCAAGCTGACTTACACTTGAAGCTTTGAACAGCTTTGTAAGCTTGAAGTCAGCTTTTAATTTATTTATATATATTCCACAGCAGTCCCCAGTCATAATTGATAGCTGCATCTTAATTGAAGCTGATATTAATATTTTTGAAATTCTTTTGTCTGGCAGGCTCTGTTCCGCTCCGTGGCTATGATGGTGCCGGACTATGCATTAATTTCGGAAATTGAGCTTTATTCGTATGGCTTCCTGACCGCCAAACCGCTGTCCATCAAGATTGTGGCCACTTATCGCCTGTGCTCGGAGCAGTTGAGTACCCAATGCCATTATGATTACGGCATGCGAGCAGTCAAATCTGTGCTGAAAGCAGCGGGTGCGCTGAAGCTACGCTATCGCGATGAGAACGAGGATATTCTAGTGCTCCGCTCCATTAAAGATGTCAATTTGCCCAAGTTCCTCAATCAGGATATACCATTGTTCCAGGGCATCACCTCGGATCTGTTCCCGGGCGTTACGCTGCCCGAGGCGGATTATGTGCTCTTCAATGAGTGCGTCCAGAAAGCTTGCGAAAATCAGAATAAACAGTGCACACCTTTTGTCCTGGAGAAGGTCCAACAGGTGGGTAAAAACTTGAGGATGATCTCTTCCTCTTTTTTAATACTGCTTGTGGATGCAAATCTCTTTTTGTAATAATTTTTTTCTGTGTACCCCAGCTCTATGAGATGATTGTGGTGCGTCATGGACTGATGCTGGTGGGGTTGCCATTTGGTGGCAAGAGTACCACATATCATTTGCTCGCCGATGCACTGGAGTGCATGGAGAAGAAGGATGGTTCCGAGAATCGTGCCATCTATACGGTTATCAATCCGAAGGCTATAACAATGGGTCAGCTTTATGGTCAGTTTGATGCCGTTTCGCATGAGTGGAGCGATGGCATTTTGGCTGTCAATTATCGCATCTTTGCCGTCTCTGAGACACCGGATCGCAAGTGGCTGATCTTTGATGGACCCGTCGATGCCATTTGGATTGAGAACATGAACACCGTGCTCGATGACAATAAGAAGTTGTGTTTGATGTCCGGTGAGATTATCCAACTGTCGAATACAACGAATCTGATCTTTGAACCAATGGATTTGGAGGTTGCCTCCCCTGCAACGGTTTCACGTTGTGGCATGATCTATTTGGAGCCGAGTTCATTGGGCTGGGAACCGTTGGTCGCCTCCTGGAAGAACACATTACCCGCATCATTCCACAGCGTCAGCAAGAATCTCATCTCATCGCTGATCTCCCGATTCTGCCCGCTGCTCTTGTTCATCGTGCGCAAGAGTCTGCGAGAGATTGCGCCCACCTCGGATACGAATCTGATGGTTAGTATGATGAATTTCTTCGAGTGTTTCATCGATGATTTTCGCGACGAGAAATATGTGGCGAACCTATCCGATTTGGATTTTCGTGCCCAAACCGAGGGTATATTCCTGTTCTCGGCGATTTGGTCACTGGGTGGATCCTTGACGGCGGAGAGCCGAGAGAAATTCAATGTGATCTTCCGTGCGCTGATGGAAAAGAACGTCTCGCAAAGCATATACGATGCATATGGTGTGCCCGAGGAGCTGTATGTGGAACAGTTGGCGAAGCCATTCATCTTTCCCATACCCAAGAACGGTTCGGTCTTTGATTATCGCTACATTAAGGAGGGCAAGGGCAAGTGGAAACCGTGGCAGGATGATGTGAGTGCGGCGCCACCGCTGCCACGTGATGTGCCCGTCAATCAGATCATCATCCAGACGAATGAGAGTGTGCGCATCGCAGCCATGCTCGATCTGCTGGTGCGTCATGGCAAACCATTGATGCTCGTCGGACCCACGGGGACGGGAAAGAGTGTCTACGTCATTGATTTCATGCTCACACGCATGGATCTCAGCTTCTATAAGCCGCTGCTGATCAGTTTCTCGGCTCAGACGTCGGCGAATCAGACGCAGGATATTATCATGTCCAAGCTGGATAAGCGCAGGAAGGGCGTCTTTGGGCCACCGTTAAATACCCGCTTTGTCATCTTTGTCGATGACGTTTCCATGCCGCTGAAGGAGAACTATGGCGCCCAGCCGCCCATCGAATTGCTGCGCATGATGCTGGATCACATGATGTGGTACGATCGCAAGAATATTGTGCCCATGAAACTGATCGACTTGCAGATGATTGTCGCCATGGGTCCACCATCGACAGGTAATACTGTAACGCCACGATTTCAGCGCTTCTTCAATGTCATTTCTATTGATGACTTCAACGATGAGATTATGACTACGATCTTTGGCAAGATTGTGCTCTGGCATTTGGATGCGAGGTGAGTAGTGAAATGTGATGTGAGTTGTGACTTATGCCCTGTACCCTATAAAAGTGGGCAAAAAGGGGGTTTTAGTTTGTCCGTTTGGTCTGTCTGACTGAGCATTTCTCTGAGAGCTACAGTTTAAATTTTTTAAAGTGGTATTCTCTTAACTGTCTCCAAAAATTAAATAAATAAATAATGAATTTGAAAGTTACCCAGTTTCATAGTTGGGTACAGGGCAACTGCCAGTCGAGCACTCTCGACTGGAGCACCACTTGTTAATCTTTCTTTCCATTGCATGACACTAATGGCCATTATTAACAGGGGTTTCTCGAAGGAGTTCGATCCGTGCATTGATGAGATCGTCAGTGCCACACTGAGCATCTATAATGATGCCAAATTGAATCTGTTGCCAACTCCGGCGAAATCGCATTATCTGTTCAATTTGCGTGACTTTTCGCGTGTGATACAGGGTGTGCTGTTAAGTGTGCCCGAGGCAACCGAGGACATGAACTCGATGCGTCGCCTCTGGGTGCACGAAGTGTTGCGCGTCTATGGGGATCGGCTCGTTGAGGATGCGGATCGTAGTTGGCTATTTCAGAAATTATGCAGCACCGTGCAGGAGTGTTTCAATCAGGAACCGTTGCGACTATTTGGCCGATTTGTGGGCAAGGGTAAACAGTTGGAGGAGTCCGATTTTCGACAATTGATCTATTGTGATTTCACCAATCCGAAAGCGGATACCAAAAACTATATTGAGGTCCAAGATGTGGAGGAATTGCGTAGCGTGGTCGAATCATATTTGGTGGAGTACAACAACATGTCGAAGAAGCCAATGAATCTGGTACTTTTCCGCTTTGCCATCGAGCATTTATCGCGCATATGTCGCATCATAAAGCAGCCACGTAGTCATGCTCTGCTCATCGGTGTCGGTGGCTCCGGGCGCCAGAGCTTGACTCGACTGGCTTCGCATATATGCGACTAT
This sequence comes from Drosophila trichaetosa, assembly GCA_035043205.1. Lineage (NCBI taxonomy): Eukaryota > Metazoa > Arthropoda > Insecta > Diptera > Drosophilidae > Drosophila > Drosophila trichaetosa. The sequence goes on from JAWNNE010000502.1 coordinate 925,372, forward strand.
GAGCTCTTTCAAGTGGAAATCACTCGATTGTATGGGCCATACGAGTATCATGAGGATATCAAGACAATATTGCGTAAAATCGGTGCATCCGAAATGCACGGCGTATTCCTCTTTACGGACGTTCAGGTGGGAGTTGTTTCTGTTTTTTTTTTTTACTTTTGACTGGCTCAAAATTTGTAGTGAACATTGATTTAGTTGGGTGTTTGTATATATTTATGCTAATGGTGTGTGTTCCCTGAGACTTGTAGATTAAGGACGAATCGTTTCTGGAGGATATCAACAATCTGTTGAACTCGGGCGAGGTGCCCAATCTGTTTAGCAACGAGGAGAAAATCGAGGTCGTCGAGAAGATGGCCCAAATCGACAAGCAACGCGACAAGTCCGTCCAAACCGATGGCAGTCCCGTTGCCCTATTTAACTTCTTTGTTACGGTGGGAGCTACACAACTTAATGCCGATCCCTCTAATCTGCTCCAGTTTGTACTAATTCATCTTCTGTGTACATCCATTCCCCATTTAGACCTGCAAGGATCAGCTGCACATTGTGTTGGCCATGTCACCGATTGGCGATGCTCTCCGCAATCGCATTCGCAAATTTCCCTCGATTGTCAATTGTTGTACGATCGATTGGTTCCAGCCCTGGCCGGAGGATGCCCTCCTTGCCGTCTCCACACGTTTCCTGGCCGCAGAGCAGCTGACCGCTTTGGAGCGCAAGACGGCCATCGATATGTGCATGGAGTTCCATACATCCACACAGGAATTGTCCGCAAAGTTCTTTACGCGTCTGCATCGCTATAACTATGTGACACCCACATCCTACCTGGAATTGATACAGACCTTCAAGGCGCTGCTCAGCCAGAAGCGAAAGTGAGTATAAAACGGAGGGAGAACCCCTTTACAGAACCTATATATATATATATATATATATAGTGTAATATAGGCAGTTTTTATGCCATGAACCGAGGTACAATTAGTAGAAAAATTAAGTATATCATAAATCTGGGAATATGGGCGTCGTGAGAAGCATTGGGAAATCCAGAAAAATATACAGAAAAGTCATAATTATGTCTGAAAGATCTCGTATACCATAACTTCCTTAATATTATTCGATTTTAAATAACTATCCTGAAAAATAGTAAAGTTTAAATTCAGTAGAAAATTATACATTATCTGATATAGTTAAGACCTGGGGAAAAATGCTAAAACCATTGTTAAGTTCTCATCTGAAGACTCTTATAAAATCTTGTCTTAAAAAAATCTTTAATCAATTATTCCTATAAGCTATAATTTTTTTTATTTTATTTTTTTTTCTGTTTAAAAATAGTTTATTAGAGAATAGTCGGAAACATCTTAATTTTAGATTGTATAAAACACTTATTCTTAATTAATTCACTCAGATCAAGGGAAACGAAAGCTTTGCAAATGTATTCAGCTTCTATATCAATCCCTTATCGGTCTTATCATAATCTGGACACGTTTTAGTGGCTTATGTGGACCCCAAAAAGGTAACCCAAATAATATTGTGATTGAACCTTCCCATCGTACTTGGATAACTTCTCATTCACATCATTCAGCTAATCGCTCTGTTCTTTTGACAACGCTTTAAATTCACCCATTAACGTTTCCAGCACTTGGTTCTGAAGTTTTTGTTCTTCGCTGTTTAATTTGCAAACGGTTTCCACACTTGTCACTTTGTCGAACTTCTCATTCAGCTGACTGAGTGTACTCATCATCTCATCCATCACTTCTTTCTGACGAATCTGTTCTTGCCTATGAATATGTTGATAAGAATTTGATAAGAATGTTTTCGAAATACAAGTCGAATTTCCAATACAAACCTAATTTCTGCGAGCTGCAATTGCTCAGCTTTGTTGGTGACGGAAATGGAAAAATTCAGCAGTTTGTCATCTTCAGAAACACACTCCACTGCACTCATAAGCACACATAAGAGAAACACAGTGCAAGTAAATTGAAACAACATTCTGTTCTGAATAATATATATATATATATTATTATATAATATATAATAAGTACTTTAAATGATCACAGATCACTCAAGACTAAAGAAGCTGAGCCGCTCGCTGTCCAATTTGTAGGCAGCTGTGGCAGATTGTGCTCTGGCATTTGGAAATCACTAATCTGTTTACTCGCACACATTAATATATATATATATATATATATATAAGATAAGGGCGCTCTCTGGCTAATCGCATATGTGCAGCTCTCAAGAATTCGCTCAAAGTACACTCTTCAATTGGAAATACTCATAATATTTATACAGCATTCGCTCGACGACTCTCATTATTAACCTCACACTGTGACCAGGTAAAGGGGATCTGATAGATTATGGGAAACGGCAGAGTTTCCTCTAAATCGGAAACAAGACGAAGCAAGCGCTTATTCAATGTGCTGGGTGGAATATCTAAGTCGTCAACGATTTATTTAATGAAAACTTTCTTTTCTTATTTGTTATAGTCTAGTATTGAAGCAATAAACAAAAGTATTTAGCACGGTTTCTTATCATGTATTTTTCACATTAAGATAACCTCTATATGGTCATGTTTGTGATTGACGTCAAGTTGTATTCGAGTGCACCGTCATATCTCCAAAGAATCAATCTCACCGTTTATAAGCTTGTGTAAAAAAATGACACCAAGCATTGTTCTACGATCAGAAAGCTAAGGAAGATTTATTAATAAAAATCGACTATGGTAAGAAGTTAAGCTAATATTAGTATTCCAATGAAGACCCCTAAGGGCAAATAATAGAAATAGTTTTAGTACGGATTCTATTCTATTCTGATGAACCTTGTAACTGAGTGACCATATACAAGAAACATATTCCAGAATAGGAATATAAAGAGTTTTAGTAATGTAGGGATCGTCAAATTCTTTTGACCAGCGCTTAATGAAACCCAGGACTCCAAAGGCTCGATTAACAGAGGAAGAAACGGCTTCAAAACTATCCAAGTCAGCCTGAAGCCTCTGTCCAGCAAACGAGTCGGTAGACGACAGACACACTTTTACATCATCGGTATAGTACCCGAGAATGACTTATAACGGACGGAAGATCATTTATAAATAAAGTGAATAACAAAGGGCCAAAGGGCAAAATGAAATCTAATATTTATAATATATATACATATATACATAGGTATATACTGCTTAATTGATGCTTATCAATTCCCATTTTCAAGTTTATAATCCAAACTCAATTTAACAAATCCCATCTTTATCTCTCCATATAGCAACATAACTACGAATCGGAATCGATATTTGACTGGCATATCGCAGCTGGATATTGCTGCGCAGCAGGTGGCCGTCATGCAGGAGCAGCTGCAGGCGCTGGAGCCGAAGCTGAAGGAGGCCTCCGAGATTGTGGCCGAGCAGGTGGCCAAGGTGACGGCGGACAGCAAAGTTGCCGCGGAGCAGCGGGAACTGGTCAAGGAGGATGAGCAGGCGGCCAAAGTGCAGGCAGCCATTGCCCAGGAGATCAAGGATGAGTGCGATGCCAAGCTGGGTGAGGCGTTGCCCATTTTGGAATCAGCTCTAGCTGCGCTGAATACGCTAACAACGGCGGACATAGCCGTGGTCAAGACCATGAAGAGTCCGCCAATTGGTGTGCGCATCGTTATGGAAGCCGTGTGCATTCTGAAGGATATGAAGCCGGACAAGGTGCCAAATCCCAGTGGTGTGGGCACAGTGGAGGACTACTGGGGTCCATCGAAACGTGTGCTGAGCGACATGAAGTTCCTGGACAGTTTACTAAACTTCGACAAGGACAACATTCCGCCGGAGGTCATGAAGAAGCTGCAACAGCGCATTCTCACCAACGAAGCCTTTGATCCCGAGAAAATTAAGATGGCTTCGACGGCCTGCGAAGGACTCTGCCGCTGGGTCATTGCGTTGTCCAAATACGATGTGGTTGCAAAGGTTGTCGCACCCAAGAAGATTGCCCTCGCTGCCGCAGAGGCCGACTACAATGCGGCCATGAAACTGCTCAACGAGAAGTTGGCCCAACTGGCTCGCGTCGAAGCCAATCTGGCCGCCATCCAGAAGATACTCGACGAACAGCTGCGACAATATGGGTGAGTAGTAAGGGGAGTACCAATAAGGTATTACTTGCAACTTGCAGAAATTTATTTATTTTCGTAGACATATATATATATAGACAACAATTATAATTAATATCTTGCACATTTAGTGTTCTACTGGCTGAGCATGAAGCGTGCACGAAGAAGCTGCAGCGTGCTCAGGAGCTAATCTCTGGCTTGGGCGGTGAGCGGTCACGTTGGTCCGAGACGGCCAAGATGCTGCAGGCCAGCTTTAAGAGCGTGACCGGAGATGTGTTGATCTCGTCGGGAGTTGTGGCGTATCTGGGACCGTTCACCATTGATTTTCGGCTTACGCAAATACACAAATGGGTGGCAAAGTGCCTGGATTATGGTGTAACCTGCTCGCCGGACTTTCAGCTGGCCATTGTGCTGGGCGAACCGGTTGAGATACGTTTCTGGAATATTTGCGGACTGCCAACAGATGCGTTCTCCGTCGAGAGCGCCATCATGATGAAGTGAGTATGCGTCCAAAGTTTGGCCAAAGCCCTCAAATACATCATATGCGTTTGGAATAGGGAATCGAGGCTGTTAGTGGCCTAAGGTGCCTTGAGGCATGAGTTGAGTGGCAGTGGGTTGGGCTTGCCTTTATGATTTATTAATATTAATGTCAATTAGGGTAAGGATATTAAAATTGGGTCAAATTACACACAGCTGCATATTCCCTGGTGGCACAAGACATAACGCTAGATAACTTCCTTTAGAGCCGAGCAGCTACTCAAACTCGTTAGCTTAGATATCGATGCAAAAAGGGCCCAAGATTTCATTAGTCTGGCAACAGCTGTGGGCTCCGTCACTCTAATCATATACATATATATATATATATATATATATATATAAATATATATATATATATATTATGCATTTGCGTTCAATTAAACACGACACGCTAATTATGCCTGAGCGCTTGTCAAAAGCACGAAATTCGGAATTCATTTAATATACACTTTCTCAGAGCTTACATGTTCTGCAATGCATTGTGTAACATATCAAGAAATGTTATTTCAAGCGCAAATAGTTTATATATTATTGTTATTTATTTATTTAAGCTTTCGATTCGAATAGATTAAGTAAGTAGAAAATATAGTCAGACCAATCCTTATTCGAACACTCCTCCCCTAAAAGTATTTTCTTCTTTTTTTCATATACAATTCTTAATACTCTATCGCTTGATAACTTACGTTGCTAATCCTACGTCGCTTAGCTGACCGTGAAGTAATTTGATTAATGTGCTTGCCGCAAGGGTATTAAATTTGCGGCATGATGCAGTTGCCGATTTGCTTGCCTCTCATTTCTAATTACACAAAATGTTTGAATTCACGCATATTAAGAAAATTAAAGATATGCCGCATTTTCGCCGTGGCTAGTGTGAGAACAACACCGGATGCTGCACACACAGTAGCAGAGGGTGTGTGTGTGTGTGTTGTGCCCGCATGTGGCCAGGACACAGGAGCACCGCAGGATGCTCCGGTGGTTGCTTCAACTCAAGGTACAAAACTAAGGGCTGACTGCGAAGATGAGGGAATGAGGGGTGGAGATGGGCGTGGATTTCTCATGTTTGATGCGTGTGTTAGAGAGAGAGCATTACGCATCTGGTGTGTTTTTCGTTGGAGGGGCGAAACGTCGCGTTGCCACATGCCACACACTCCACGTCTCATGCCCCATGTCTCGTGTCGATTTAATAAAGGAAATTCTTGGGCTGTGAGTGTTCAAAGTAATTTGGAGCATGCCCAAACATACCTGAGCTGTGTGTGTGTATGGTATGTGTGTGTATGGTGTGTGTGTGTGTGTGTATGAAGTATGTGTGTGTGTGCATAAGTCGCTGCTGCACAAAGGATAAGCAATTGATTAATGTGCGCCCTTTGCGCATCACGTTTAATTTGAACCCATGGACATGGCAAATGAATGATGTTGGTGGGATTTGCTTGCTGCCAGTTACTATCAGTTGCCACTAGCAACTTCTTGTTTGCATCTCCTTGAGGCACACAAGACGAATGAATTTGTATTTGTTTTTGTCTTTCACATTTTTTTTTTTATTTTCCTCTAGCTGGGGGGCGATTGTTGTTATTCAGTTGTTAAGTGTGTAGACCATTAATGGAGATGAGAGAGAGAGAGATATTCATTCAGGTATGTCTCCCATTTCTAAGCTAAAATGTTGCTTTACTTGCTTAAAGCTATCTTGGTCTACATTTATCTCATATCAAATGGAACAAGCAACCCAAAAGTATATAGTTAAATCATTTTTAAATGCGGATTTCAGCTAAAGAACAAAACATGACCGAAAGGCATGAAATTGGTTCAGTTTGGACAAAGTTTATCTTAATATCTAATCCTTAGTATGTTGGATAACATTTGAAAATGTTTGAAACTAATGCGAAGTTGAATATTTAATGTATGCATTAATTTCATTTATTTAACTTTTATAAAACTTATTATTCATTGCTGACTGGTGCGATAAAGTCTAAGTTTTTAGCACTGGGAAAGAAAAATTCCCGATCAAAATAATGTTTCCAAAATGAAAGCAGTTTAAAATTTTTCAAAATACTAATTATAAATGAATGTTGAAGAGTATTTAATTCTCGGCAGTAGAAAAACAAAGTTTCTTAGTCCATGAAACCCAATTCTGGCAGCAATTTAAAACTTTTCTGTTTCGGAATATTGCAAAAATAGCAATTATAATTGAAAGTTGTTAAATATCCTGAAGGGTATTTAATTCTCGGCAAATTCATAGTCTCCAGTTTCTTGTTTTTCTTTCGATTTTCCTCTTTTTTGTTTTGGGGGCTGACACATCGCCCACATCATGATGAGCCTCCACCACCCATCGGCCCGCACCTGGAAATGGCAATTGGATCGTAAATTGCTAATGCGAAGGGTAGCAGGTGCGGACTCGATGTGGGTTTTTGGGTCCGGTTCGGGTCATGTTTCTTTGCATAAGTGTTTGATTAAATAATGTTAATTTGGATGAGGACGCATCTATGCGAGAATTTCCCAAAGAGATTTGCATTTTAAGCAGGCCGAAAAAGAAAAATATTAACTGGCTTTAAGCACAAGTTTGGCTTTAAGGCTCCCATTTGCTCTGCAATTGTGGGAAATCAAGCAAAACTTCCGCACATAAATGTCTAGAACTTTTTTGATTTACCAACAGATTTCTCTGTATTCAATGTCGTTTTCTTTTTATTGCATGTACATTGTTACAATAATTTTTTGGTTATTTTTTCATTTTTCTTATATCTTTCATATATATATTTATTTTTTTTGTTTTGGTCAATCTCAATGCTTGCTGGCCCCTGTGGCGCTTTTGAACTGTGGCAACTTTTTACATTCCAACTGCTCCAGCAAAGGTTCTTTTAATGCCCTGTTGGCCTGAATAAATGGATTAATATAATTTCACTCTTTTTTTTCTCTCCTAACAATATTATAATCACATTTAAAATTGTTCAGTTAATTTTATTATATTACCTATAATTTAATTGGAAATATTTTATACAGATAGTTTCAGAGCTGTCTACAGCATATGCCTTAGTCGAGCACTCGCGACTATTGCGTTCTACTCTTTACGTATTTGCATTCTCCAATGTATTGTCCGAGCCTGGCCAGCTATATACATATATATATATTTATACAAACAGACATATATATATATATTAACAGACTGTGTTTGGCATGTAGAATGCGCATTTGTTCGCTGACATTTTTCGCAGAAGGGCGGCGGAGCTGAGGAGGGTTTGTTGGTGGTGTTTGGGTGGCTTGAAATTGGCTCTTTTGTTTTTGCATCAAATATTTTTCATTCATCAAGTTTTCAATTTACAAAAATGTTCATTCATTCGCATGAACAATTTGTATTCGGTGTGAATTTGTCATGTGTTTCATGCTGTCGCGTTGCCCGGCGACCATTTATTCTCTTATTGTTGTTGCATTTTATTGTTGCCTGCCCATTGTATCTGCGTATCTCTGAATATCTGTGAATTTGAGTATCTGTGTATCTGTGCATCTGTGTATCTGTGTATCTATGTATCTGTGTATCTGTGAGTTATCGCACATACATCCAGGAACTTAAACAGTCACTACACAATACTTATTTATTTGTGTATATATATATATGTACATAAGAACAAACATTATTTTTTGCTGTGTATATTTTTGTATTCCCATTTTGTGTGGCTTTTTTCACATCAGTTCATTTTTGTATATTGGTTATTATATATATAATTCCAATAGCATTATTTACGCTTATGAAATATTGAGAGTTTATTGCATGTATACTTTTGTGGCAATTGTACCCTGTAAATATATTCGAAAGTGGCATATGCAGCTACCATAAATTAGTATATATCCTTTAATACAGATAGTTGATCTGGGAAGCGCTCAAAATTCAAATGATAAATTTCTAATCTAAGCTCAATTTTACATGGGTATTGATTGATCAATCATTTGACATTTACAAAAGTCGATTCATTTGAATGATTGAATGAATGAATGATTCGGAGCTGTTGATGTGTGCAAATTAAATGTTAATTATTTACGGATTATAAATATTTCTTGTTGCAACCATTAAATGCGGCCGAAGGGGCACTTAAAAGGTTTTTTTTTAATTAATAATTTTCTTTAAATTAACAGAAACCCATTAAAAAAAGGGATTGATTTTCGATTTAATAAAATATAAAATAAAGATAATCGTATTACAAAAGTAAATCAGGCAAATTGAAGGTCTTTAATAACTTTATATTCGATTTAACAGACTTTAAACTTGTGTTGGGATATTCCCGATTATCAGCAATCTTAACAATTGTCTTTATGATTCCTTTGATAGAAATGCACGTCGCTGGCCGCTGATGATTGATCCGCAGGGACAGGCCAATAAATGGATTAAGAACTATGAGAAGAACAATAAATTGTGTGTCGTACGACTGAATCAAGCAGATTACACCCGTGTCCTGGAGAATGCGATACAGTTTGGTTTGCCAGTGCTGCTGGAGAATATTGGCGAGGAACTGGATCCCATACTGGAGTCCATATTGCTGAAGCAACTGTTCAAACAGGGCGGCACAATGTGCATCAAACTGGGCGATTCAGTTATTGAATACAACCACAGTTTCAAGTAGAGTATGAATGATGTATTTGAACTATAAATAATAACCATAATGCCTTCAACAGATTCTACATGACAACCAAGTTGAGGAATCCCCATTATCTGCCCGAGGTGGCTGTGAAGGTGACACTGCTAAATTTCATGATTACGACACAAGGATTACAGGATCAATTGCTGGGCATAACTGTGGCAAGAGAACGACCCGATTTGGAGGCCGAGAAGAATAATCTAATCGTTCAGGGTGCCGAGAATAAACGGATGCTCAAAGAGACGGAGGATCAAATATTGGAGGTGCTCTCATCAGCCGAGAATATTTTAGAGGATGAAACTGCTGTGCAGATACTGAGCTCAGCCAAAGCCTTAGCGAATGACATCAATGAGAAACAGGTTGTAACAGAGGCAACTGAAAAACAAATCGATTTGGCCCGACTCAGCTATGTGCCCATTGCCGAGCACTCGACAATTCTATTCTTTACCATAGGTAAACTAACTGAAGCGTCTCCAAAGCTGTAACTACTTTATTGGTTTAACTTGTCTTGCAGTTGATTTGGCCAACATTGATCCCATGTATCAGTATAGTTTGGCTTGGTTCGTTAATCTGTACATGTCATCCATTGATAATACGGAGAAGGTCGATGACATTGAGGCACGCCTGAAGGACTTGCGGAATCATTTCACCTACAGCCTCTACGTCAACATCTGTCGCAGTTTGTTTGAGCGTGTAAGTACTTCCCAGCACAGCGCTCAGCTCAATGCCAATTATCATCAAAACATGGGTTTGGTTTTCTATTCGATACTCTGTTATCGAAGGCACAAAGGAGTATATTTGTTTTGTTCGTCGTGCTGTTTGTCACTTCAAGCTAAAGACTTAAAATTTTCAACATGTAATTGTCTGTGTCTGTTAATGTGTTAAATTTGGAATGCTGTGTCCATTAGTAGGCTAGGAAATCGATAAAATCGATAACCGCAAATCGATAAACCACATATCTTCTATAATTTTAAGGCTACAGTCATTTTTGGAAAGCCATATCTTTCGCAATTTAGGATTTGAAGTTACCAAATTACTCCTTCAAAAATTTTATGCTCCTTTGCCTGTTCTTATCAGCTGCTTTGGTATCAGAGCATTTCGTAGTCGGCTTAAATGTGCTCAACTATTTTTATTTTGTGGGTCACCACTAAGCTATGATATATATATATATATATATCAAACTTGTGTAGTAATTGCGATTTTAATCCCATTGCGTTATATTTGAAGCGTATTTGCTAAGCGCTTGATTTTCTCAACGGCTGCGTTTGGTTGCGCTTCACTGCGCTATAATGATGCCTTAGCCTCCTGCACGGACTTTAAGGAGTCGTGCCCTAGCTGCCACTTCCATTGACAGCGGCCCAGTTTTTTTTTCCTTTTTTTTTTCTGTACCTGTTCCCGGGTGTCAAGTTTTGCCCAAGCACTGTGGAATTTCTAAATTGGAATTCAGGCATTCGCTTTGAATGTGATACGGAGAAATGCATTCATTAGATAAGTACCATCTTTTATGGCAGCGACTTAAGTTTTCCAGTTGTAGGAGGTATTCAGTACACATCCCTCTGAGTTCATCTGCTCTTCATTCATATATATATATATACAACTTTCTTTTACCCACTGTGGCACTTTCACTGTGTGTGTTTAATATAATAACATTGCCGGGTCTCAAAAGTGTGTGCAAAAGGGCAAAGCAGAAAAAAAAACAAATCCAAAAAAAAAGGAGAAATTTCAACAAGGTCCTTTCTGGCCTGATGATGTTTTCAGTCAATTATGCGATGTGCCCTCTGCTTAGCCTTTTCCATCAGTTCCCCTTTGATCCTTGGCCCTTGGCTTTTAATTTGCTTGGCACAAAAAAAAACAGAAAAAAGAAAAAGTGAAATGGCATCTGGAGTAATGCTTTGATTGCCCACCTAAACCCATATATACTATACACATATATGTATATATACATATATATATATATATATATATATATATATATTTGTGTTCGCATTAAAAGCTAATAAACTTGTGCTCTTATGACAGGATAAGCTCTTGTTCTCTCTCATATTGAACATCAATCTGCTGAAGCATGAGAATTTGATTGACAACTCCGAGTGGATGTTTCTGCTGACGGGCGGCGTTGGCCTCGAGAATCCCTTCAAGAACCCCACCAACTGGCTGGGCGTACAGAATTGGGATGAATGCTGCCGCCTGACCAGCCTGACCAATTTTAAGGGATTACGCGAGGATGTCACTGCCAATGCGTCCATTTGGAAGCAGTTCTTCGATTCGCGTACACCGCAGGATAATAAATCGATACCGGCGAATTGGCAACGTTTGTCCATGTTCCAGAAATTGCTATTGCTGCGTGTTTTTCGTCCCGATAAACTGGTGCCAGCGGTGCTGAACTTTGTCTCCATGGAGATGGGTCCACGTTTTGTGGATCCACCACAATTTGATTTGATGGCCTCGTTTGCTGACTCGCATTGCTGTGTCCCAATGATATTTGTCCTTACACCCGGCTCAGATCCAACGGCAACACTGCTCAAATTTGCCGAGGATCAGGGTTTTGGCTCAAATCGTTTGTTCTCCTTGTCCTTGGGTCAGGGACAGGGTCCCATTGCCACCAAGATGATTGATGAGGGCGTCAAACTGGGCAATTGGGTTGTGTTGCAGAATTGCCATTTGGCTGCCAGTTTTATGCCACTGTTGGAGAAGGTCTGCGAGAATCTGTTGCCCGATTCAACGCATCCGGATTTTAGATTGTGGCTCACCTCGTATCCGGCGGAACATTTTCCGGTTGTGGTGCTACAGAACGGCATCAAGATGACCAATGAGCCGCCCAAGGGCTTGCGCTCGAACATAACGCGTTCCATGCTAAGTGATCCGATCAGTGATCAGGAGTGGTATGAATCCTGCACCCAGCCACGCATCTTCAAGCAGCTGATCTACGCGCTGTGCTTCTTCCATGCTGTGATTCAGGAGCGTCGCTACTTTGGACCCATCGGCTGGAACATACCCTACGAGTTCAATGAGACGGATTTGCGCATCTCCCTGATGCAGTTGCGCATGTTCCTCAATCAGTACGAGACGGTCAACTATGATGCCCTACGCTATCTGACCGGGGAGTGTAACTATGGTGGTCGTGTCACAGACGATTGGGATCGCCGCACACTCAAAACGATCTTGAATCGATATTATTGCCCCGAAATTATTGATCTGGAGAATACATATTATTTAGATGAGACGAGCTTCTATTATGTGCCCGTGATGAAGGAGGCCGAATTATATATAACTTTTACCCGTGATTTGCCACACATTTCGCCACCATCCATATTCGGTTTCCATGCCAATGCAGACATAATGAAGGATCAACAGGAAACGGATATGCTGCTCTCACACACACTATTGACGCAGGTAAGTTGGAGTGTTGAGTGTTGTAAGTACTTGGTTTCTCTTGAATTATTGTACATATAGTGTATATATGTCTGGTATTACAAATTTTCTGCTTTATAATCTGCTAAACTTTTGCTTGCCTACACAATTTTATCTGCCGCTGCTTAAAGGAACGCTGGGTAAGTGAAATATTTGAAGTTATGAATTTGTTTATCCTTGCAGAATACATAGAATGATATTTTAAGAAAATCAGATCTTGCTAAGCAAAGCGTATTTTCAACAGGGTATCTTTTAGCCGAGCTGTCTCGACTAACTAAAACATTCTAACTGGCCCAATTCTGACTCGAAGTTTGCATCTACATTAAATGTCCATTTTATTGATTAACAACCGATTTTATATAGCTATACGTTTGTCTGATCTTATGCTTGGTTTAAAATGCACTTCTTTTCTATGTCTGCAAGGGTATTTCAACTTCGGCGAACACCGAAGTTAGTTTCCATTTCTAAAGGATCTTTAAACACATATTATTTTGCTCCCTCCCTGCCGCACAGGATCTCCATGAGAAGCGCGTAAGTTGTTTGCTTTGCAAAAGATATTTCTGGTATCCGCTTTTTTAACTGCTTGATTTTTTGTAATTGCTAAAAAACGCTTGCGCTTTAGAAACTGGAGAAGAGCCAGAGACTCTATGTAGATGTGCTGTCGCAACGCTTTCCCGAAAACCTCTTCCTACCCACTTATCCCAACACCTGTCCCCCCTTCCTTGCACTCTACAATATGCCACTGAAGGACACCAGTACTTCGGGCGACGACAGCGAAGGCTCCAAGGCACTCACACCCGAGGAGGTGGTCACGAACGTGGCCACCGATATATTGGATAAGTTGCCCAAACTCTTCGATCGCGAGGCGGCTCTTTTGCGCTATCCAACACTCTATCATCAGAGCATGAATACGGTGCTGGTGCAGGAAATGGTTCGGTTCAATGTGCTGCTCAACACAATACGCACCAGTTTGATAACGCTGAAGAAGGGCATCAAGGGTAAGTCTTTGGCATATTTTAATAATGTCTGTACAATTTTCAATAGTGCTAAAAGCTACAGATAATTTTAGATAGCTTTTCTTCCAAACAAGGAAGTATTAGTTATTTATTTTATATACCCTGAACTCATCAAAAATATTTTAAAACTTGTAATGAACTTATGCAAAACAGGCAGAGGGCAGCATCTATGAGCATATAGGATATATGTATTCCTGAACAGCATTAAAAGCCAATATAGATTTTCATTAACCCATTACAGATCAAATTTAGTTAATTTGATCGATAACTTACTACAATTCGCGACTATCGATACAAATCGATTTTTGCTAGCAATACAAATCTTAATTGTTGTTAACTATTGCCTGACTAGCGGATTCCTTGTAAGTACTAACATAATTAACAACTCGATTTAGGGTATCAATTAGACGCCTTAGTCCTAGTTTTAGTTCTAATCCCAACTTGTTTTAATGTGTACAGTAAAATAGTGCTTTTGATGCTTGCTCTTGATAACTAGTTAACTTTTAATTTGAAATCATTTTTAACAAAATATTAAATTGGGTATTTATTGGCGATGTGACTGGAGGCGCGACTTTCGTTTCAGATTGGAATCGATGTCGGCGTCTTCGGTTATGGGTTGCAATTCATAATCACTTATCATGCCACTTAGCTTCCTGGTTTCGAGCTTGGACTGGAAATTCATGGTTCTCCGAGATGGGTTTTGTAGCAACATGTCATCGTTCTCATCCATCAGCGTTTGTCTAGGGGCTATCTCCTTCTTCCGCTCCTCCTTCTGCTGCTCCTCCTCCTCATTCTCTTCCTCTGGCATATTCCAGCAGCTGCGCTCGTCATCAGCCTCATATTCGGTATTCTCCTCCTCGACCATGATCATCTCCTCATCGCTAGCATACGAAATGATATCGCTTAAGGCACCAATCAGTTGATCCTCCTGCCGAGTTTGCGTTTCTTGCTCACCAAAATCACTGCCAAGTGAAATTGAAGGACTTGAGCGCAACATTGAGAGATCCTCCTCCTTGACAATGTCTGTGTTGCTTGGTATCCCAATTACTTGGGAGGCCTGTCGAAACACTGTCAAATTGAGGAATTGTGAGCCGCCAATGATTTCCTTAGTGTCAACGTCCCGAGACATCTCGTCTGTAACCAAATCTTTGGTGATATTATCGATCTTCATTTTCTTGAGCAGCGAAAGGATTTGAGTGCGCCCGTATATCGAACCAAAAGTAGTGTCACCTAAAGTATTGCGTTCCCTTATCCGAAGGATCTCCGACTCGATATCATGAATCCTGTCTGTGGGCGAGATTCTCGTTTGTGAGCACGCAAAGCGTAGATCGACGGGCTCAATGATGCCCGGTTCCTCATCCATTCGCTCCATAATTTGAGCGAAAATATCATCAAAGAGCGTCACACAATTCTCATGGACAATCCGCTCCGTTGGGGTCTTCCAGCGGCGTCCTGGCACCGCCTGCCTTATCAGCTTCCTAATTATGGCCTCCGCTTCACGTTGAGGCGGCTCCTCGCTTTCGCTTTCCGTGGAGAAGAAGAACAGATCGTTATCAGTCAGGCGATCAATCATATCGCTTGTAATAACGCTGGCTATGTCGTAGGAGTCCACGGTCTCCCAGATGTGTGGAAAGAGCACATCGTCAATAATATATTTGACTGTCAGCATTTTCTCGTATTTCACGAGCAACACATTCAAATCGGGAACGACCATGTCGTTCAGCATATTCCGTAGGGATTCATAGGTCAGTGGCGTTTGGATTAGCTTGAAGCTATCCAGCCAACGCTGAATATCCGCATCGATTTGTTTGGCCATCAACGTAACCGTTTCGGCCGCATCGCATTCGGCAATATGGGCCATGTCTGTGGTCAATATCGTATCGATATATTCGCGGGCCGTCTCGGTGTGCACCACATTGCACCGCTGGAACATTTCCTCGTAGATCAACCGCATATCGTTCTCCTTCTGGCGCAGACCCGCCTCGGCTGCCTCCCGGCGCCAACGCTCCTTTTGCGTTAAGATCGCGAAGAAGTGGAGCTTACGTTGCTCCCTGAGGCGTTCCATCTCCTCGGATAGGAATTGCATAATCCAGCCAATTGTGCTGCCCTCGTGCATATGCAATAATTGCTCCAGATCCTCACTGCGTCTTTCCTTCAACAATTCCTTGGCCAGATCTGGCTGGCGACGGCGCTGCTCTTCGTACTCGAGATGCTGCGCGAAGGCCAGCTGTTTTTGTTTGTTGAGCGAATCCCTTTCCTTTTGCTGCTGAACGGACATCTTTCGTGGATCCTGGAAGTACTCTTCAATGTTCTGCATCTCCTCATAGTTGAATGACGGACGTTCTCCGTCTTCGGAAAGCGGTTTGGGCCGTCGCTTTAGGCATTTGGGCGTTGACTTCTGTTTGGCTGCCTGCGAGCGGAGTGTCTTCAGGGATTCGTAGAGCTTCTTCAGATGCTTGTCGGAGCAGAAGTTCTGCTCGTACTCCTTTACATACTCCTTGGGCTTGGACCATTCCTTCAGCTTGGTGAACGGGCACTGCAACCTATCCATGTCCACACGCTTCTCCAGATCATCGATGCGCATATCGAAAGCCTTCCTTCCATCGCCCACAAAACTGCGTCGTGCCGGATCGACACCATGTCGTATGAGTGGTCCATAGAACTCTGAGCAGGGCGAGCCCAGGGCATACATGGGACTCTGTTTCACCCAGCGACGCGATACACCCGAGCTCTTGATCTGCAATCGTCGCATTGCCCGCTGATATTCCACCTCGTTCTTGGCCAATCCTCGCTGGCGTTTCTGTTCAATGCCGTCACAGGCGACCTCGATGCGGGTTTTCGACTCCGCGTGCATTTGCTTCTCGCGCTTGTCAAACATTCGTATGACGATCTCCAGTCGCATCATCTGACACTCCTGTATATACTCCTCCCGCTCCATCCATTGTTCCCACTCGAATGCCTCCAATATGGGACGATATTTGCTTTTGATCGCCTTCTCGCGAGCCTCGTGCAGCTGGCGCTTGAAGCTCGTCTTTAGCGCCTGGTTGAAGGACCAACGTTTACGGGCACGCTCCAAAACTTCGACCTCATTTAGACCGGGCGGCTTGTCGCCGGGCAGCAGCGTGGCCAGATTGAACAGCTCCAGATGCTCATCCTGCTCCTTGTCCACAATATCGGGCAAATAGGCCACTGTCTGCGCCGATGATTCCCTGTATTTTAAGTTGGTAATTTAGTCTTGAATTATTGCTTCTTTAAAGCCAACTTTTACTTTGTATCAGATTTTTGTATTTTATATATTATTTATAACTATTAATTTAAATAATAGTGAGCTAATAATTATAATTAAATAATAATAAGTAATACTATAATTCAATTATAAATTCAAATATTCAAGTTGTTATTTTGTAATATTTATTTTTATTGTATTATATGTTGACATACCTGTAAAGTGTCTGTGTGGTTTGATCCTTGTAGCGTCGCTTGTCCACATAGGTGGGAAAATAGTCGCACTTGGTTGTGTAATCCTTGACGCTCTGCAGCGACTCCCGCATCTTCACCTCGAACGTGTGCACATCGGTCTCCCGATCGGTGAGGAAATCAATGCCCGGCGCCTTAAACTGACACTCGCTGTCCGTGCTCGCCAACCAGCCCACTTTGCGTTCCGCCGGATTATTGGCACCTATTTTTAAGTTGGCCTAATTGGTCATTGTCTGCTATAAATATATCAACTTAAATAACTTACCGCCGGCTGCGCGTGGATCACGCGAGGGATTTGTTATCAGACACGATGTGAGTCCTGTTTGCATCCCACTGTCCTTGACCGTGGTCTGTGGCGGTCTCTGTTGCCTGCTGAAGGTCACACGCTTGGCGTGCTTTGGCTGCTGTTCCGCCAGCAGCAGCTGCTGCTCCTTGGAACTGGAGCTTTTGACCCGCTTCGCCTGCTCCCCGATGCCGGTTGAGGAGCTGTGCATTGAGGTGGCGCTGCTGTGGCGCATGCCTCGGGTCACGTAAAGGACATTCATGGCGCCCGGCTCCTGTGCAGGCATTGTTTCTTTTGTTTCACAATATTTCGAAAGAGGAAAGGAAAACTTTTGCTAATCACTTAAGTGTTGCACGTGTGCAGAACGTTGTCTAATTGAATTTATTGTTCAGCTATCGTAATTGGCAGCGTTGTTGATTATATTGACAAAGTTTTCAGCGCCTGCTATTTTCATTTAATTTTTGTTTCTTATTCGTTATATATTGTTAATAGGTCTGGTGGTCATGTCCGCTGCCGTGGAGGCGGTCTACAAATCCGTGCTGATTGCCAAGATTCCGGCTATGTGGGCCAGCAAGTCCTACCCCAGCCTGAAGCCACTTGGCAGCTATGTGTCGGACTTTTTGCGACGTCTCGAATTCCTGCAGGTAAGTTTTCGCAATCGAGCCAACAGTTTGTCATGACAACCAAGGCACTGCTGTTGTTGTTGTCCTGGCAGCACAGTTATGTTTACTAGGCCACTTGTCCCAGCTGTGACCCTATTTTTATACGCTGCACGCCTCAAACAAAATGTGTTCGCTTCAAAGTTCAAAAGATTGTTTTTTTTAATAGCGCAATCAATAAAAATATTTTATTTTTACATATTTGATTAACTATAGGGTATTTATCAGACAGGTACATTCTCTCTAACCTGTCTAACCTGTTGTTATTTTGTGCTTGCAGCATTGGTATGACCATGGAGCACCGTCAACCTTCTGGCTATCGGGATTCTTCTTTACACAGGCTTTTCTAACGGGTGCCCAGCAGAATTATGCGCGGAAATATGTGATTTCCATAGATCTGTTGGCCTTTGACTATGAGGTCCTGTCGCTGGAGGAGACACAAATCGCCGGCACTGCGGCGCCCGATGATGGGGTCTTCGTGTATGGCATCTATCTGGAGGGCGCCTGCTGGGATCGCAAAAATAAATATTTAATGGAATCGCGTCCACGCATATTGTTCGATACGATGCCACTGATATGGCTGAGGCCCCTCAAGCGCACCGATCTGCCCGATCGTCACAACTATTTGTGCCCACTCTACAAGACGGCAGAGCGACGTGGCATCCTTTCCACAACGGGACACAGTACCAATTTTGTTGTGGCCATGCTACTCGACTCTAATCCCAACACACCAATCTCTCATTGGATTATTCGCGGCACGGCACTTTTGTGCCAGTTAAGTTTCTAAATTTTTGCAATACTAGTGTACTCTATATATATATATTTATTTTCCATGTGGCATGTAGTTAGCTTGTGTTGCATGCATTAGTAAATTGTCAGTAGTTTTTATTGCTGATTTGCAGAATTTGGATTTAAATAAAATGATATAGTTAAATATGCAAGGTATATGCCCTGTGTCTAGGTTTATGACAGTGTAAAGATGAATGGAAAATTCGCTGAATAAATTTTATGATTGCCAAGAAACATCTTTGAATTAATTTCGAATATTTTTAGTTTTTAAATTATTCACTTTTTAAATATTAAACAAAATCTGAGTGATTCTGTGTTGCCTTCAAATATACAATTTAATTATTTTGTTACAGTGTATGCACACTGTCCGTTTGCCAAAACTTTTTCAGGCATTCATCCAAGTTTATAGTAAATCCTGTTCCTTTGCTGACTTTGAGACACAAATAAATGACCAAAGCAAAATATGCCTGGGATTTGAGTGAGATAGGAGTTCATGGGACGTTAATCATTTATTATCTGACATGACTGTGATTATTTTACTTTTACCAGGGTTTGCCAACCATATTTCATCTTAAGCCAAGAGGGCGGCGCTTTTTTTTTTTTCCCCCCATTTTCTAATTCAATTTTAAATTGTTGCACAGTTTTTTGTGGGGCAACTTTCGCTCGAGGGTTGAGCCCTCTAATTTCGCATAGTAATTTATGTGCAAAGTTTTTAGATGAAGGTGTGCACACAGTGTGCTTTTGACGATTATACACACAACACTGGCAACACTGGCAACATTAATTCGAATGTCTCAAAGTTATGGCAGAAGGTAAAGTAAATCGAGCAACTACATGCTAAAATTACTTCAATTACGAGCAGTTCGCTTTCACCTTTGCTGCTTATCACGCCCATTAATTATGGCGCTCTATCACTTGAAAATGCTTTCGCTCGACTTGCCCATTAATTACCACTTTCAAAGCAAAAGGAACACCCTATTCATCAAGACCCCTCCCCATGTTGTGATGTGCCCCTTATCTGCGCGCTCAGCTGTGCGTGACCCCATCAAAGATAATGATGCTAATTAAGCAACAACATTTTCACAAACTGTTTAAAGCGATTAGATAATGTTCAAATCTGTTGATGTATGGGTAATATGTGCCACCACCACTGTAACCCAAAAATAGAAGCTGTCTTCATCTTGGATTTGGGTATACCCTGTCTGCATTTAAATATATAATGGGGTTGGTATCAAGAAGAGTTCGTGCCTGAAGTGAATCTTATCAAATTGTCTGGGTAGTCATGGATAACTGCTGATTCTTTTATCTTTCTCACTGTAATACCTTTGATCTTAAGAACTATTGGAGCTGAAGCCTCTAAATATGTTAAGTGGATTCTCATTTGTTATGAGCACAAAATTAAGTCGGGTTTGAAATATCTTTCTTGTTTCAAAAATTATAATCAGTTTATGGATGCAGACAATATTATATATATAAGATATATTATTACATTTTATATTTTGGTTGATATATAGAGATTTCCGCATGTCAGCAATTAATGTAGGTAAACCAGGCTATATATTATTCATCATCTGTTTAAGGAGGTAGCTTATATTCCAGCTGCTATTGCCGCGTGTTCCCTGCTTGTGTTTTGGGAGTGTTGAACAGTGTTTTGTTGTTGCTGCTCGTTTTATTTTTCATTCTGGGAAATAATAATGCGTATTTATGAGCAAACAACGAAATTATATTTACTTGCGACGCTCCGCCAATATTTGCATGCAATTAATTTTCCACTCCCCAGCGACAGCAACAACACCAACACTGTCAAAGAATCAAACGAAGCGAAACGCCAGCATCCACATCCGCATCCGCATCGGCATCCGCATCCAAAACCAAACTCTCTGCCAGTTACAATCTATCGCGGACACCCACAAGCCCCAAACTTTTAGAGACGTTCAATTCCCCCAAAACACAATTTATTCCAGAAAGTATTCCGAACGAAGGAATCGAAGAGAAATCGTTGTTGCTGTTGTTGTTGTTGTTGCTGTTGTTGTTGTTGTTTGGGTTTTTGTTGTATCTGCTGATGCTGATGATGACGCTGAAAACGCTGCTCAAACTTTGCCATTTCTGGCCCGCCTCTGGCTTTGGCCGCGTCACGCCCCGTCTCCGGCCATCATCTTGTACGGCTCTGTCCAAGCAAGATTTTCTTTCGAAACTTCGTTTTTTAATTAAATTTTGAAGCGTAAGACAAATAAAATGTGCAAAGTCCTGCATATAGATTGGTCAAATATTGGGCTCCAATTCCTCCCTAGACAAAGATGAAGCTATTAAACTAGCTCCACATTTCAGCTCATTTCCTTTAATAGTCCTGCGATTCACACATTTTCAGTATTAGATTTGGCCAGCTTGATTATATCATATGTTATCAGATATATATATTTGCTGGCACTTACATTAATTTATCGCTTTTCGACGTTACACAGACATCTCGTAAAGCCCCATTTCAATGGGCTTGGGTTATGCCCAAAATAAATTAATGTTCTAAAAACACAAAAACAAGAATTGTAAATCAATATTTATGTGTGTTGTTTGCGAGAGGTGTTTGCACATTTAAGCGGAGCCCGCAACACGTCGAGGCTGCTAACAATGATATATATATTTAATAATATATATATATGTATATATATATATGTATATGTCAGCTTTTATGTGAGCTACTTTTGAACATCCAAATTCATATTGTGCTTTTTACAACCCTGCTAATTGTTGTTAAGTTTATTTTTTTTACTACATTTTTATTCGTTTTTTTATTTTGTTTTTTTATTTTTTATTTCATTTTATATGAAGTTTATTTAACCGCAATTTGATTACTTTTATTTACAGCTTAAATGCTTGCAGCTATTTTTTTTTTTGTAACTTTTCCAAGAGTATTTAATCTTCGTCACCCAGTTTTCTTTTTTTTTGTGGATTCGACTTTTCTTTTTTTCGGCCATTGGCTTTGTGATGCTTTTTTTTCGCGCTTATATCGTTAAATTTATGACATGAAATGTTTGGGCATTACTTTTGGAGCAAGGGGTTCGGGGAAGACGGGGTCTTGGCTCTTTTTATCTGCAACCACGTTTCAGGCAAAGGTATGCCAGCGTTGGCTGTGCTCGTTAGGCGTGGCATAAACATAAAAAATATGTTTATATATACATATATATATATATGTATATGTATGTGTATCTGTATGACAATTTGTAGATTTATGCGCAGGAATTTGCATTTTTTATGTGAATTGTTGTCGTTGCTTAGTCATAGTTAAGTTTTGGGCTGGAAATGTAGCTTTAGAGATTTGTATTCGCATATTGAACGCATACATTTTGGGTGCCTGCCCATTTATCAACTCTTGGGCAAAACACAAAATTGCACTTATGCAGCCAGCAGCGAGCAGCCAGCAGCAATCTGAGTGAACCATGAAACCAAGCAGCCAATCAGCCAAGCAGCCAAGCAGCCAAGCAACCATAACCAAAAAGCCCAGTCAAGTGCATGTGGTCTATACAAAAAGCCAGTTTCACATACATAGACACATACATATTCAGAACGCATCTGTGTGTGTGTGTGTGTTTCGTCCTGCGTCCCTGCGATAGCTACAACCGCATAAATTGCTTTAGCACCAATGGGATTTGTGTCAAAATCAGGCCAAAAGAAAAAAAGAGAAGAAACCGAAATGAACCAAAGCCAAACTCAAAGACAAGACGCATCCGGTCCAAAGAAGCAATCTTGTCTGCCATTTAAATGATAAATTTAAGTTACCCTAGCTGCCACTCTAAGCATTGTTGAAGGCTCTCGTATTTTAGCTTGCTTAACTTTAGAATTTTGATGGCTTCGAAATGATTTATATTTAAGCCTCGCATATCCTGTGCCCTTTCCCTAGTTTCCTTTTTGATTTATTTTATGAACATTCCTTAAATAGTTTTTGTAGGCTTTTAATGGCTTTCTCTTAATGGCAGAGAATTACATAATTTCCCAATTATTCACATATCTGATTAACCTATTTTGTATACTCTCCATTTTTATAATTCTAAAAGTTATCGTTGCACATTTTTCATATGATCAAATTGAAGGCTCTTCATTAATTTGCTGGTCTTATGTTGACTTTGCTGAGGATCATAAAAAGTTTCTGGTCTTTTGTGATGTGTTGAGTATTTTGGAAAGCAAAGTGCTAGACAAATTGAACATACACTTTGCAACTATACGAAAATCAAGAGAAGAATGCGAAAAGTTTTGCCTTAATTTTGAGCATTTGCTCTTAGAGTTAGAGCTAAAAGTTTTCCTACTTGGTTAAGCTGCTGGCAATGGCGAATCCACACACACAAAACAACCCACGCATGTGTGAATCTGTGTGTGTATGTGTGTGTGTGTGTGTGTGTGTGTGTGTGCGTATTTTGCCATATTACTCGTATGCTGTAGCAAATCAGCTTACAACTTAAATTGAGGCACTTTCGTTTAGCTTCTCTTTGCATGTTCGTGCTTTTTGCGCACTTCCTTGAGAGCCTTGAGCGTCAGCAGGATACGAGTATCTAAACAAAATCTGTGTGTGGATTGAGTGTGTGTGGGTGGGTGTGTGTGGATTTGTGTGTGTAGGTGCGTGTGTGTGGCACAGGACGTTGGTTAGCGGGTAGATAAAGCAAAAAAGAAAACCAGCCTCTGGCACAATTTAGTTCCTGCGGGATGTGACGAAGTTGTTGTTCTTGTTCTCCTGCTCTATTTACCAGCCTATATAATTTGACAGACTGTGTCTGTGGGTGCGTGTGTGTGGGTGTGTGTGGTGTTGTGTGCGTGGTTGTGTGTGTGGTTGTGTGTGTGGGCGTGTGTGTGGATGTGTGTGCTGGTGAGCATTAGAAATAAATCAAGGGATTTTTGGGATTTCGTCTTTTTTCTTAGCCTCGTTTCTTTCTTATTCTTTATATATGTAATACCCAGTGTGTGATCAAGATAAGGTATCTTGGAGCGAACCCTATTAGAGTTTATATATATATATTAATCTACAATCATATAGACTATATATATCTTAAGATTATCTAAGTTCAAATATATTCAGTATGTAATAGACGAATATTTATATCACGCTTTTATAGCTTTCTGATCTCATAAACCCTTACTAGTTGTAACTATTTTTCCTTTGTCAAAAAATTCTGAATATCGAATACACAAGTCCGTAATACTGGATCTGCTTTCTTATGTACAGGATATCTTTGAGATGGATACTCTCAACTTGTTCCTAATTTTTCTTGGTTTGGGTTTCTTGTCTGCACATGTGCCGGGAGACCCTCTTTCTCACTCTCTCTTTATAAACCCCCTCCGATTTATGTGGGCATTAGTTTGGAAAATTGTTTAGTCCACCGCAAACCAAACCCCAACAACAAGTTGTCGTTGCTGGGAAAATCAAGTCACAAACTCAAATAGAAATGGAAACTTTTAGGACCATGCAATTATGAGCATTTTTGTTCGCAAGTACGTACATGTATGTACATCTAAAGAAATTGTCGAGAAATTTAAGGTTATTTATGTTGAAATTGAGCAATTTGGCTTAATTGAATTTTAGTGTTTGTTTGTGGCGCTTTCACGTGCTCTTGACACTAATTAAAGACCACAAATTTCAGCACTGTCGAGTGGCAATCAGCCAGAAAGGCGAATTTCTGTGCATAATTGATAATACGCTTGGGTTGACTCTGTAACTGACTGTGGTGTGTGTGTGTGTGATGTGTGTGTGTGTTAGAGTGTGTGTTAGTGTGTGTATGTGTGTGTGTGCGTATGTGTGTGTGTGTGTTCGAGTGTGCATGGCCTCTAATTAGGAATGTGGAAGGCAGACACTGGCACTGTGTATGCTTTTGATGTCCTGGCACAAGGAGCTTTGTATTGGGGAATGTGTATTTTGTCCCTTGGTATTTGTGGTTAATTAAATGTAATGACATATTAGCACAATAATTTCAAAAATTATTCATCATGTGTGTGCGTGTGTGTGCGTGTGTGTGTACTTAGAATGTAATTATAACGTCATTTGCTGAAAATGTTGCAGTTTCCATTACACCCCCCCGTCAACAGCAAATGAAGAAGAAAATTGCATTTACATTGTAATAAACTGGCAACAGTAAAATCATCAATAATTGTGGCAAAATCGTATTTCAAGGTTTCGTTTTGTGCAACAACAATTGCCATTATTAACAGCTACGAATGTTGCAGTCGAGAGAGCTCGACTAGGACATACCCAAGTTCTACCTTTTATAAGATCTACACTTAACAAAAATGAAATTAACTTGATCTGCTATGCTACGTATATGTATATGCTATACGATTATCTACATTCCATTTATAAGGTCTGTATCTATTAAGTTCTCTGAGATCTTTTCATTCATCCCGACAGGCAGACATGTCTCTTGATGCTGTTCTAGAATGTGTATATATCTTTTGATATCTTAAATATATACCTTCTTCCTTTTGGTTTTTACACAATTTTGCATAACTTAATTATACCCCTTTCAGCCATTTTCAATGGACTCAGGGCTTGTTTAAATATGTACATCACGATATTCGTATAAACAAATGCAAATTGACTTGCGGCTTATTTTGACTACTAATTTGAATTCTTGATTATTGAAATTGGAATGCGGCACATGTAAGTGGCATGTAAATTAATTTGCTGATAATTGGAAATAAAGGAAATGTATTATTTTGATGATATCTGAATGGTATATGAATGAATATATATGTAATGTACAAATAAATATGATATATATATATATATATATAGCATGCGAGAAGCTAATCGGATTTATATGTGAATGCTTTTGAATTTTAATGAATAATATTAAATGAGTTTATTCAAAATGAAAATCAAATTCGAACACAAATTGTGCAATTGTTTGGCTGTCACTCAGCTAAACTATATCGTCAAATCAAATCAAATGCCAGTCGACAGAGTCTGACATTTAATTAAATAAGAGTTCGGACAAATCAAAAAGGAAAAAAAATAGAAAAAGAGGGAAAAGGGCACCCAACATGACCAATAACTTTGTACCTATGGTCGCAATATGGCTGTTGGCTCGATGCTGGTCTTCTGCTTGATATTCGTTTACTTTTTACAACCCAGCTGTGGGTATATATGTTTTATCACGCACTGTGTATGGGGGTGTGGCTCTGAATTCACTTGCAAAACCATAAAATATGCACATATATTATTACTCTATTGCGGTTCAGATTTAAGCATAAAAATCAACGATTTTTAAGCAACGCTTTAGCTGGAAAAGTGAAAAAGGATTTTCATAGTTTTTAAATAAAAAACTGTTTAAAAAAACATGTTATCAAAATTTATTTTTAATTTAGCTAGTATAAACATATATAAAAAATGGATGTTTAAGTAAAATCCCATCATAAAATAAGATTTTTTTGTTCATACTTTACCAATATCAATAAGAGTTTAACAATTTTTGCACTGATTCTTTTTTTTTTTACTATTTTTAATATCATTTTATATTAGATACATTCTATATATAATATATGTTGGCATATCAAAGTAAAATGCAAGTTTAAAAATAATTCCATTATTTTTTCTATGAGTTTGAAGTATTTTCTATGTAAAATGTGCCATTTATAGTGTATTTAGCCTTCGTTGTGCTGCAGTTAAATCAGTTCTTGATGATTTTGCTTGAACTTTTTTCATTTATTTGCGATGCTGGTCACAGCTGGCTGAACGCGCACTTTCTTTTGCTTTCTTTTGCTTTCTTTTTTTTTTTTTTTTTTTGTTTGCCATTTGCCTTCTCGCACTTTGCGACAGCTCATAAAATGTGAGCGACACGCATTAAAAGTGTATACGTGTGTGTGTGAGTGTGTGTGCGAGTGTGTGTGTGTGTGTGCTGCCTGTGACACTGAAGAATGGCCTGTGGGTGCGGCTGCTCCTGCTCCTGCTCCTGCCCCTGCTCGTGCTCCTGCTCCCTGTTACGAGGCAATATTATGATGAACATGAAGGGGAGGCAACAGCAATATGAAAATGAGGCAAACTGCACGAAGACGCGATTTTTGCTGCCGCCAGGCAAAAAGGTCCTGCATACTTGGAAAAAAAAGCGGAAAAATGTACATTTCCTAATAAGCAGAAAGCTTTGAGACGCCTGGCGGCGTATTTGTGACCATGTGCTCGCCCCCGTATAATAAAAGCGGATTGGCATGCACTAAATAGCCGAGGCATTTACTTAATTGACATCTGTGCAGAGGCATCATTAAATATTTGCTTATTTATTCGAGTTACGCAGCAAAATTGAACATTCGATTTGAGAGGACAGGTTGCCCAGCAAATACTTTGACATTCATCTGACGTGTGCAAAAACCCAATTTGAATTTTCAATTTCGATGCCGCACCAAAAAAAAAGCCGACTTCTGATGTAGTCGTAAAAATAAATATATGCACGAGTATTGCTCCGAATATGAAAATGAGATTAGGCTTTGGGGAATATGCAAATAATAAAAAAAAAAATACATATATCATGTTAAAAGCAACAAAAAAAGGGTTAACAGAAATTGAAATCGCTTAAGGTAGATACCTATTAGATTGCTACACTCAGCGAAATGCAAATAAATGCTAGAGCTGTCTTGCTTAGAAAGTATGGATTATGAGAGCAAACAGATTCAATAAAAATAATAAAAATAATAATTTTCTTAATGATAAAATGTGATTTTAGTTTCAACACATACATCCGTGTTTTATGGCACCCAGGTGTCCACAATGTACCTGATCCAAATGAAAACTGCTCCTAAAAGTAGGCAACATTTTTACATAATCCTACCTAACAGGTGGGGAAACCCCAGTGTATTGGGGTCATATATAAATTTTGGTGGTTAATACATGTACCTACCGTCGGTATTTGGAATTTCTGAAAAATAATGAATGGTTACTTTATGGCAGGCAATTCCTTTTTTTCTTTGACCCTGATCAGAATAAGCTTTGAGACACTGTATGTATCTAAGTAATGGAAACAGACAGAACATTTTACAAATTATAGATATGTTATATGAATTTCGCGCAGTGTAAATAAAATATGCGCTTACTGTGCATTACTTTTTTGTGTACATCTTTGTGAAACGCACCTTAACCAATTTTGGTCGCCTCGGGGCATAATAATAGCAATAAAATTGTGTGTGAGTATTTACAAAATAAAACTGAAATTCGCCAATTGTATATATGTATATAAATAAATTGAATCGAATAAATTGAATTTTTTGTTCGCAACCTCCAACTGTGCGTACTTTATGCCATATTAATTATGCGGATATTTTCAAACATGCTTTAGGCCGTTGAATTTCACCTTCCATTTTCCGTGTTTTCCATTGTTGCTGGCTGCCATTTTGTGTGCAATTAAATTGCGTAAGCTCTTATTGCTCCCGGGCGTAATTGGTATATACATATACACATATATATATATATATATACACATATGTGTATATGTGTGTGTGTGCATTATCATTCACTTTTTGTTATGTTTTCCTTTTTGTTTTTTTTGTTCTTGTTTGGTTTTTAAATTTAATTGGTTTTACTCCTTTTTTTTGTTGTTTGGTTTAACGAGCCAGTTGCTAGGCAACCATTAATGCAATGCGGTTGCATACTTTTTACGCTCACTGTAATTGCGCGTTTGCGTTTGTATTTATTTAAAATGAAGTGTTGCTTCATTAAATATGCAAATTATTACGATTTGGTTTTATGCAATATTCATATTATGCATAAACTCAAATATGTTTGTGAAATATTTGCAACTTCCCCATTCAAATGAAATGCGCTTAGATAAGCAGAAGGAAATTAAAAATAATTTCCAAATTGTATTCATTATCAAGTGATTTCAAATGCAATTCATGCTCGTCAGGAAATTTACAAAAAATACCTTTAAATATTAACAAAATTAATCATAATTAAACTCAACTTTATCTGCGTATGGTAAACGAGAAATTATATTTAATTTTGAAGTCTTTAAGTTTGAAATTGTGGTTTTCATTGAGATGGACAGCAGAAAATGGCTAAATCGAATCGACTGTTAATGCTGATCAAGAATATATATATTTTAAAGGGTAAGAGATGCTTTTAATGAGCAAAAAACTAGAATTATTTAAAAGTTTTTTTGGAGTTACCACATTTTGAAGAACATTAAGCCAGTATTAAGCTTGTGCCACAAATTATACGCTACACAACATTTTGAAAAATATGCAAATGCAAAAGATATTTTTGCATAAATTGTTGTTCAAAGTTGTATTTGAAGCAGCTTTGTGATGTTAATTTTAGTGGAATATGTATATTTGAGAATGCTGTTGGCCATTTTGTGCAGTATTAATCAAATACGGCGATGACTCATATATGGGCAGACGGGAAGGGGACAGCTAGATCGAAGGAGAGACAAAAAGAGGTAGAGTGCTGGCCATAAACATAAAAGGAATTGGCTTAAGGGCTTCGGGCTGCCATTGGAAGTGAAGCCATGTGAAGCCAATTTATTTGCATTCTGTTCTGTTTCTGTGCTCTGTAGCTACGGCAACATTTTTATGAAGCGCGAAGCATTAAAAATCATATAAAATTTCCCTTTTGACAAAGCACAAAGGGCAGACGAAGCTCTGGCCCACAAAAAAAATAAAAATACTGAAAACCGAAAACCGTATTCGTCCGCACTATTAAGGCTCTGGGCTATGCTAGTGAGAGTCTGTCTGCCTGTCTGTCTGTCTGTCTGTCTGTCTGACTGTCTGTCTGTCTGTCTGTCTGACTGCCAGTCTGCCCTTGCCTTCCTGGTTCGCACAGCTGCCATTTGGTGCACCGAGACCAGCCAGGCATCATCATCAAATGCAGCACATGCCGGGCCAGTAGACAGTAGTCGAGTAGTCGCGCAGTCACCCTTCCATTCCATCCATCCCATCCATCCCGTCCATACATCCATTCTATCCATTCACCCACCGTTCCACCCAGTCGACCAACAACAACCTTTAGCCTGTTCCAGCGACCCTCAACCCATCAACCCCCTAATCGTGGACAACCCCCGCGCTGTGCGCTGATTATAAAATGCAAAACTAGCTTTTCCCAAAAAACTTGTTTTTTATGTTTACATTAAATTTATTTTCCAGCTCTTCATCTCTCACTCTCTCTTTAAGCGCCTCAAATATCTCCATGCATAGAGATAATACTACGAGGGGAAAATTTTCGACTCTTTTATTTTTCCTGTGTTGGGCACCCTTTAAAATCCTTTTTTGTTGTAGCTGCTAAAATGTATGTTGTTGTTGTTGTTGATGTTGTTGTTGTTGTTGTTGTTGATGTTGTTGTTGTTAATGTTGTTGTTGTTGTTGATGTTGCTGATGTTGCCATGGTAGCTGTATTTCATGTGTTCAAGTTGCTGGCGCAGTGATGTTGCTGCAAATAATATGCTGCCTGCTGCTATGTAATTTGCCTTTTGTGGCAGTGATTCGGTTGCGGCAGTGCACAGTGGAACGAAATCTGATTTATTTTGCGATTAGAATTGGAAACAATAATCTTAAGTCGATTCAAAATAATTGTTTAACTAGAACTATTTATTTATCATTATGACAAGCAGAATGAACGAAAGTAACGAAACCAGTTTGACTTTTGGGCAAATTAAAAAATAAATTGCATATTTCAGGAAAAATTTAATTCTTTGTGCTTAAATTTAAAGAAATTTGGATTTTTTTAAAAGTCAATGAATGGAATAGCAACTATACATTTTGAAAAATAACTTTATTTAAATTGCAAATTAAGTTAACTTTTTTTTTTTATCAGAAAATTAACTTTAGTCTCATAAGGTTTGTAAGAAAATTTCAAGTTTTGAATATTTCTTTAAAAAATTCAACTCTGGACAAATTGAATATTAAACAATTTGTAATTTATAATTACGGCGTATTGTGTGTCACAGTGAATTGCAATCGAGACTGTAAAGCTAATTAAATTCAGTCCATCGTTGGTTATGCATCGCTTGTCGTTTCGAATTTCTTCTAGTTGCGCTATTCAATATATATATAATTATGGTTAGTTGATATTAGAGTGGACGGACGGTTGATGCTGTCCGTGTGGGTTTCATCTGCAGCTGCACAGACACACACACACACACACACACACTCACACACACGCACACATTGTATGCCACCCACCCATCCACGCAAAAACCATTCAGGTTTCTCTCTATAAAGTGGCTGAAGCAACTGCTGTGCTGCTATGTCTTGGGTTTCGCCACACACAAAAAAAAGTTCTTCTCGTATGAAAGCTTACACACACGCACACTCGCACACACACACACGTGCAGAGGTCGTGGCCCTGGACCGAGGTGCTGTGCCCGTCCTCCCTTCCCTCCACTGTCACTCCCTGATCCCCGGCTCCCTTCCGTAATCAGGTTGGTGCACGAAGTCGACGTTTACTTTTTGACTGCCAGAGGCAATTGCTTTATTAAGAGTTTCTGCTCTACTTGATACGAGTACAGCGACGACTTACCCACCTCCTCCTCCCCTACCTTCCCTTAAAAATGTTTGCACCCTGCAAATGTGTGTGTGTTTTCGTGTGTGTTGGTGTGTGTGCTTTCGTGTGTGTGCAATGCTAAAGCTTAATCTTACTTAGTTAACTTTAAATTAAATCTTGATATTCACATATCGTTGAC
Source organism: Drosophila trichaetosa (assembly GCA_035043205.1). Taxonomy (NCBI): domain Eukaryota; kingdom Metazoa; phylum Arthropoda; class Insecta; order Diptera; family Drosophilidae; genus Drosophila; species Drosophila trichaetosa. Next base: position 956,875 of record JAWNNE010000502.1, read on the forward strand.
TCAGCCCTCTGCGCTGCTGACCTCTCCTTGAACCCCTGCCCACCCTCCGCACTTAGCCGTCCGTTGTCTCGCCACGTTGCAAAATGGGCGTGGCAGCAGGGGGGGGGAGGGGTCGGACGGGGTTGGCGTTGTTTTAATGTGCTGGCGTATTGCGTTGGTCTGTGTGTGTGTTTTGTGTGTGTGATGCCAATTTTAATGCGGTCCCCGTGCACAACATTATACACACACACACACACATACACACAGACACACATACACACACACATTACATACACTGCGGCACAAATGAGGGTGGGAAGGCAACTTATGTTTTTGCCATCAGGCAGACGATTTCATATTTTTATTTTAATTTCACACAATACATGTGTGCAATTGTGTGTGTATGTGTGTGTGAGTGTGTGTGTGTGTGTGTGCCATAGAAATTTTATTTTAATATTTTTTTAATGAGCATGCTAAAAATTTAATACATTTTCGGTATGTATGTATGTTTGTGGATGCAGTACTCTTTTTGTTATACCCTAAAAATTTGAGGAAGTTGTGGAGAAGTAAGCAAGGAATATTCTTGATATATGTCTGTATACATAGACCGATTTCACAGCTACAATAATAGCTAGAGATTTGGGAATGTAAGTTCTCTCACTCAGCTCAGTTTTATTTAAATTAACGATAACACTCTTAAATATCGATACAAATCGATTACTGACAGTATTAAAATTCAACATTCAAAAGATATATCTTTCCAATGGGGTATTGACATAATTATATAAAAAACAGAAGAACCAATTTTTATTCATATTAAGCAAACTGTACACACATACAGGGTATCTCCTAGTCGAGCTCTCTGGACTAAAGCTTAGCTCGTTCGCTTTGTTGTTTTATGTTGTTGTTTCAATTCCTGTTGCTGTTGGCTTCACTACCAATGCTCGCTCTCTTTTATTATAAATTTGTTGTTTTTGGTTTATTTTTTGAGGTATTTAATTTTTATTTTGTAAATTTTTTATTACATGCCACTCGCCGTTATCGCATGTGGGTTTAACTGTTGAGGTTTCTGCGGGCGCTTTCGTTTAATGCAAAGTTTGCCCAGCAATTTCCAACGCTGTACAGTTTGGCATCTGGGCTATTTAAAGCGAACATTTCACACATTGCATATATGTGATGTATACTTTCATGATGTATACATTATATTTCATTTAACGGTTACCAAAGAATGTATTAAAATATTTGCTCTGAAGGTGGTGGGTGGATTAGAAAATGTGAGGCTGGCATCTGTGGAGGGTTGTGGCAAAGGGGAAAATATTTCAATTTCCAAATGAAAGCAAGCAGATATTAATTTGAGTTGGATTATTCTCGTTGCTCTCCATCTCTCCTTTAATGGCATATTTTTCTGATTAAATATGCCTACGGGATGATTAAAATCTACAGATACAAGACTTAAGTGTCAACTGTAGATTGTAGATTAAATAATAGAGAGAGAGTGAGAATGAGTGACAGGTATAGAGAGAGAGAGAGACAGATAATGGACTCATGGACTCAGGACTCAATTATATGTATTGAGTTTTAATTTTGATAACTTTGCAAACCAACAAGTTTTCCAAACAATATCTTATGATTTATGATATTCGATTTTTCATCTGTTGCTGTTGCACTTTCCTCCATCAGCACATTATCTGACTAGGATACAATATCATTCCTTTCCCAATTGTATACTCCCACTTATCTAACTGTTCCTCATATATATTTACACATTTTAAATGTTTCTATATATAAACAAGTCTATTATTGGCATAATTTCTCCAGATTGCATCACTTTATTTTTGTACATTTTCGCAAAATTAATTTCCGCTGGCAAATATTGTTTGAGTCAACGATTGCTAAAAGCAATATAAAACGGAAAATTGTGGTTTTTGTGACACATTTGTACAAAATGTATTTCAGTTGGTTTAAAATATCCGTTTAACATATATTCAATGAATAAATTTTATTTTATTTGATTTGATTTTATGTAAATTATTGTGTAATTCAGAACGGTTAAATTTGCTTGCAAATTAAATATATGGCAACTTTGATGTGGTCAAAAGCCACAGGAGTTTTCCGTTAAGGAAAATGCATGCATTTCTGAAAAACTGCTGTTGAGTTGCGTAAACTTTGCAATTAGTTTCCAGTCTGACTGAAGCACAAGAAATACCTTGCTGAAAATTAATTAAAATGCGCAAACATTTCGTGCATATATTATTTTACTCTGCACTCGTGCATATTGTGGGAGAGGATATATTAAACTTGTTCAAATATCTGCACAGGTCTGAACATATCAGGATCTATTTTTGGGTAGCGAAATCAAATTGAGGCTATTCATTTTAGCTTTTTAGAAACATTCAAAGTGTTTTTCATTTGATATTAAAATCAAACGCAACACCATGTTTTGCTGTCTTATATCACTATGGACATCGTACTATTCACCACCACCAATCGATAATTATCGATTACTAATCCCCGTTGAGTCTGAAGTCACACAATGACTAAAGATAGGCCAAAATAGGTTAGTTTTTGGTATAAAAATCGAAAACTTAGTTTACTATGAACTTCACCCATTTCTTTCCAATCGATATTTATCGATTTCCAAACCTCATTTACTTTTGAGTTTAAAGCTAACTGTGCACTATTTAATTCAATCTCTGTAAGTGCCATTGATGACAGAACTCAGCACAGACCTCTGTCATTTATATAATTTGAGTTCAATTAACAAACGGCTTTGTATTTATTTGTGCGTCTATAAATGATGTTTGTATTGTATTGTACAAATGGCGACAAGGACAAGAGGAACACATACAATGTGTACAATGTGTATCGGTGGCAGTCTTAAGAGTTTGACAGCTTCGTTGTTTACTCCCACTTAATGCGGATGGCATCTAGCACATGCATTACACTAAGCCCATTTAATTGACACGTCGATAAGATGGAAAATGAAGCGAGGCGCAACTGATACGATGTCAACCTATACACACACTGCTATAACTTATATAGAGGATAGATTGGTATTAGACTGCTTTTGTTAGCCGTCTCAGCAGCCGTCTCTGCCAGCAATGGCAACAAATTTGCTGGCAACAATTTGAAGCGCATTCATTTGTTGGCGCCTTTGATGCTGTCTGGAATGGAAAGCAAAGGCAAAAGCAAAGCAAAGCTAGCAAAAAATAGAAGGAAAAAAATGAAACTTGCCAACTAATAGTATAAAATGTAATGCGAATCGGAATCGGATTCGGATTCGGAATGGTGCTGGGAATAGAAATGACAACTGGAGGACGACCATGTCGAGTGGGTGTGTAATTTCTTGTAAAGTGCTCAATGAATCGAAATTAATTAGTAAAGGAAGCACAAGCTGAAACGAAAGCGAAAACCCAGAGAAAACGAGAGATGGACAGAGAGAGAGAGAGAGAGAGAGTGTGAAAGAGGGAGAGAGAGAGAGAGAGAGAGAAACCAGCTAAGCAAAGCAAAAAGCAGCTTCCAAGCAATTTGTAACCTAAAGGAAACAAAGTTGAAGAAAATAACGATGGCAACATAAAAATGGAAAAACAACAGCTAACGGCTAAATTAGGCAAGCCGAAGACTAAATACTCTAGCAAAATTAATTTAAACTATTCGCAAATAAATTTTACTTTAAAGTTCAGATAAAGAAAACGATATTTCAATGAAAAATATATGTGAGAAGCAGTCGAATGCTCAAAATAATTTGTTAAAAGTTTGGTTTGCATATCTTGGTAAATATGATTTTTAAATGAAAGTATAAACTTTTCGAAAGATTGTTAATATGGGAACTATGGGGTTGAGTAGTCCGATCATAATTTACATATATGTATATTAATTTTTAGTTAAAATCTCAGTTAAAACATATTTTGTGTAAATTTGTTTTGGATATCTTGTTAAACACAGCATTTTTGTATACCAGATGGAATCAAACAGACAGATGGACACAGCTATATTGACTAGTCTATTAATGCTGATCAAGACTATATATAATTGATGGAGTCATAGACGCCATTCTTCAGTGCGTTACATGCCTCACAACATAGCTCTGGTAACCTCCTGCAAAGGTATAAAAAATGGCAAAGAAAATTAAGATTTCCGTTTGCCCTTATAACCATTGCTATTATTTTTCCTTTTTTGGCGTCCTTTCTTCTGGATGTGGTGGGAGGCGTGGGCAGGGTGGGTGGGGGGTGGTTGAACAGTTTTACACATTGCCCACGCTTTGAAGTGTGGAAATTTAATTAAATTCAGCTGGCACAGTAGAAAAAATCCAGATGAAATAAACTAGGCGACAACACACAATTTTTGCTGAAGGGCGACATTTTTGTCGTTTGTCCTGGAAATTCGCACTTAATTAGAATTGCGATTATGGGGTCCTGGATCTGTGAGGCTTTGTGCCGCGCACTTCTTTAAGTAGTTGCCACATTTTTCGTAGCTTAATTAAATTGCTGCTGTAGCAGCTTATTTTACTTTTTTTTTTCTTAGCTAAAATACTCCGCCACTCTGCATTTCTGGCTTAGCCGTATAAATTTCACATTTAATGGGACTTAACAAAGCGCAATTGCGATAGCTTGGAATTTGAAACACCTACAATGTTTGCCAAGTGTACTTCCACAAAACACAAATTAAATATCAAATATAAATTTTAATTAGCAAGCATTTTAATTGCTATTGTCTTGTCTAATAAAATAATTGAATTCTATTATTATTATTATAGATTAAAATCAGTTTGAAGTGCAGGAAAAAAAACAACCAAAAAATCTATAAATGGAGTTAGTAGAAGTTAGCTATAAGTAGCATTATAAATTTTGGTTGAAACAAAGAAAGTGCTTAAGCCGAAGGCAAAAACAGCCACTTGGCATCGTCAAGCTAATACGTTTTGAGTAGTTGCCCAGGTAGCCATTAGCCAAAATAGAATGAAGGCTAAGCAGCTAAGCCAGTAAACTACAAACATTGTAAAAAAGTAAAGCTGAAAAACTTTTAGCAGATTTCGTCTGCATTTATGTTTCAGCCAACTAATGGCTGCTTGAGACGAGAAAAGCAATGAGATAAACTAAGCCAAAAAAACAAAAAACAAAAATAAAACCTAAAAGCAAGTCTCAGCTTTGCACAGTACCTCAAAGTTTTCGCACAAAAATAATTGCGTCTGCTCCGCACTAATAGACATGCTCATAGACGAATACCAAAAAAAAAGAAAAAAAGGAAAATGAAATGAAAAGAAATAAAATCCAAACTAACAACTAAAAGTGTTGTTAAATGTTGTTGTTGTGTTCTGTGGCTGTGTCTTGGCAACTGTGGCATATGCGCTTTGAATTATTTATTACAGCATCAGGAGCAGCAGCAGGAGCAGCAGCGACTAAGTAATTATGTGTAACGTGGCGTATGCGCCATATTTGAAAGCAAGTAGAAAATTAATTAGTTTTGCAGCAGTTGAAACAGCAGCAGTGGGGCAATCTTTTGTGTGTGTCTATGTGGTTAACAAGTAAAGCTGATAATGAATCGATTTCTTTGACAACAGTGGCAGCAACCGCAGCAGCAGCAGCAGCAGGTGCACGCTGCTTAGCCAAACTAAGCTGATTTCACTGTCGGTTGGCCAGCTCCAGGATGGCAAACAAAACCATCAATGCCAAAATAACTAACTCAAGTTGTTGCTGTCTCTGCTAGGGTGTAACAGCAGGATAAACGCGAAATCGAATGTCATTAAAATAAAGACAGGACCAGGCAGATGAGAGAGAGAGAGAGGGGAGAGAGAGAGAGAGAGAGAGAGAGAGAGGAGAGTCGGTTTTGCGTCGAGTCATTGAAGAGGCTTCACAGCGATGGCTAAGCATCATGTTGAGAGCTCATTAAAACGAATACGAATTTAATGGTACTTAAAGCGGAAATTGCCTGGGAAGTTTCCGCTATGCCAAGCACACAACAACAACAAAAATACAAAAACCAACAGCAACAATAACAACAACAACAGCAGCAACAGCAGCAACAACAAGAGGCACTCAACAGCAGCAATAAGTGGAAGCAAAGCAAGTCAAGCCAAGATCGAACGCTCGTTGCAAAGCTTTCACGACCTGCAAAACTATTAGTGGCACCAACAGCAGTTTGCCATTTCACACACACACACTCACACACACACGCACACACACATTGGCAACAGCTCTTATATATATGGGCGTATTCAGTTTTTCCGTTTTCCTCTAACGTTGGTTGCTGTGCGCCAAATGAAGCCAACGCCGTTGCACACCGGTGCAAAGCTGATGCATGCAACAAATTAACAAACACAACAAAAACAAAAACATGCATGTGCAGAAAAAATGTGGTAAGCACCAAAAAAGAACAATACAAGCTGGGACTGACTGCGAGAATGCGAATATTAAGTGCCCTAATTTGGGGCTAACAATCATCAGATAAGTTTATGTAGAAAGCCAAATATAAATTATATATAACATAAATAAAAGTTATTTATAATTATTATTAAAGAATAGAAGGTTCCGATTTATAATAATATATAATATAATATAATATATATATATATATAGCTTATATTTGAATAACATTTTAATATTTTGCGGTCTGGCTGATTAAATTTGAACAACATCATTGTCCGATATTTGTATAAATACAGATTTAGTTATGCAGGAGATAATATTTCTATACTTATTTTCCAAGGAAAGAGTATTTAAAATCGCATATGCAGGTTAACTGTTGTTGGAGCAGTGCTAAGCAACCGAGTGAAAGAGCGACAACTGTAACTGTGCCGTGTGCTGAGTATGCGAAAAAGTTCGACGCCATTTTGAGACGACGCACAAAAGTATGCTATAATTGAATGTTTGTTTGTGCGTCATGCAACGCAGGTGTCTACACCCACCTACTGTTAACTGTGTGTGTGTGTGTGGTTACATTTAGATGAGTGTGCGAAATGCTGCCAAATGTGGCTGCACATATGCATGTCAGCAGACCATAATAATGCCAATACCATTCTCAGTACTTTGAGTTGTCAATTTCAGCTTTTTGCCAGCAATACTTACACACAGAGAGAAAAAGGGGGATAGTAGAGAGACCATACTGCAGGACACGGATTATGCTGCGCATTGAGTTTTGGGCATATGTTCGTGTTGGTTTATGTTTTGCATTCGACTTTACGCGAAAATAGCCAACAGAGAACAGCAAACAAAAGAAAACCAAATAAAAATCAATTGAAATCGTTTTTGCTTGTTTCAGCTTAGTGATTTTAGCCAAACTGCCTTTGCTGCCAAAACTGTGAAAGCGAGAATTGCGAAACTCGCCTGTCAGAAAAAAAAACATAACAAAATCACCATTGAGATGAAAATTGATGGCGAATGCCGAAACGGTTTTCCATCCAAGTCCGATGTGTGTGTGCTACTCTAATTAATGAAATAAGCTCCAGTAATTGGCTTTGACAGAGCCAGCGATTTATAAATGATGCATATTCATCAATAAGCATTGAATACTGCTTAAAATATGTGAGTTATGTGTTTAAATACTGCAAACAGTTTAAAGCACCAAATTGAAAAGGAGATTTTGACCTGAATGCAATGGAAATGAATTTAAATTGTAGAATGAAATTGCGCAAAATATACATACTTATAAAGGAAACATTGCAGACCATATAACATATTATGTATATATTATTGATCAACATAAGGACATAGCTGTAGCTATATCTGTTCGTCTTCAAGTGAACTAGCTCCATAGTTAAGAGACCTGATCAAACTTGGAACACATCCGTCCCTTGACTGCAGATGTCATTCTCGCCCAGATCGAAAAAGTATAGCATAAAACTGCAATAGGAAAAATCTGTCAAACAATTATTTCTTGTGAGAAAAGCTATTCTGTTTGTGCTCCTCACATATGCACAAATTATTGTCAACATCGGACTACTATATCAAATAACCTTCATATGAACAGTAAGTCAGATAGACACGAATGTTGCCTTGGAGATACATTAACTCTGTCCACAAACATGCGAGGCCCAACTAAATTTATGCTTTCTTCTAAAGCTTAATTTAGAAATGCGATAAGAAGTGAAATTAAACCTGAAAAAAATGGACTAAGTTTATAATTGCAATGGTAAACATGGCACGCAGCGAACAATCCCGAATGGGGACTCTTAACTCACTGAATTAGATGATTCGTTCATATAACAACCGACAGGGTTTCACACACGAACACACACACCCACTCAGACAATCACCCACACCCATACACCCATACACACAAACACACATGCGCATACAAAAAGCGGACTTTGAAGTGCACTTAGTTGCCAAAAAGTTAATAAAAATAAGTGCCTCTTAGCCGTTGCCAAGTGCCAGAGTCCGGCTGGCATATGAAGTGGCCGAAGCTCAGATTCGGACCCAGACCTGAACCCAGACCTAAACCGAACCGAAACCGAAGTAATTTAGATTTAGCTGGCAAACAGCCTTTGGCTGCGGAATGTTACCGACCGTTGTTAGCCTGAAGCACTTTCTGGCATAAGAAAAATGGCACAGACTTGGAAATATAATAATAACAATAACCGAGGCAGCCAAGCAGAAATCTTGATAATAATTGTTGTCATGCTGAATCTGTCCAAAATATGCAATTTAATTTAAGCAAATTGTCAGTCAAAATAACTGAATTCATTTGCTTGGTGCCATTTCAAATAATTTATGATTGCCTTCTTTTAAGATTCTAAATTAAATGTTGTGCAAATGTTAAAAGTCATTTGATGTGAATGAAAATTAAAGGGAAATTTAACTTCGTGTCGAGCTGGAAAGTTGATTTTCAACAATTTTGAATGATTTTCCGTTCAATATTATTTGTTTTCCATTTAAGTATTTTTCCGTTAGCAAAAAAACTTGAAATACTCAATGCGGAAGCAACTTGTCTAAGCCACTTTTAATCAGTTGTACAAATTTCTAAGCGCTTCCCAAACGGACACACTTGAAAGTGCCTGTTATTTGAAACTTGTCACATCAAATCAGTCTGAAGAATGTGGCTGCTACGTGTGGCACCTATGCTGCTGCTGCTGCTGCTGCTGGGGCGCATGCGACACTCGGCAAATTAAATAAACAGCTATTTGGCATGCATACAGCGAAATGTGCAATTACATTACACGAATGTTTGCACTACATATATGCAGCACTAACTGGCGACATTTGCAGTCAACGGACGTTGAATTTCCATAGCACATCATTTCAAGCAGTTGTCGCGACACGTTGTACAATTTATCATATATGTTCTGTATATAGATGTTGACGTGCCAACTGTCATAGCTGCAGGTGCCGATGCCTGTCACTCACTCACTCTGCCAGGATGAGCATCAGCATCATCATCATCATCATCATCAGCAGCAGCAGCAGGACCTAAAGGCTCAGCACTTTTGCATTATGTGGCATTTTGTATTACATCTCGCAATTCACAGCTTACAGCTCACAGCTTACAGCTCACAGCTTACAGCTCACAGCTTACGGTTTACTTGCCACTTGTCACTTGTCATGCCGCTTTATTTGCCACATTGCAAGTTTTTGGCCGCTTCGTGTTTTATGCCACCATTTTCCTTGTCCCCTGGCATTTACAGGTTTTGTTTTTTTACATACCCTGTGCTCAGGAAATAAAATGGATGCTTGAATGTTGAAGTGTAGAAGAAACTTATTTCTGCAACAGTTTTTTTTTTCCCAAGAAATTGGGGACTCCAAGCTGAACATAGAAGCAGAGATAATGAATTGGCCTAAAAAACAAATTACTTCTTTTAGTTAACAATTATAAGGCCAATAAGCACATATGTCATCCAGTAATGGGACTCTCCAAGCTCCAGCTCAAATCTTAAGATCAGAAGAGGTTTCTAGACAGAGTATTTGGTTGTCCAGGAACCAGGAACGATCTTACCATCTCTTGGACCTATCGTTCAGAGCATTCTACATTTCGGAAAGTCTGTTGTTTGAACTATCATTATTTATGTCAACAAATGAACGCTGATTGAAAATAAAAATATAAATATTAAAATAAGTAAATAAAGTCTGTTATTCAAAATCAGAAGGAAAAGTAAGCAGAAGGACCCAAAATATTCAATTCAAAGTTGTTCATTCAAAAAGAGACTATATTATTGCCTTAAGATAAATATATATATAGATGTTTATCAAGGTTGATCATTCTTGAAATAACCTAATAAATTTTGGCTTCAGATTTTCGCCCTGTCAAAAAACATAAGTGAAATTTGTTTATCTAATCTGAAATCTGTACTGATAGAACAAAAAATGTAAATATATGCATTCATTAATGTTGCTCATTCTAGAATGAACAGACTCAATCTAAGACCATATTCTTGGCTTTAAGACCTTGCAGTAATATTAACTTTATTTTTTTACTTTATTTTGACTACACGCACTAAGCAGACAATATTGTCTACAGGGCATGTCGTAGCTCTATTCTCGTTCCTTTATTTTTGTGTGCACTTCATCAACAGTTTTGACACGTCAACTAGCGGACAGTAGGGTGGAACTATAGAGGAGGGTAGGAGGGGATTCGAGAAGTCGCTCAAGACGACACTTAATTATGTTTTCCACTGCAGCAGCAGCAGCAGCAGCAGCAGCAGCCGCAGCAGCAGGACCAAGTTTTTCCTGTGCAAGAAAAATGGGTAGAAAATGTCAAAATGATTCGCGCGCTTGTTGAGAGAGCCTGCCTCATAAATTATTGAAATTGCCCGACTGTCATGGCCATAGTTCCTTGTTTTCCTCTATTGTGCTTTAGTTTCAGCATTTTTCCAGCTTCACTCAATTTGTGTGTGTGTGTGTGTTTTTTTCTTTTCTTCTCTCGTTTTTCTATATTCTGTTTGGCATTTCATTTGGCAGCAGGTGCATTGTGGCAGACCCGTCTTTAACAGAACTAAGCAGGGCAGTCAAAAAAAAAAAAAAAATGGAGAAAAAGAAAAACAACTTTTCCACTTTTCGCAGCAGCAAGCAAAATGGGAAAATGTTGTTATTGTTTTTATTGCGGTTGGGTCCAAAACTATTGGCCAGTGTATTGTGCACTTTTTGTCCGAAATGCCAGAAAGTTGGAGAATCGGGTTGTTATGGTTGCAATAAAATTTATTTTGTTTTCGCACAACCTGCCAGTGTTTTTTTTCACCTGAGTGTGTGTGTGTGTGTGTGGGGTGTGTGATCCACTCAATAAATAACTAAACTAGCAAAAATAAACCCCCTTTCAAACTTGGATTCGGTTGGCGAATGTTTTAAACTGATGCTGGCAGCAAGTCGAGTTAACATGACAATTTGACAGCCAAGTTTCTGATGAGCTCCACAAAAGTTTAATGCCAAAAGGATTATTTAATTATAAAGCTTCAAATGGAATTTTCAAGAAAATCGAGTTAGCTAGTTTGTTGATAAGCTAAGGTCCAATTGGAAAATCAACTGCAGAGCAATGAAATATTATTAGTGGGCTTCAAGCACTGCCACACATCAGATATATTGTGCCCCCTTCTGACTCTATATATATTTTTTGATATATCTATATACTTGGCTAAAGACAAATGGGAAATAAAACACAGCTAAGACAACTGTAAAAATTTAAACAATTTAACATAACTATGCAGTTTGGTTTTTCAAATAATTTTGACTTGTGTTGATATTGTGTGGACAGATTTCAAACAGTTATGGATCACTTGTGCTTATCAGAGGGCTTCTTTTGCTTCAGGCCATCGCCCGAATCTGAATGTGAATTTTTGGGATGTGGACGACTGCTGCGATAACGCCGCATTTCGATCTCCACCAGCTGTTTGTTACGATGCGAACGCAATCGATCCCCATCCGCATCCGCATCCGCATCAGCATCCTTTGTGGCATGCGGCAGATGAGTCCAATCGAAGACGTGGTCAAATTTAAGATTGAGCGAACGGAAGAGTATGCGAAATAATTGCCTCAAATAGACGTAGTCGGGCTCATCGTGGAAGCGCAAGTTGCGCACGTGTTTCATGAAGAGTGCAAATTCAGTGGGCCACGTCTTGCAGATATCGTCGATGCACATGCTCCGCTTTATTTCGATTAATTTCTCGTATTTCTGCTTTTTGGTTGCAGCCGCTACGCCCTGCCAGGGCAACTTGCCCATTTTGAAGTACATGATGCAATAGCTAAGCGATTCCAAATCGTCGCGACGCGACTGCTCGATGCCCTGTTGGGCATTAATCGAGGCATACCGAGCTGTGCCGGTGAGTATGCGATCCTCACGATACGGTATATGTGTGTTCGTCTCCCGATCGCGATACCGCTTGGCCAAACCAAAATCAATAATATACAATCGATTGCACTGCCGGCCCAGACCCATCAGAAAGTTATCCGGCTTGATATCGCGATGGATGAATCCCTTCTGATGCACACGCTCCACACGCAACAGCATCTGATCGCTGAGCATAAGGATCGTCTTCAGGGAGAAACGACGTTTGCAAATGTTGAAGAGTGCCTCCAGCGAGGGTCCCAGCAGGTCCATGACCATCGCATTGAAGTCCTTCTCGCTGCCATAGTGCTGCAGTGTTGGTAAGCCGCCATGTTGTCCCATTTGCTCGTAGACCTTTGCCTCGAAACTTAATAGGTGAATTTTCACATCGATGCCCTCGAGCTTGACGGCCACATCCTTGCCATCCTGTATATTATAGCCCTGATATGTGACACCAAACGAGCCACTGCCAATTTCCTTGACCAGGCGATATTTGTTGCCTACTAAGCGATTCTCGAGCACCAGATGCGACAGATTCGCCCGGCCAGACGATTCCATCTTCTTGGTCATGATTAACTTATAAATAAATATGTTTCACTGATCTACCTTCGACCGTTTTCATTCAAAGTTAGTTTTGTGATTTGTGTGTAGACAACGCGAACAGTTTTTCTTAAAATTTATTCAAAATCCCCAAAAATTTATTTTTGACACACGTTTTTCAATGTGCCTGCTTTGCAAGCCGGAGCTAAACGGAGTCTAGTTTTGTATGGAAAACAATCAACTATAATAAAAATAAACATTTATTTGTGAATCGTTAGTCGGTGGTAAGAAATTTAAACAATAATAAATTGGGTGATAAGTGAGTGGAATCGAGTTCTATTCCCCCTCCAAATATCATATGAAGAAATACTTAAGCACAATTACATTATTTGCTTATTGACAAAATAAGTTAAGAAACTTGTAAATCCAAATATAAAATTATGGTTTCAATTGTAGTGCGCACTTTGAGCTTTAAATAATAACATATACAAAGCCTTATCTGGAGGAGAAATCATTATCATAAGCAAAACCGTTTTTTGTCAAAGTTTTCCCCGTTCCTAGAAGTAATTTTTGTGTGTAAGATTTGCCTCTGAAAATCAGAGAATTTTGGTCGAAATTCTATTAATGAAAAGATGTAACCACTTTTTGAGCGTACATAATGGGTGTTCAACTTTAAGTGCAGATTTAATCCAAAAAATAAATCATATGTAATGAGGCCTGGTTTCTCAAAATCAGAGAAGTTTTGACCAAGTTATGGCAATGAATGTTTTAACCCGTTCCTAGAAGCATTCTTTTACGATCTTACCATAAAAAAATATAGCTTTAATTTTGTTGTTTTTTTTTTTGACAAAGTTTTGGCTCTGGGATGCCTTGACCCGATTTAATTTTAAAGCCAGAATCCGCTTAGATGTAACAGTAGTGCGATGTGGATGTGTCATGTCTTTTTAATCCTGGTTGGCCATTCAAAACAGCCCGCAATCCTGCAATCACTATTTTTGGCACAAATTCAATACATAATTTTCCATTTATAATTGTTCAACAATTGAGTTTGTTTTTGGTATTTACGCAATTAAATCATTTGAAAATGAATTTGACAGCATTTAATACTTGTCGCCAGCTTTGACAAGCTTTAAATAAAATTCAAACTTAATGCAGCATTTTTCGAATTAAATTGAAAGCTTAAAATTTTGTAATTAAAGTGAGTCAGCGAAAAGCGGCAGGAAAATAAATAAATAATGAATGGGGAAAAACACGGAAAGTGAAGCATTTATAAAGCCGCTTAGGTTCTTCAATCATGGAAGTAATAAAGAGCTGATGAAGATGGTGTTGTATCTGTTGTTGTTGTATGTGTTGTTGTTGTTTCTGTTGATGTTGTATGTGTTGTTGTTTTTACTATCTGGCTTGTGGGTGTATGTGTGTGTGTGCGTTGAAGCTGCAAAGCTGCAGCAGCCGTTGCAACAAAGAACAAAGCTCCTTAACTTATACTAAAGGCATGTCTGTCTGAGTGTGTGTGTTTGCGTGTGTGTGTGTGTGTGTGTGTATGTGTGTGTGTGTTTGCAGGTGCATTAAATACTATTAAGTCCAAGCATTCTTCACTTGGCAAAGTCCATTGTTAATAATTTTGTAACAAAAGGCCACGCTAAAACAATAACTAAGCGCGCAGTAAGTAGTAAGTAAGTAGATGACAATGTCGTGGGCGTGGCCGTGTGGGCGGTCAACTGGCCAAAGTCAGAGTTGCGTATATATATATATATACACAAAAGTACTTTGGCCAAACCATAGAAATTGACATAAAAATAGAAAAAAAACTTAAGAGGATAGCGGCTGACTGGAAGATACCCTCTTCAAGATGCACCGAAATACAATCCAAACATATATGAAGTTTTTTCGAAGTATTTTATTGTAATTATAAATAAAGAAGGGACATAAGTATGTGTGAATATATTGTATTATATTAAGTAGATCTCGCCTGTGAAAGGTAATTGAAAACAAACATATTAAATTTTAGTTAGTTGTAAATGCCCACGGACAGACTGATTATTCCCCGGGCATTAATGACAGGTAGCAATTAATTGTTTTTTATTAGTAATTTATTATTTAATGCAGCTATTAAATAATGTTAATATGTACAATATATATTATGCCATATATAGGAATGTTGAAGCAGTCTACTTCTGCCTACTTTATGTTACCCATTTGAGCTATTTTTAATGTCTGTGCAGGGTATGAAAAGAAGGAGAGAAGAACTAAGAAGCAGCTAAAGAAGAAAATGACGATGTGGCAGCAAATAAAATAAAACAAATATAATGAGATTTTCTGAGGCTGGAGCAGCAGCAGCAGCAGCAGCAGCAGCAGCAGCAACAGAGGGAGCTGTGGCAGCAGCAGCAGCGAAAGCAAAAGAAACGGGCCAAAGCCAAAGCCAAACACAAGCGTTGCATACTTATCAGCGCTGGGCAATGGTGTGGCATGAGGCGCGAAGGACGTGCACCAAAATGGCGGCGGCGGCGGCGGCGGCCGCTATCTTTTGTCTGTGACTGTGCATGAGTGCTATTTGTATGTGTGTGTGTGTGTGCGAGAGAGTGTGTGTGCGCGCACAACAACTAAGTTTATTTTAGTTTTAACTATTTGCCCGAGCCAAACGGCACACAGCAAAAAAGCAGCAGCTGTAACAGAGTGTGTGTGTGTGTGTGTGTGTGTTGTTTGTACATGTCAAATACTTAATGCCACACACACTTACACACACATTTATTTTCACTTTTCAGCAGCACAAAGCGACAGCGCACAAAGGATATTATAAATTACATACTCTGTTACATTTTTTTTTTATTACTATACATTTTCTCTCTCTGTCTTTTTCATTCAGTTCTGTTTTGTTTTCAGTGCCATTGGCAACTAAAAAAAGAGAAAAGTTTGTGTGTGTATTATTATTATTATAGTTGTTGTTGTTTTTGTTGTTGTTTTTGTTGTTGTTGTAGGTGCGGTTGTTGTTTTACACTAGTTTCAATTTGGTGTCGTCTAAAGGCCCTTGCTATTATAATTGCAGCAGTTTATGTTCTTTGCTATGCAAACTTAATTCCATTTCGCTGTTTATGTGCTTCAAGGCAAGTGCTTATGTACTTATTTCAAGTTAAACACCCATACAGGGTGTCCAAGCAATGCCGATTCCCTTTCGTTTTTTAGCATCAATTTTGTTTTCTTAATTTTTTATTATTAAAACAAAATTGCTGCCCACTCAATGATGATGTTTAATATGAAATTTCTTAAATACAGGGTGTGTGATGAATGGGATTTGGAGTTCCATAATGAAACAAGGTGAGTGATAAATGGGATGTTTGAAAAAGAATACAGGGATAGAAAGGATGAAAAGTTCTATAGAGATAGAGGGTGACTGATTCATGGGATTAAGAATTATATAGCAATAAAGGGTGTGTGATGGAAAGTAAGGCGACTGCTAGAATCATATAGGGTGTTTGATGCATGGGTGGAAGATTTCTAGAACGATCCAGGGAGTGTAATTGAAGTGGTAATGAGATCTACAACGATACAGATGTGTGATGAATGGAATAAATATTTATTTATGTACACAGGATGTGTGATGGAAAGGAAGATGAGTACTACAACTATACAGGGGGATTTAGATATATCTGAGTAGTTCTATAACGAAGCATGGTGAGTAAAACTATACAGGGTATGTGATGGAAAGGATGAAACGCTCAGTAGTAGCTTATTTTGTTGGGACATTGTTATTCAGTGCGTACATTGATTTTGCATTTATTAAATCAAATTTGCCAACTATTAGAAATGCTTTGAATACGGGGTGTGTGTGTAAGGGTTAATGTGAACGATCAATCGCTGATAAAATTTTTTTTGCGCAACAGCTGCGGCACCCTGTTAATGGCAATCAAAGAAACAGCAGCAACATCAACAACAATAACAACATGGAGAAGCAGCAGCTACATCGTCAAGCACGAAAAAGTGGTCACCCCACACACACAGTCAAAAGTCTGCACGTCTGGACGCTTGGGATGCGGCCAGCGTCGCAGCCAGCGACTGATGCTGCTGCTGCTGCTGGCAACGACTGTACCCTCAACACAGAGACAGAGAGATACGAACTGAGTGTTAGAGAGAGATAGCTTTCTGTGGCAGAGAGTGAGAACTGAGAGCAGAGAGCAGAGCAGAAGTATTTAATATGTACAGATGTACATATGGCGGCATATGGCAACATTTCACGCGTTCACTCAATGAAGCACTCAACAGCAGAAGCAGCAGCAGTAAAAACAACAGCAGCAACAACAACATCAACAAAATCATCAACAGCAGCAGCAGCCGCAGCAGCAGCCGCAGCAGCAGCCGCAGCAGCAGCGACAGCAGCAGCGCAGTCGGCAACAAAAGTTTGAAGTTTCTGTTGACGTTGGCAGGCAGTAAAATTTCATACATTTTCAAAGCACATACACACACATACACACCACCCCAGCCTCATTTCTGTTTTTTTTTTCGGTGGGGTGGTTTCTGTAGCAGGGGCAGCGACAGCAGCAGCGACGGCGACAGCGACAGCGACAGCAATGTTGCCGGGACTATAAAAATGGATTTTTATTATGCTGCTGCTGCTGTTTCCACAGCTCCTTTTTGTTATTGTTGTTGTTGTTATCTTTTGCGGCAGAGTTTTACTCTCACCTTGGGCGTAGGTAGAAGCAGCAGCGGCAGCAGCAGCAGAGATGCTGTTCGCACAACTTTCTCTCCCTGAGCTTTTTTTTTTGGTGAGCAAGGCAAAGCTTTAAGTTCTGCCCAGGCTGCTGCAAAAGCTTCAAAGTGCGTGGGAGAGATGAACAGAATGAGAGGAAGAGAGTGAATGAGTGAAAGGTGATTGTGTGGAAGGGGAAGGGGGGGGGGGGGGTGGATGGAGTAGTATTAGAAAGTAGCATTTCATTAAATAATTGCAGACAATATGGCAAATAATTTTAGAGAAAGTTGCAAAATTAAATTTAAATTGAACTTTTATAGGAGTTTGATTGAGGATAAAAATATATTCAAAAATTAAAATGAGATAAATAAAGCCAAATTTCAAATATAATTTAAAAACTCACTCAATTAAAGCTTTGCTGATGATGCTGACTCATAAGCGAAAGCCGGCAGCAACAGTCTGCCTGTGTGTGAGAGAGACTGCACTCAAAGACACACACACACACGCACACACATACAGACGACCAGCTCTTGTACATAGGCAACTATGTAAACAGATGTAGAAGCTTTACCAATGCCCACCACCAAAAAACAGGACACAACTGGGATTAAGTCGACGTGGCTCCGAGCAGCGCTGCTCAGATGCTGTAGTATGCTGTTTGTGTGTGCGTGTGTGTGAGAACGTATTATGTTGTTGTTGCTTGTGCTATTTTGTACATAAATCACAAGCAGCAGCGGCAGCAAACTGAGAGCGCTTTCTGCAGCTGCAGCTGTAGACTGAGGCGGCGACAGAAGCTGCGGCAGAGGCTGCTGCTGCTTTTGCTGCTGCCGTCGTATTTTGTCGTAGTGTGCGTGTGCCGCCATTTGGAATTTTTCGAAATTGGGGTTTGCTACAACAAACGCAATTCGTAGTAGACGTTTAGGCGTCAACTAGTGCGCTTGGTGCTGCGCTTACACCACGCTCAGCCACGTTTTGCTACGGCTAACAAAACAGTTACTGCTGCTGCTGCTGCTCACACGCACGCACACACACAAGTACGCACACACATACACACACCTATATATGCACACATAGAGAGAGAAAATGAAGAAGAAGCGCACACTTGTCCTTTTGACAAATGGCTGGCAGGAAAAACGAAAGAAAGCAAAATCAGAACACACTCGACACTGGACCAAGCGAAAACTGCACAAACACACAACACACACAAAAGGACAAAGCACAAAGAATAAAACCAGACACACACACACACACACACATACACACTCATACATATGCTCACACACACATACTCGATAACATTCAACATAATTAATTACACAATTTTTTACCGAGCTGCATTAAAAAAACTGAAAAAGTAACGAAATCAATCAAAAGTGAAACTCTGTGCAAATTTCAAATACAACTAATAAAATAAATACAAATAATAAAATTCAAGTAAAAAGTGTCAACGACTACGCAATTAAAGATTCAACAAGCTTAAGCTGAGTAAATAATTAAAAAATAAAATTCAATTAACACATTTAAAAAGTGCGCGCTGTAACGGTAATGTTAATGCTAATGGGTATGTACTTGATGTTGTAATGGAATATACTACTACTACTACTACTACTACTACTTCTACTACTACTACTACGTCTCCTATATGTCAATGTCTGTCAATTTCTTGGTGTTGTCCATAATGTTGTTAATGTTGTTCAAAATATCTGTGTTTATATTAAAAAACAAACTTATAAAGTGAGTATAAATTGTAATTTCTATATAAGCATCACAAAAAGAAACTAATATCGACTTCTATTCATTATTGCAAAAATATTTTATACATAAATGTCTTCAAATATTTTTATTATGAACCGACAATATATATTTTTAAATGTATCTTAACTCCGAATAAGGACTTGGATTTTTCGGATTTTCCGTTGGTATTTTTTACAACTGTTTATAATTATTTAAAATTAATTAAAAAATTTTCTCAAATATATATTTTTTAAGGCAAAGTTTTATGTTTTCATATATATTTGGTTTGCTTAAGAATTCTGTCTACATATTTTGTAATGTATCATCAAATATACAACTAAAACCAAGTATTAACATTTGATTAAATCAGTTACTTAAAAATTGTATAATTTTTTGCTTACTTAAAGAAATGCTAACCACATATTTTCCAAGAATCGTAAAATATTGTATTTAATCAAATTTAATAAACATATTTTTTTGAGATTAAGATCTTTTTAGATTTAATTTTTTACTCTTTGAAAGTCACAGAAAAATCGTCAAAACAAAGAGATTCTATATTTTACAGCTTGAGCACGGGAATGGATTTAATTTAAAATATTATTTATGAAAGTCCATAAAAAAATGTAAAACCACAAAAAAGTAAAAAGCTTATATTAAACTCAATGCTAGATTTCATGTAGTTTAATTGAAGCTTTTCTAATTTCTCTAAATATATATTTATCTGCAATTCTTTTTAGTAATCGAACAAAAAACCCATTCTAAAAACTCCTTGCTGAACAGCAGTGAAAATATTTCTATTCAAAAATTCAAAGGGGGATTGCAGAAAATATGCCACTAATAAATAAGTTGCAGAGTTGCCGTTGGGGCATTTTTGGTGAGCTACCCAAAAATGTTTGCCAGTGTGTGTGTGTGTGTGTGAGTGTGTGTGTGTGTGTAGTTGTGGTAGTCAGTCACACGCCCTCGCACACACCCACACACACACACACACACACATACTAATACACTGAAAGTCTCTCTGGACGGCATCGTAGTAGTAGTATTTATGTGTGTGTGTGTGTGTTGCTTGATGGCGGGTGCTGTCGTAAAATCGAGTTCATCGTGAATTCGAAACGAGTATTCGCAGCAGGCAGGCAACCCTGCGAATCTCAAGCACAGACAAGAAACAGGCAGCCAGGCAGCCAGGCAGGCAGGCAGGATAACAGCAAGGATACAAACGAGGCTGGCGAGTGTCATGCGTCGTACGCGATGTCAAGGACCGCACCCAAAAAATACTCGTACTTTATTCACATTTTATTTTTATTCTGTTCCCTTGTGCCGTTCTCTGCAAAAGGATGCTGTTAGCATGATTTGTAGTAGTAGTAGTAGTAGTAGCTTTTCGGCTGTGTGTGTGTGTGCACAACTGTGTGTGCATATGCGAGCATTAATGGCAGGTTGTTGGCATTGCTGTTATCGTTGCTCTTCTTGTTGTTGTTGTTAGGTGCGCGGAAGGAAATTACATTTTTACGCTGCCCGCTTTGTTGCCTCCTTGCAACACACACAAAAAAAAAAAAAAAACTGAAGTACGTGCTTTGCATAAAAAGCGTTGCAAGTATTTCGATTTATACTTTTTTTATTTTTATTTTTTTTTGTATTTACATTCCAGTTGGGTCTGCTTTATCTCTTACGCTTGGCTGGCTCTTCAAATTGGTTGCCTGCGCTTTGTGTTTTTACTACTTTTTTGGCTTTTCCGCTTTTTCTTTTTCTTTTTCATTCCCATTTTGAGTTTATTTGTGTGGCTTTTTATTTGAAGCTGAAAACTTTTTGCCAAAGAAATGGCATTTGACTCTTGGCTGCTTGGCAAAGTTTTGTCAAGCAAAGTAAGACTACTTGAGAACTTGCAAAACTGTTAGGGATTGCAATGAAATTATGTGAGTTAGTCTGAAGTCGCTTAGAACATAGTAAAGCAAGGCTTAGAATACATGTTATAGGGTAGCATATTATACCAAATACTATATAAAATACTGTACTATAAAGATGTGTAACAAAAGCAAAAGGTTCAATATTGTTAATTATTGAATGTAATCTCCAATCAATATCTTCCCCTGCAATCTATCTGAATAAAAAACTTTAATCATTGACTTTCTCATTACTATTAACATATCAAGGATAAACTTGAAATGAGTTCAAGGTCGCAGCTCTTCAAACTTAATCGCTGCCTTAAATTAAATGCTCATCAAATTGGTTGCTTAATAGATTTTTGTACTCATTACGACAACTTGAGATGGAGACAGAGAGAGAGAGAGAGAGAGAGAGAGAGAGCTTAAGAGTTGCACTTGCTGCTGCTTCAGCACCTTTTTATAGCAAATTAAACAAACAAGCAGCAGCCCTGACATCTATGGGGGGCAACAAGGCAACAAGCACTTTTAAAAGCTCCTCAGCACAGCTAAGGAAAAAGTAAAATCTATAAAAAAAAGGCGAAGAGGTGCGATGACCTCCAACACTTTCATCTTCTTTGCGTGCAAACAAGCTGCTATCTCTATCTCTGTCCCTTTCTCTCTCTATCCCTCTCTCTCTCTCTCTCTCTCTCTCTCTCTCTCTCTCTGTCTCTCTGTCTCTGTGGCAAATATGGCAAGACGTGGTAACCATTGACATTAAAATCATGTTTAAGTGCCTCACATGACAGCAATGCGACAGCGTTGAGAAGAACAACAACAACAACAACAGCAACAGCAGCAGCTAATTGCCAGCCATTGAGACAGTTTCCCACTAAAAGGGGGATGTGCAGAGAATCAGGGGCTCGACTGTGAACAGGACACCATTTGCATGGCTGTGTATATGCCTGTGTGTGTGTGTGCATGTGTGTGTGCATGTGTGTGTGTGTGTTTTCATGTGTATGCATGCATAAAAGCCATAAGAGAGACGCGCAGAAAAATTTCTATGCCACAGCAGCAGCCAGCAGAGCAAAACTAAATAAATTCGCTTTATATATACACTGTGTGTACACTGAGAGAAATTGTGAATATTTTAGTGGTTATAACTTGAACACATATGTTAAATAAACCGAGTAAAAATAGTTTGTTCAATATCAAATCTCGTTTTAGTTAACAGAAACCTGCATTTCCTAATCGATACTAATAAAACTTTTACAGTTGATTTATCATATGTGGGGGTATCTAATCTATATTAATTGAAAGTCTAACTCTGTTTGTTATCGATATATTGAAATAAAATTGTTTTGGCTAAGGCACACGATAACTTAGAAAATATAATTTGATATCTATAGTTTCAGAGATCGGCTTTTTCGTACAAGGTACAAACTGATTCGACGTGGCTTTTGATGATGGTCAAGAATAGATATATGGTTGGACATGGTTTCTTCTGGAAACCTTTTTAGAATTTTCTTCGATTCCAAGCTGTAACAATTAATATTGTTAAAAATAACAAAGATAAAGAAATTGAAACTAGTTTTCTTACTGTTCATTTTACAAACTAAATTCCAAAGATACAAAAATATATCTTCTTTTAACAAATCTCAAATGACTCCTAAGCACTACTCAGGAAAGTATCTTGTTGCTAATATTTTACTATATCCAACATTTATGATCTTCAAAATATTATTTTACCCGAAGATATTATAACTTAGCTTGTTAGTAATAAATCAGATGATAGTTCCTATTTAATAATTCAAATAATTTTCTAAAACAAACTTCTAACTTTGTAGATTTTTTACCACACAGTTCGATTGCTTTTCGTTTAGGCAAACGTTTTATTTTGCAGTGTATAACTGTTGTTCAGTTATTTGCATATTCCTTATGCATACTTTAGAATGCTAAGATTGCTGGCGAGGAGGCAAAGGAAGCAAAGGGGGGGGGGCAACAAGAGTTTATGATGTGACGCGTCATTTGCCGAGTCGAGACACTTTTAGCTCAAAGCGTATGTGAGGAGCTGCATTATTATATTTATCCCTCAGTTTAGGTGTGTGTGTGTGTTGTGTGTGTGTGTGTGTGTGTGTGTGTGTGTGTGTGTGTGTGTGTGACAATCGATAAAAAGGCAACTGGCAGAAGCAATTTAAATAGCTACAGCAAAATCAATAGACATGGTGTGTGTGCAGCAGCCCACAGCTGTTTTTGGCATGAGCCAAGGACTCACTCGACAGCTGCTGATTTTGATGCAATTTTCATTTGCCTCACATTTTCCCTATTGCTTTTATTATTGCCTCTAGTTTTTCTTTTGGGCGCCAATTTGAGCTGAAAACCTTTTGGTGAATGCAGCCTGCTGCAAATGTGTGTCACAGGCCAAAACGGCTGTTAGCTGATAGCTGAATGTCCTTGCGTGTCCTGCTTGTTCATATTCACTTTGTTGTGCGTTGTTATTGTCACTTTGGTTGTTCGATCAGCTGCTGTCGCCGTTGACAACAATACGCATTATGCTTTTGTCTGCATTTGCTTGCCTCGTCTCTCCCCGCATTTTCTCTCTCCCAAACAAATGACTCTTATTCGCATCGACATTTTCCAGATGCGCCCTGATTGTGTGTGCCTGTGTGTGTGTGTGTATTAGTGTGTGTATTTATTATTGATAGAATAGTAACAGTTGTCGCTATTTGTATTGATATTTATAACTTTTTTTTCTTCGAAATTCAAGCATCAACAAAACAACATTCTACTGAAATAAACTAATTGATGCTAATTATGGGCAATGGGACCATTATGCAAATCTGATCAATATCTATCATATATAATATTAATGGTAAATTAGAGCAAATAAATATAAAATAATAGAATATTAAAAACAAAATAAAAAAGTAAGAATGCTCAGCCCGAATCTCATTCTTTAGCTATCATAAGTGTTAGATATTCAAAACAGCAAACTGAAAGATGTATGACTTGTATTATAAATATTAACTTTTAAAACCTTGATCGGACTATCGGTAATCGATTTGTATTGCTACTCGCAAAACAGGCCATCTATCCTGTACTGAGAACTGTTACTGAAAATTTGAATAGTCTCTGAGATCCATGTGCTAATTCAGATAGTCAGACAGGAACTCACTTGGCTGTTGATCCTTATCGAGAACATACATATCTTATGGAGTCGAAGATGCTTTCTACTGCCTGTTACATGTATTTGCTTACTTTCATTATTCATCTTTGCTATTTGGGTTTAGGGAATGCAAACTATAAGATTTAGATCAGGATTTAATAAAGATCAAATATTAGATACAAAATAAATAGTATCTCCTTACTTGGATCTCAATTTTACATACATAGAAAATAAAAAATTATTTAAAAAACTTTTCAATGCAATATTTAGCTCAAATATATACACAGATAAATTGAGAAAATTATAAAAAAAAATTTTAATTGTCTATGATGACATAATCATCAAGTACCTAACTACTTAGGCGTTGAAAGCTTCACACTGTATTCAGTTTATGACGACAAACACAAAACTAACCCTTCTAAAACTGTTTCGCTTATCAGCGTCAAGGAATCAGCTTAATAAAAAAGTAGCAATAAAAACAATAAAAATAAAAAATAAAATTAACACTTAAAGTTGACGAAATTATTAAGATTGTGAAATCTAGGGGTATTGCACCTTTGCGACTCTGATCGCAGTTCAGCTGCTGCTGCTGTGCAGAGATGGGTGGAGAAAGAGAGAGAGAGAGAGAGAGAGAGAGAGAGAGAGAGGGAGATAAAGTGCAGCGGGAATAAATCACGAGTTCCATTGATAAAAACGCGCGCATAAACAGGATATAAAAATGCATTTGCAACGCCGTAAACGTCAGCAACAACACACACACACTCACACAAACATCAACACACACACACACAGATGCACATAATCATAAAAATCGGCAAGGATAACAATAAGAGGGAGCAGCGGGCGCTCTCGCTCGCTGATATGTCCTAAGCCCAATGCACGTTTCAATGAATTTTGATATTTTGCTTCATTTTCTATTTTTTTTTTTTTTTTTGGCAGCTGCCTGAACAGGATAACCCAAAGCCAAAAACCAAAAACCGGATTTCACCACTGGGCGGAGGGAAAGCAGCAGCAGCAGCAGCAGCAGCAGCAGCAGCAGCGGCAGCGGCATTGATCCTGTTACGGTGCGCCGTGCTCGGGAATCAAGCAACCCCTAAATGATGTTGGGATCGCGACTACTTAAGGCTCTGCCCCGGACTGAGAATGGAGAGTTTTGTAGCGCGGCGCATTCAGCAAATCGAGCAGTTCGATCGCAACACTGGCAACGAACACACAACGCATCTCCCAACGGTCCCAGTCCCAGTTCCAGTCGCAGTTCCAGTCCCAGTTCCAGTCGCAGTCCCAGTTCCAGTGGCAGACCCACTTTCAAGACGTAAATGGTTTCCAAGTGGCTCTCAAGAAAGAACAAAAAAAAAACCGGTTCGGTGCGGTTAATTTTGGGTCAATGCCTCAAGCAGCGATTCCTTGTGCGAAGGACATTCGCCTTTGCGATCATCAGCTGATTTTGTACTCATTACGCAAGTTCCTGTTTCGCGTGCGCACAACTTGTGTGTGTGTGTGTATGCGAGTGTGTGTGTGCTGTGTGTGTGCCGTCGTTTGGTACGTTTTTCTCCTGGTATCCACTGTAGGCCTCTATGTTTTTTGACCATAAGGCACGCGGTGAATGCCAAGAGCGAACGAAACTCTACACTTCCATTCAAATATAAGCAGCAAACGACTCCTTCAAAGTGTGTGAAGTGAAATGAAACTCAAGCAAGCAAATAAGGATCTTTGTTTAAGCATAAACTTGATTTGGTTTGATGTGAAAAGTGGTGCATGTGATTCGTGCTTACCTTATGAATAGAAACCTACAACTTCAATTGAGTGAGTGTGTTTTAATGGTTAAGTAAATCGGAGAAATCCTAAACATTATTTGCAATCGGATTTTGCATGGAATTTTGTATAATTTGTGTAAAATTTAAATCGTGTATCGAATATAATACATAATATAATATATAATGATATAACGTAAGGCTTACAATAAACTGGCAACAATATTATTGAGTAATAAAAAGCTTAGAAAGAGAAAAATACCTTTTAATATCTTTTATTTAAAATAATTTTGAAGCTCGATGAAAATTGCGAATTTTGTATACAAAAATAGGGAAAGAGAGATTCAAAATTTTAGACGCAGTTTTAGATGTTATGAATTATGAATATCTGCAAAGAGAAAGAATGCTTACAAATGTATTTGAAGACTTTTCAGATAAAGACTAAAAAAGACAGATTGCAGATAGAAGAAAGAAATGTTTTTGAAGATTGTATTACATAAATGTTTTGAGTAGGTATTTTTAATAGAGTAAGAAAGATTAATTGAATATACTTAGAAACAAATATTTAAATATTCCAAATAAGTATTTAAGAAACAAAATAAAGAAGTGACTAAGTAATTAACTTAAGAGGTGGCTTGACTTTCAACTCAACTTTGTCAACTTAATAACTTCAGCAAAGAGTCGAAGTTGGGGAAAATCTGTTGGTTGTCAATAAGCAAAAAGTTCTTCAGATTATCAGCAAAACTCGTTTTAACGTATTTTACAAAAGTTTTAAACAAAAAATGAAGCTAAAGTGCAGCAAAGTTTATTTTTCGTTTAACTCAACTTAAAAAGGAAAAAAACTGCGAGAGGAAAAAATATAAATATGTAGAAAAAAAAGTGCTTATAATAAGTAGATAAAAGTATGCATAAAATGCAAGTTATGAAAGCGGGTTTCCATTAGGCAGCCGGTAAGCTGATTAAAAAATACCTAAAATAATTGATGCGGATGCCAACTAAAATATGCCAATAAACTGGGCAAAGTGGCTTGGCGAAGACGTTGACGTTGACGACGAAGAACAGGCGGAAGATGATAATTTCTTTGGGCGGAAATTAATTTAACGTCAGCTACATGCAAAGCCCTTGCACAAATATGCATTAGCCGGGGCTTAGCAGCAGCTGCCAGAGGAAGGACGAAGGCTGTGGAATGCACACAAGGACAACGGATGCGGAAATGTGCCACCTCACAAGAAAGTGCAGTGCGAAGAGTGGGGAGTGGGGAACATTTAACTGTTTGCCAGACGAACAAGGTTGACAAAGGAGAATTTTATATAAAAGTAATAAAAAAAAATGGGGCATGGGCAAAAAATTGCAATATGCAACGTGTTTGACATTTAAAAACATTTAGAAGCATAGCGAAAAATGCCCAAAGGTAAAAGGCATGCTTAGAGAATTTAATATCGAAATATTTTAACAAGACTCACAGCAAAAACAACGAATCAAAGAAACTAAATCTCCGAGCAAACAAAATGCACGTAAGAATGTGGCAAGAAAAGGTAGACTTTGAAATGAAATGGTTGACTTGAAAATACCCTATAAATGACATCAAGTTTATTGAAGAACTGAAAGCAATTTCGACTTGCATACATACATGGAAAGATTATAGTTTCCTTCAAATTTAACTAAAATATTATTATTAAGTTTAATTTGTAAGGTATAAATCTTAAACAGTCAAAATAAGTAGAAACAGGCATTCAAATCTGTCATCATCTCTGGTTATAGCTTAACATTTGTTGACTTACTCAAATTTGAGAACAGGATTAAACTTAGTTCGAACCTAGCTAAACAACTAACTAACCCAAGCCAAACTCATGTTTACATGTTAACAGGGTATATAAAATGCATAAAGTAATGTGCTGGGAATTGCTTCTGACACATGAACCAGCCAGGCGTACTAAAGTGAGGCAGAGGCAGAGTACTAAAGTGAGGCAGAGGCAGAGTCAGTGGCAGTGGCAGAGGCATGAGTGGAAGGCAGCATTAGTTAACCCATAAGCTGTAAAGCATTGCAAAATTATATGCACATGCATACTGTACATATATATATGTATATATATATGTGCTTACTTTATGATAAGTAATTGTGTGTGTGTTTGTGCACCCATCTAAATGTTGCTCAGTTCTGCGACGTTTAGGCTCTGTTTGTGGCAGTGATAGTGCATTATAATTTGATGGAGGAGTTAAGGTATATATATTCTTGATCAGCATTACTATCACAGTCGATATAGCCATGTCTCCCTCTACTGTGTACAAACTAGTTACTCAAGTTCAAGGAAATATCTTGAAGAAACTTTGATTACATGCTTCTATATAAGAAAGATGCTTAAAAAACAATCACTCGAAATATGAGTTACTGTAAGGAAAACTGTTATGTTTTCCTAGTTTCCAGCGAAATTCAGTTATCAGCAATTTTAAATCTATTTCGCTAGGGTATCTATGCTTCGGCTTGCCACTTGTTTTTTTTCCTGTGCTTTTTTACGCGCTTTTTTTATGCACAGCTTTTGCAAATTTGTTAGCACATGAAAATATATTCCACAGCCACGCACATGTGGCACATGCATCACTTGGGGCACTCGTTGCACATGGGGCATATGCAACGCATTTTAATATACACTTGTTTATGCAGTGACATATTTTTGGATATATTTTTGTTAGCAATATCAAAGCATAATTTAATAGCTGTTCAATGCAGATTACTGGCTATAATCCTTGTGGGCAAAAATGTTTGCCGATGTTTCCTTATGCAAATTTCTCCCACAACTGCTATACACATACTTTGCATATCAATGTGTGTGTGTGTGTGTGTGTGTGTGTGTTGTGTGTGTGTTGTGTGGTTGCTTTCAGTCAGGCACAATCGTTTTGATTGCCATTTGCATAAGCAGTTCAATTCAATTGCATGCGGTTTTCACAAACTTTTCCAACGCTTTTCAAAGCAAATGGGCATCTGTGTTTGTCAAGCTACAGATACACAAGCACACACACACACACACACACACACTACTAGAGACACAAACACACACATATGAAGGATAACTATATCCTACGATTATATAGCTATTGCCGTTTGTGGCCGTTGTGCTGTGCGAGGTCATTCGATTTGTTCATGCATGAAAATGTTCGCATTGCACTCATAAAAGCGGAAATTGAAAATAAATAAATCTTGTACAAACACACACACATACACACTCTAACACACACACACACATGCAGCAGCCAATAGGATATTGCATTTTGAGCATCTGTCAGTTGCAGAACTACAAAGTGCATTGTTGCAAACTGCCTGCTAAAAGTATCTGTCTTCAAATTACACGAAACACAGCATTTAATATCAAATTGAACATGATTAAAAAGACTGAAGACAAGTTTGCCATATTTATCAAAATTGCACTTAACGAAATTAACGAAACTAAACGAAACATTTCTTAGATGTAAGTTGAATGTTGCAAATGAATAAATGGCAAACCAAAGCCACATTACTGATTTGTTTGATAAGTAGCAAATTCATTCAAAGATGTGTTGAAATAAATACAAAATAATATTCAGCTTCTGCATCTCAAGGTTTTAATATTCATATGTATTTATGGCTGATTAAATTCGTAGTAACAACTAAATATTAATGAAATAATATACAGAGAGACAGCTGGACTTGGAAATACTCTAAACTGAGCAGTTAAGATCGTATAAGATTTGAGTGTATATCTTTTTTATATTTTACATATCTGAGTTTCTTATCTTATGTCTGGTTATATACTCGTAAAATATATCAATTTTCATTCCACATTCTTATCTTTCTGCAGTCATTTGAACTCTCTCTATTTCTAATAGTCTTAAGTACAGAAACAAGTCAGCTTTTGATGCTGATTAATAATATACATATATACTTTATGGTATTAAAGTGGCTTCCTTCTGTCTGCCACAACCCTTGGCACCACTTCCGTACACACTTTTCTCCCATTTTTAATGGATTCAGGATACAGCAACATAAAGCAAATGTGAAGAGCAAATTGATGCCCAATTTAACATACTAAATGGCAAATTCAATAGAACTTTAATGCGTTCGCAATCTGCTTAAGTGCCACAAATGGAAAACTGGAGAATTTGCCAGCTAAGCAAAAATCCTTAGATGGGCATTAAGGCGTTAACACAAATATAAATTCTGCAGTGATGAGAAGCGTATTTGCTTCGTTTACACCATTTTATACATTTTGCTGGGCTATAATAAATCTGGCGCCTGCAATGAAATGCGACACGAGATATTCAATTCAATGTATGCATTTAGATCTAGAATCGAGGGGCACGGGCCAAACGGGTCACGTTTGGTTGTCGGGGTTAGACCGAAACCGGGCCACGTTTTGGTGTGTCTGTGTGTGTGTGTGTGTGTGTGTGAGTGTGATAAAGAAAAGTGGCTGAAAATGCGGAAGAATAATGCGACAGCACGAACAACAGACGGCTTGGCTGGTCCTGGCAGCTGGGTGGGTTAAACGGGGATGCTGCTGCTGCATTACAATGGCAAAAAATATATAGGCTGACAGCGAAAGAGAAGTACAGAGAGCGAAAGAGAGACAGAGAGCGAGAGACTGAGAGAGAGAGAGAGAGAGAGACAGCGACAGAGGGTGGGCGCCGTGGCAAACAAAGGGACAGACGTACAATTGAGACAATGCAACGCCCGCAACACGCAACAAGAACAATTGCAATGCGGCAACTAATATTTTATGCGTAAAAGCAACACAGATATTTGCCATGCCAACGAGGGTCGTTCCATAAATTACCAGATCTAAGAACATGACTAAAATAAACGAGACAACAAAAACCATTTGGACTCTAAAGAGTAACAACAAGAAGTAACTGCAAAAAGATATCAGCAAAACACTCATTTAATTATAAACTTGTGTAGGGTATTTGAATTTTATTATCAAGTTTGTAACGCATTGAAGGACACTGTATAGAGTATATATATTCTGGATTAGCATTACATAAAGTAAAGTTTTGAAACTATGTTGTTGAAATTTGGCATACATCAGTATATTTGTTGCGGGCAGCATATTTGTAGAAGTCGACTGGATCGAGTCACTATATCATATAGCAGTCATAGGAAAAATCAGTTGACAGATGAGTTGATATATGAATAAATTCATTGTTTACCCAGCTAAGCGCACCAAACTGAACTATTGTGGGTATAACCACGATATCATCCGCATTATCATCTATCTGTCGATATCTTTCGTAGGAACAATCAGTTGATTTTTTAAATTAGTCGTGAAATTTATATGTCGGCAAGTTGTATGCTGTCTGGAAGGGTGTCTAAAAAAGAGTTTCTTTCTGCTTTAATGAAAATTCAAAATTAACTGTGACCAACAAAATTTTCTTTTTTTTTAATGTCAGGGTTGCCATGGTTAGCAAAGATTAAGAGATGAATGGCTGGAGAAAACTAGAGAAAACAGTAAAGCTAGAGATGAAAAAGTCCTTAAGCTGAGAAGGAAAATAGCTTAATTGGCATTGTACACTCATAATATACTCGTAATAAATAATAAACAACTTGTTTTAATTCAGAAAGAAACTAGAAGTAAGCACACAGTAGCTTAGTATTATTTTATTTAGTGCAAAACAAAAACTGTTTCATCGCTACATCTTCATCTGGATGATAAGTAAATATGTCTTCTGTGATATTTCGAGCACATTTCCAGTTCAAGTATCTGTTTCCCTTAAGGGAGACTGTGTAGGAAACCACTACCGAATGCTGTCAGAGTATTTAAGCAGCGTCACGTGCAACTTACATGCCTTTTGCCCTTCTTTTTCTACTTCTTGTTGCTGTTTCAGATTTTTTTCTCCTCCTTTAGTCTATCTCTATTTTTTGTTCTTAGCATGTTTGTGCAATTTTCCATTAAGGGAATTAGTTGCCGAGCGGCAACGTGGAATATAAAAAGAAGTGCAAAGCACTGCTGTGCATAGACTTCAAAAAGTAAGAGTCTAAGTAAGTAGATGTTTGGTATGTGTACGTAAGTAAGTATGTGGAAGGGGCATGTACTGATTTATAGAAGGTGACAGATGTGGACGCCGAATGATAACAAGCTTTGCCCAAACGTTCGCAAATATTCTATCAAATTGTTGGGTTCTACAAATATTTCGTTTGGTTTGTTGTTGCCGCAGATTTCTCGTTGCTCGTTGCCTCGTCGCACATTACAATTGCAGCCCTTACTAACAAGTCCCGCCCCCATTTCCACTAGCCGCCTGACTGTTGTAACAGCTGCAACTGATGTGCATGAAAAGTGGTTTTCGCAGCGCACCAAATACGAGAAAACGCTGGCAAAAGCCACAGCCCAGCTCAGCCTCAATAGGAAAAACAAGTAAAAAGGTTCGAGTCGAGAGAGCTCGACTAGAAAATATCCTCAAATCCAGTTTTAACAATCTTCATGGCTGCTGCTGTGTGTAATTTGGTACATATGAAACCTAAAAAAATGTTGAAATGTTATTAAATTGTTTATTTTTAATGCTGCTTGAAATCGATTTATATCGATATTTGTAAAACGGATGCAGTTATCGATAAAAGAAAATAAACTTTATCTGAGTTTAATGAATGAGAATTTACATATCAAATATTAAGTCTCCAACCTGAGATCGGCTTAGACGAACATACAGACATGACTATGGCTATATATATATGTATATGTATATATCTTAGAATATATTTACTTTATGTAATTCCAGATACATCCTTTTGACTTACAACTTCATCATACCTTTCTCACCCGTTTTAAATTTGTTCAGGGTATAAACAGAATGAAGAATATATACGTATATATATATATATATAATATATATGAAGAGGGCAACGAAAATTCGTCGCTATGCTATAAATTAAAGTGTTGTCAGCGTCTCCATACCACATGCAGCACTGTAGCATGTGTGCAAAAGTTTACACCATATTTATTATACATATACATATACCATTTATATATATTTTATTGCAGAGGAAAAACCTTACACAAGCTTAAGTTAGAAGCAGATGATTTAAAGGAAGCCTGGCAATAAAGTTCAAATAAACTTTAACAAAGTTAATGGCATAGAAAAATGTAAATTTTAGTTAGGAAAAGGAAAAGAAAACAGTTTTTAATGAACTTTTCCACAGAATCAGTTACTCTTTTAGCTTTAAAACTTGCAACATGAAACACATTCTGTAACCAAGTTTCATATTGTTTTTTTTTTGATTGAATGAAAAATTGTTTTTATGTCTAAGCTCGTTTGCGATTTGTTCAAATATTTTCCAATCAATTTGACGAGTTTGAAGTGCAGTAAAAATAACATTGGCCAACTTTGCTAGCCAAGAGCAAAAACAACACAAAATGCCCAACTGTTGTGTGTGTGTGTGTGTGTGCATTTGGGCCATGTAATGAATTTATTAAAATTGGTTCAGGCAACAAAAGGCAGCTGTAACAACAAAACTTTGCTATCGAAAAGCTCGATAGCAATTTAAAAAATGCAATTAGATTAATGGGCATTTGAGAAACACGCTCGAAAACGATACTAAAATTATGTAATTGAATTAAACGGTTAACGCAACACAAGTGAAATCAGAACAACAACTGAAAAACAGGCAAGAACAATCGTATTCGAAATGCCGAAGCTAACATACACTGACAGGCCGGAGTCAGACTGCCGATATTGAAAATTCATTAAATATATGAAGAATCGATAGTGATTCGATGTTGATGACGATAAATAAATAAAAATCTTGGTAAACAAATAAGATATAGTCACCCGATCCGGCAGACTCCGAAACACTTACTGCCTGTAGTAAAAATACGAATTGCAAATGAATTTCATAAAGATAGTTTCAAAACTGAGGCACTAGGGATATGGCTATATCTACTCGTCTATTGAAGCTGATCAGTAATATATGTATTTAATCCATGGACTCGAACCAATTTATAATACTCTCTGCAAGTGTATACGTATAATATGGAAAATTGCAATTTTCCGTTTTTTATTTAAACATTTTAATTTCAGCACGTTTTTGGCACAACAGAATTAAAGGAATTGGTTCAATTAAATTTCGGTGCGGCCTAATGAGCCCTAAAGCGCATTTGCAAACGCCTTTGCCCAGCACCATATATACATATATATATATTTATATATATTTGTACTTTTGTACGTGGGCATGAGTTTGAGGTCTTTTGGGAGTTTGGGGCATGCCACCGCAGCAATAATAGCCAAATGGAACCGAAGCGAAACGTAACGAAACGAAACGAAACGAGACGAAACCAAATGAAAGCGTAGCCTGTGCTAAAATTGCCAACGTTGCAGGTTCAGCTGCTTTTTTTTGTTGTTTTTTTTGGTTTTTTGTATTTTTGAACACAGACCCTGACTCCGATCCGGATCTGTGTCCGTGTCCGGATCCTGGGCAGCCATGTTGATTTCATTTCATTTAGCAGCGCAGCGAATATTTGCTGCTATATACGTGAAATTCTCATTTTGTCTTTGTCTCGCTGTGTGACGTGTGTGTGTGCTGCTGCTGTGTGTGCGTGTGTGTATGTGTGTGTTGGTGTGTGTTTGTGTGTGTGGTTGCCTGGGCACGCCAACGCGAAAACATTGCGAGCAATGGCCGCCATCGCGTTTGGCATTTTCCAATGGCGTCTGGCTGGCCATTAGTGAAAACACCGCAACAACAAGGCAAAAAAGAGGAAGAAGTTATGGCCATAAATTTGGGGGCGTATAACGAATTATACATACTCTACAGTATATACAAGAACTCTTTAAATGCAATTTTTTTTAGATTCATTTGTAACTTTAAATCTTTTAAAATGAATTTTACTTGATTTTTGATTTTGATTTTTTTATATTCAGTTCTAATCAAAACAGAAATTTTTTGGTACTGCCAGATATGGATATATATAGCCCCTCAATCTGAAGCGTTTCAAACTACGATACTGGTACATAAGGGCTTCCGTTCCTGTAGTGGTTATGAATTAGTTGTCCATTTTTTAGGTATTCGCTTTCAAATGGCTTAAATAAATAAAATAAATTATGAATTTCGGTTGTGGCTTTTAAATTTAAATCGATATAGTTGCGGTTCCGGCTTAACACTCATACCACACCGATATTTTCAGTATTTATTTGCTAAATAAATTGTTCACTACTTTTAGAAATATATATGCCTCAACAGGAACAAGTAAAAATCAATTTTTAAAATCTATTAAATGACACTTTAACTTTGCCAACATTTTGAAGATTTTTGCCAGCAGATTACCGATTCTGTTCTGTATATTTTAAAGCATATGTATGCCTTAAAGCAAAAGAGCTCAGACCATCAATTATGCCCCGAATCTGTCTATCAATGGTAAACCTGATGAGAAAGCTGCAAGGATCTGATGCATTATAGAGCAAGAACACGTAGTTGCCCTAGACCTGGTCACAAAGGTGGATAGATAGATGGATGTCGTACGCTTGGGAAAACGTGCACTGAACTGTAGGCAGCAAGGCAACAAACAACGGCAGTTGGCCAACTTTCAATCGTTGTTGTTGTTGTTGCTGTTGTTGTTGTTGTTGTTGTTGTTGCTTAACGACAAATCGAAAATAACAACAGGCCAACAGGCAAACATCAAATATGGCGACGGCACTCAACAGCGTCACACTCGAGGGAGAGTTCTGTGTTGCGGTCTCCGAGCTACTGACTCTTTCAGCTTCAGGTCCTTACACCCACCACCCTCTGCAAAGCTCTGTCTTCGACTCCCTCTCTCCCTCTCTCTCTCTCTCTGTGTCTCCCCTTCTGTCGCTTCATTCGACTCTTCCTCTCGGATGGAGTGCGGAAAACAGGAGCAGGAGCAGCACTCAGTTTCCCAAACTCTGAATGTTTTGGTAGCAAAAGACCGGCAAAAAGCAGCAACCGGTAAAATCGAATGTTCACTTTGCACACACACGCACATCGCACACACACACACACACCCCACACACACATAGAGTACACACTCTCTTTGTCAGTTTTCACTCCCACGCTTCACACACGCACACACACTTGAAATTTTGCACACATTTACAATATTTGTAAATGTGTTGAAAATCGTTTGCACAACTCTGAGCAACACACACACATGTGTGTGTGTGCGTATGTGTGAGTGTGTGTGTGCGAGTGTGTAGCTTGCTCATTTGTTAAGGGGAAATGGCCTTTGTCTGTCTCAGTCAGCAATTGTGTGGCTGTGTGTGTGACTTCGTCCTGGCCGTGAGCGCAGCCATGTTTTTTTTTGCCCAGAGAGCTACAGCGCGCAGGCGCCATTGCATACACTGAGCGAATGCAGGCAGTGTAAAGCGAGGAAATCATCCAAAAATTTAACATGCTATATATGCTATATATATTGCTTCGATATTGATGAATTTTTGCATTAGAGCTCGCATAAATATTGAGTTTGGTTTGTATACATCGGTAAGTTGTTAAGAATTAATTTTGAGTCCAATTGTTCCTATGGTAGCTATAGCATCCAGTCATCCGGTTCCGATTATATTAATTGATATTGAACTATACTAACTGAGAAAAATGTTTATATATAAAGATCGAAATGCTTTCGTAAGTACTCTGAGGCAGAGGCAACAATCTTTGTTTAAATCGTTAGTTGCTCGTTAGTTGAATAATTAATGAAAGGGCTTTGCGTGTGCCTTAATTTAAAATGGGGAACCAATCATGCTTAAGTCGTTGTCTTAAAATGTACTCTCCGCTGCTAAGTGCTGCAGTTGGTCTATGCATTTGAGATGCAGTCATTACAGCTAACCGCATTAGTAATGCACCTGCCACACCCCCCACATGCCAGCAACAAAATGCAAGCAGCAACCACTTGAGACTCGCAGCGAAGGCTCAAAGGAGCTCAATGCTGATGCTGCTGGTGCTGCTGCTGTTGCTGCTGGCCTTGTGGCTGCCACCTGGCAACGCATCTGAGCGACGAGCTGTGCTTGACAACCGCTTTTATAGTCGGGGCACCCGAAAATGCTCGATGACACCCGTGTGGCTTTTGGGCTGCGCACAACAGGGCGTATGAGCAACGGACAGCGAACACGAACAGATACGAGACGACCAGGCTGGAGCATGTTATACATATATAAATATATACATATATATAAATATATGTATTTGTGTGTGTGTCGTATGCGTAATGCTCTCTCCCAGATATTGCTATGGCAACCTTGACTACCTGTGCTCATGCCCCGCCAGCTTAACCCCGTGCCGCATCCTGCTTGAGTCCTTTTTGGCCCGTTGCGAATATTTCTCGTCGATTTCGACTCCCTTTTGTACAGTTTTCGGGCGCACAGACTTTTGGTTTTAATGGATCGATGACTCTTTTGCATCACACACACACAACGAGTCAAAAAAGAAAAAAAAAAAGCTGAGAAAAAGAAACTTTTCCATGTGGCAGGCAAAAGTTTTCCTTTCTGGCATGTGGCAACAAAAAAATGTTTTCGTATATATATAGACTTGATATACCAATATATAAACCTATATATATATACACATGCCAGTATGTGGCTTGCATATTTTGATGTGCTAAAGTTGAGGTTGTGGCACAGGTGAGGTGACAAGCGTGTGCTGATTAGATTTTAGATTTGCCTCAAGCCAGAATGCCAAGAGTAGAGATAAGGAGAGCAAAGGAAGCCAGCTTAATGCTTTTTACGCATTTCTAGGTTAGCTGGTTATTCTGTCTCTGTCTCTGTTTCTGCTGCTGCTGTTCTTGTTTGTCGTTGCTCGGCTTTTCATTCTCTGACTTTAAGTGCTGATAAGTTGATATAACCACTCAAGACACTCAAGCTTAAAATTGAATTGCAAAAAAAGTGAGTAGCATTTATATTTTGCTTATGACATATGAAAAGGTGTTCAACTGAAACCGGATCCGCAACTGTACTCATTGAAATTCAGAGCCAGTATAGAAAACTTTTTGAAGAACAAGTTAGAGAAGGCGATATTATGCCGAACATCAATTTCAAATTCAACTCATTACCAGAGCTCTTCTTATGCTCTCCGTACATGAACATAAATACGACTCAGTTTGACAGCCTGATAAATTACGATAATGTATTATTATTTATGAGATTTGAGAGAGGCTTGTTTAATATTTGCTAATAGATGAAAATAATGACATATAGCTGCCAGATGGGGCAAGAATTCGTATGATTTATTCCTAGACACCGAAAGTCATTTAGTTACCAGCTCTAATCAGCAAAGCATTTATACTCGGTTCAATATTTGGTTAAAATGATTAAAAAATAAGCTTGAAAGATTTTTACGATGCACCGTTATAAGGTGTTAGTTAATAATAATTTCAGTTTCGATTAATAATCCCTACAAAATTATACATTTACTGTCGGAATCCGCTTCCGCTTCCGCTTCTGAATTTGAATACGTATTTACTCTTCTTTCCTTTTAAATTTTTACTTATTCACTTTTAATTTCCTTTTAATTTCCACTTTTAATTCTTTTTATAATTTAATTTGTAACTTTTATTTTATATTGTGTGTTTCCACATTGAATAAATAAATAAATTGTTTCGGTTTCGCTTTGACACACTTGCTCTTCAACTTGCTTTAAAGCAGCCTCTCAAACTTATATGTAAGTTCAGTCAAAGCTGCCAAGAGTAAAACTGGTATTCGATTCCAAGTGAGATTCCCTCAAAATTGCAAGCACAAATTGCACGTTCAACATCAAGGATTCTTCACACACGCACACACTCTCACACACACACACACACACACAGTCAATTTGCAGTTGAGTAAATGCAAATAAAATATACTTTTCAATGGGAATAGATTTATTTATCTACGGTTTGTTAGCCAGCAGAGAACAAATACAACAAATTCAAGTAAATAAATAATAAAATATACAAAAGAATTCTCAGCTGCTGCAAAGATTGAAATGGCTTACAGCTCGAAGGGGTTACCTAGATACGTAATCCCAGCTAACCGAGAGTCTCCCAATTCAATTGCATTGCCACTCAATAGAATATGTTCCCATTTGGAGCTCTATATATGTATGTATGCGTATATACCCCATTGTAGGCAGCTTGAAGTGCTCTTTATTGGCAAAAATATTTGATTAGCAAATATTTTCGTATCTTCGATTTTATTGCATTGTTTGATCTTTACACAAGGAATTTTTAATATGCGTAAATCAAATGAATTGCGAGCAACAGCAGCTGGCGAAAGGATTCACATTGGCCAGGCCTAAGCTGCATGTGTATACTGAAATTCAATGAAATAAATCATAAATTTTAAATAAGTGCTAAATTTCAATATGCCGAGGTTAACCAAATAAAAGGCAAGTGGGGAGTACGCGACTTCGGAGATACCCTATATGCATTGATAGGAATGCTGGAATTGGCTGCTGTGAAATTTGTTCTTGCAATTTTATTGAATTTTTTTCAGATGATCCATATAGTCTATTAGGTAGCTATATATATTTCGATATTCGCGAAACTAGGTAAAATGAAATATCCTTGATCAGCGCTTGGTATTCGAGAATGATTTACACACCAATTAGACGGACATAGTTAAATCGAGTCGTCTCAAGAATATATATATACTTTTTACAGTCGGAGATGATTCGTTCCGCAAGTTACATATTTTAAAACAATTTCATTATACCCATTTTATCCACTTTTACAGGTTTCAGTGTAAACACGAATTGAATTGAATTTTGAAATATTCAAATTTCAAAGGATGTGAAATAGTTGTGAAATACGTATAAATTGCAAGAGCATCGATAAATGAAAAGATTGATTTTTTTTTATTCAATTATATTTTAAAAAACATGCTTTGAATATTTAAAATATTTTTATGCCATCAGAAAAAAACTAATTCACATTTTAAGCTTTAAGAGTAAACTTTGAAAATTTCTTATAATTATTATTATATATATATACTCAACGTTATTATACATATGTAAGCAGATATACCCACTGAGAAAACAGCAAACTGGCAACAGTTTCAAATATTCGGCTAATAAAAAGTGGCTTTGTCGATTGACAGCTTTCAGAGTTAACCATTTTGCCATATGCCAACAACGGCCAACCGAAAGAACTCTAAGCCCATTACAGAATATGTCAAATTATATTTTGGGCAAACGGTGTCAACCAAACACGACAACATTGTAGGGAGCTTAAGCCCGCAGAGTGAACTTTTGGCATAAACACCCATACTTGGATACAACATAATAATAATGGAGGCAAAAAACTAAAAGCGCCAATTGACGACGAAAATTTTCAATTTGTCTAACGAGTTTGCGGACAAAGTTTTGTGCACATACGCTTGGGCCCACATAAAAGCATCTGGCATGGCTACAATCAAAGCCATCAAATGCATAAAGGCTTAGTGGCAACTTTGGCAACCACGCCCACACACACACACACACACCGAGAAACCCACCCCAAAACATTATGTGTGTGCTGCACTAATGGAAAACAATTTTCAAGCGTCACATTTTCAGCGCTAATGAAGTGAGGCTCAGCGGCAGACGTAGCAGCAGCTGTGGCAAGCGCAGGGGCAGGGGCAGGGGCAGAGGCAGAAAACACAAAACTGCAGCCGGGCTATTAAAAAACTTTTAAAGGCTTCAGTTATTCATTTGCAGTGTTGCATAACGTTTCGCTGAACGATATCCGAGCGGCATATGAATTAGCTTAATTCGCAGAAAATGGCAAAGCATCCTTGCAGCAATCATCATCGAAATCATTATAATCATCATGAACTGGCGAGGCAAGCATCCTTGCAATGCCAACAACCATAAAAACAAATACTTATTGCATCCCTGCTTGTGTGTGTGTGTGTGTGTGTGAGGGGGCATTGTCGAAGCAACTTTTTGCAAATGAATAATCCACAATTGTTGCTTGCCACAGTTGCAAGTCAAGAAATCAGAACAGTTCTGCATTTGTATTAGCAAGACGAAATTTTGATGCTCTACCAACAATTTCCATATGTCAAACAGCTGCAAAATTAAACCATAATCAACAAGTATATATATATATATAGAATAACGAAGCCAATAAAAATCGATGTTGTCTAAAATCCAAACGATTGACAAAGTGGAAATGCTGCAGTTGAAGGCAGGAAATGTGAATGCTTTTTTTTTTTGCAGCCGACATGCTCAAGTGGAAAAAAGCATTGCGCATACGCCCGAGTGCACTTGGTAATAATAATTTGAGCTGGCTGACAGATAAACAGACAAAGGGACAGGCAGACAAACAGGTAGATGGGAGCAAAGGACATTGCCAAACACAAGCGAAGCGAAAAGAATTGAAACTGAAACAGAAACGGAAACAGAAACTGTTGTCTAAAGTCATCGGCAGTGAATGCGGGCTGACGTAAATCACCAATGGCTAAACAACTGATGGTCTGACGTACAACAAACAATGCAACAAAGAATGAGATACACGCAACCACACACACACACACACACACACACACAGACATGTGCAGCATAAGCCGCTGTCATGGCTACTGTTCGATAGAAGATATATGAAAGCTGCTGTTGAGTGACTGCCTTTAAACCTAAGGCTTTCGGCAGTGTTGCCAAGGTGTGGTCGGACTTTGGGTTTGCTTTTGCATCGGCAGCAATCAATAAACAAAATACAACAAAGCACAACACATGCAAATCCACACATGGCAAGAGTACAGTTGCGATACATATGTATCTGTATCCGTATCCGCATCTGTATCAGAGTATCTGTCTATCTGTGCATTTGCAGCATATCCATTAGGCTTATGCCTTTGTAATCGATATTGTCTTCGGGCCTCATTGCCTTCAATTCATAATGTATTTCATTTAATTAATCACTGACCAGCCTCTGTCGACTGCACTTTGACTTTGCACCAGTGGCTTGTGGTTTATTTTGATAGAACATTCTCTGTTGCTTTGGGGTGTGCAAGTTGTACAATTGGCATTGTTATCACGACGGGCCAAGCAGAAAATGGTTTAGAACATTTTCTCGCTTGGAAATATGCTTTGTTTGGCAAATAATATGACAATAGCATTGCAGCCGCCTGTCTGTAGGCGTCCATTGCATGTGTCGACAAATATTTATACTTCGATATTCATATATTCATATCCGTATCCATAGCTTAGCAGGCTTTATATCATTGCTGCATAAATTTCAATATGCATTGCTGTTGATGAAAATATATCACCAAAATGTAGGAAAATAACGACTAACGCATCAAATATGTTTTTCTAGTTTGGTTATTCTAATTCAGTCTTTAAAAAATGCACAATTTTAATTCCAAGAATGGGGGCAGAGAGACCCATGATAGGCCGTGAACCGTATTGTGGCGTAGGAAGACACACAATACGGCTACAAATCAGGGACGAAGAAAGACACCAGGACTTCGACAAGCCAGAAGTCTCATAGGTGGCTACAATCAAAAGCGATTTAAGCAATTGATATCCATGGGCAAGAATAGACTTAGAATTCT
Organism: Drosophila trichaetosa; assembly: GCA_035043205.1. Lineage (NCBI taxonomy): Eukaryota > Metazoa > Arthropoda > Insecta > Diptera > Drosophilidae > Drosophila > Drosophila trichaetosa. The sequence goes on from JAWNNE010000502.1 coordinate 999,292, forward strand.
CACCGGTCTATTGACAGGACATTGTAGACTGAGAAGTTACCTAACCAAATTAAGTATTTATAGTAGCGATGCATGCAGGTTTTGTGGAAATGAGGTGGAATCCTCGACGCACATCCTAACAGAATGCGTCCCCTTAATCAGGAAAAGATGCAGCATCCTAGGGCAGCATATCATGAGGCCCAAGGACATAGAAACCCTCAACCCAATAAAGAACCTGGCATTCGTGCAGGAGTTGGGATTGATGGAAGAGCTGTAGGCTCAGTAAGGGGGCACAATAGACCTTATAGGTCGCAGAGCTAGCTTTTTCCCCCAATTATAATAATAATAATAATTCCAAATTTATGGGAAATATTCTAAATATGCTTCTGGTTTAAATGTCTTATTTCTCATTAATTGATTAAGACATTGTGTAATTATTCTTGGGAATTCAGGTATTTCGTTTTTAATTGATTTGGTTTCAGATTCTGCTCTTTTTATGTCAAATCGTAGATATTTTGTCGTCTCTGCAGGTGATTCTATAATGATGTAAACATGATACTTTGACCACATCAGAGCATTTTTACTGGTATGTTTATCATTATTTTTTCGAAATTCTTCTCTTTTCCAAAACCCAAAATATTAAAGCAAAGCTCAGCTAACAAAGACAAGAATCATGAGTATTATTTTTATGCCCAGCACTGTAAATATATTTCAATATCAATATCAAGTCTTTCATTGTTTTGCTATTGATATTGCTTATTAGAACTTTATCAATATCAAGAGCCATTAAAAAGTAACTTGCCGCAAATAGTTGTGGCACGAAGGCAATGGGCGCCACTTTATGCGACACACAAATGTTGCAATCGAAATCAGAAATCATAAAATTAAATGCTGCCGCAATCCGGAATATGGAAAGTGTGCGAAAGGAAAATACAATTTCAAAAATTTTATTACACTTTCCATTCTGTTCATTTTTTTCGGTTGCACGCTGCGGCAGCTGCGTCGAGCGAGAGAGCGAAAGAGAGGGAGAGTGGGCGAGACAAAGTGAGAGAAAAAAAGAGAGAGAGAGAGAGCGAGAGAGAGAGAGAGTGAACTGAATATCATAACGTAAAATAAAAATGGAAATGAAATTAAATGTTGAACATTATTTATGACGCTGCGCATATCAAATGGCATTCAGGCAGTCCAGGCAGACGGTCAGGGGTCGGGGGACACAAGGACATCACCCTTGCGGGCCGTGTGCACCCCTTTACAAGCAAGCAGTGGCACAAGCCTACCTTATGCAGATACAGATACAGATGCAGATGCACACACCGCGAGTTACACTGGATACGTGCAAGGATTTTGTGGAATTTATTTTGTTTTGCATTTACATATTTACTTTTTTTTTTCATTCTCACTATTTGTATCTAATTTGCATATCGCCGTCGACATCCTTGCTGCGCATCCTGAAATGCGCCGCCATCGCCATCGCCAACGCCATGGCAGAGTGGCTTTTGTTGTGCCCCGTTGTCCTGACAACCGCTGGCAAATTTGTTGCTCTTAGTTCGCTTCATGCTGCACTTGCGTAGCTTCGACTACCCTACCGTTATCTACATTCCTACCTACCTAAGTAACTCCCTTCCCCACCTCCTTCTCTATGCATGCTTACATACATATGTATGGACTTTTCCCTCTCTGCCTGTGCATCTGCATCGCTGCATCGTGTTGCCATCGTGACTTTCCCATCAACCATCACTCCTTGCTTATCCCCCTGCTCTGCTCTGTTCGCCGGCATGGCTTCATTTCCAAGTTTATTCGGCAACTTGAAGTGCAAAGTTAAGTCAACTTGTCCCGCAGCAGCAGCAGCATCAGCATCAGCAAGAGTGCGCACAAAATGCCATTTCCGTTTCCGGCAACTTTTACAAAGAACAAAAGCTGCTGACTAATACGAAAAAAAAGTGTGTTGTCAAATTATAGTCAACAGTTTTATATCGAATTTATAATGCCCTTTCACATAATGCCCTGCTACTGATCTTTATGAAAAGTTAGTTTTGTAATATAAAAAAAATTATCTATATGCATATATACATACATATACATAAAGTAAATTTGTAAGCTTGTCAATGAGTTGAAGGCCTTAGCTGTTATTGCTCTTTTGAAAAAGTTGGCTTGAAGTCGAAGACTAAAAGTTGGCTTTGTATAAAATGAAATAAATAAATAGTAATGAAATCAAGAGAGGAATTAAAAACTTTGCCAATTAGTGAGGTAAATCATGTTTTCTAAAGTTGTTAAATGACTTTTACTTCCTGAGTTCAACTCCTATTTCTCAAGTACTCTTCGCCTGGATGGCAAGCCGAATCATTTTCCGGTTTTAGATTCCGTTTAGTATTATAATATTAATGTCTGTTAACTGGTCATCGAAGAAATGTCAACTTTCGCTTCCGGTTCCGCATTTCAATAGGTCAAGTGGCGATTCCGCACACATTAAACGTGTCAAAAGGAATCGAATTGTGCGCATACTTTAGGGAAGAGTAACGAACAAACGAGAGACCTTCTATCCCCTGCATTAATTTCATTCAAATAATATTTGTGCTCGCTTGTGGAGCTCATTAGTAGCTGGCAACAACAGAAGAACAGAAGTCGAGCAGCGAACAACGCACAAAATACAAGTTACACTGAACAGCAACCGGAAACAACACACACACACACACACACACACACACACACACACACACTCACCAAAAAGTGAAGTGTATGTGGCATTGGATTAAGCGCACTTTAATCAAACCAACGACAAGTTCTTTCCCCGCACCTGTTGTCTGACTTATGACACACGAAAAAGTTGCCAAGCGACATAAATTAAATTACAACTTTCCTGCCTGCCTGTGTGTGTGTGGGTGTGTGTGTGTGTGTGTGGGTGTGTGTGGGTGTATAGTATAGTATTGGTATTCTTTTTGCTGCCTCTTGTGGTTGACACTCATTTGTGCAAATTTATGTTAATTAGAATTGAATTTCGAAGCTGGCAAAGTTTCCCGTTCGACGTTTTCTCCTTAATTTTCAAGTTGTTTTGGTTGTTGTTGGTTGCTGCCATTGTTGTTGCCCTTCCTCGTTTGATTCAATTTATTTGAGGCTGTCAGGGCCAAGTAGAAGCAGCAGCAACAGCAGCAGCAGCAGCATCTCTGTTATTTTCAATCTCTACTCAAAAGGACGACTTCTCCTTCAGCTTCCACTGGCTGTCAAAAACTTGGCTTCCCGAGCTCTTTGTGAATTTGTGGTTTTGCGTAATGATTTGTGGAATTTCTTTATTGAAATCATTACTTCGGCTGAATCTTACATCTGGCAGATTATTGTTATTGTTCGCTCTTGTGATTGGCATTTATCACAAACAATGTTTTCCAATGAGTGAGAAATTAAGATTGATTTGAGTTACAAATTAGTTACGAGCTATGCTTTATTTATTTCCTTATTATTTTTAATTGACAAAATCGCTGATGCCGATTATCTATTATAAAGAGATTTGAAGAAGTAACTTAACGTTGAAAATAGTTAAATCTGCTTTCAGCTTTATTTAGCTCTGCTTATTTGAAGTCTTTGTTGTGAGCTTAACTTGTTTATTTATCTTAATATTCTCTCAAGTTTTCTATCTTTTCTCTGTGTCTCTTTCGTTTCCCGTTCTAATTGCTGCATTTTCTAAAATGTAAATGCAACATTTCCAAGTGTACACAGTAAACATCTATCTACATACAATTTTCTTGCTACTGCACAGGGCATAATCACTGAAGCTGCTTGCCAGATGATTTTGCTGCAAACAAACTATGGAAAATAAATAAAAATCGAAGCAAGCAGCAGACGATGAAGAAGAAGAAGAGGAGAGGGGCCAGGGAACAACTCTCAGCTCGCTTGTGTGCATAATTTTTCCTGAATGCCGGACCTGCAGGAAATGGCAGCTATTAGCATTTGACTGCTTCACTGATGATGTTAACGATGTCAGCAATTCCCTGCCCAACCCCCTCTTCCACCACCCAACACCCACCATCCATCACCCACTTGCCCCAACCCAAACCCAAACCCAAACTTCAACTCGAACACAAGTTCTGAGTGAATAAGAAAAGGATATAAAAATTCAGCATGTTTAATGCACATCAAATTTGTGGTCCGAACTGGCCGAACGGCGCAGTCCTTACGCTGGCCGAACGGCGCAGTCCTTACGCTGGCCAACAGGAGTGAGTGAGGGCATCATGATTCAGTATTGCACATTTTATGCGCTCGACTGCACATTGAAATCAGACCGCAAAAATATACTCGCCTGAACCGAATCTCAAATATCCTAATAAGAATTTTGTATGCCCTTGAAGAAGGCATTCTAATTTGGTCTTGGAGCTTGTAACGCATTCAAGGAGATGTCTCTGACCCCAGAAGGGAATCAAATTTTAATTTTTTGGCTATAATAATGAAATTTGTGGCAGGAAAAACTATACCATAATCAGTTCAGAGCTTAAGAAATGTTCTCTGTTAAGAAATTCTTGTTCTTCTGCTTCTGCTCGCATTTGGAGATACTTTGTGCTGCTTCTCAATATCCCTTCCTAAGGAATTCCTGTAACATCACATAACCTCCAGCAGCTGTTGCGATGCCTTCAGTCAAAATAACATCTCCAAAATAAAAATAAAATAAAAGGTCCGCAACGCATTCAGTCCTATCTTTAAAACAATCACGTAAGCTGGCCAACTAAGCCATATTCATAAAATAAAAACAAATAGTTACAGTAAACGTCCATTTCACAAATAATTCCACTCGTAAAACTCGCAGATGAGCACTTTGAGGTCAGCAGCAAATTCTCTGTCCTTTCTAGTACGAGTATCAAGTAATAATAATCAAAAATTTGACACAACTATTTGAAATACTGTTGCCCAAAACGTGACCAAGCAGAATGCCACGTCAAAGCCGAAGATCCTTATAATGAAATAAAATAACAATGATTAACACCCGAAAGACGGCAAGGAAATGTGCACGTAAGCGGATACAATCAATATTCCATTTGGCCAAATAGAAAAAACGCTGAGAAGCGCACAATCAGTCATTAACATTGTTGCAAAAAGAGGAAAAGGAACAAAATATTGGAGGGGTAGATTCATCCCTAAAAGTGCTGCCCTCTCCCTAGATTTGCTGACGTCTACTACGCAATGGTCACTGCTTCTGATTTTTTTGTTTTTTTTTTTTATTTTTGTGGTGGTTGTTTGACACTAGCCAACGTTGGGTGGTTGAGTAGCTGGGTGGGTGGTGCGTCCAGCAGTCTAATCAACATCAGCATCAGCATCAGCATCCACAGCCAAAGCCAAAGCCAACGCCACACAGCCACACAGCCACATGCACAACAGCGTTAGCAATTTGTTATGAATTCAGTGCTCCGTTCTTGTCACTTTCTGTTGCCATTTAATGGATGTTGTGGGCGTGGCAGACGCGTACCCCAGCAGGACAACAACAACAGCGGACATCAGAACAGACCGGGAACAGACCGGTCACGCAAGTGTTTATCGTCTAACAAAACATTCAAAACAATTTTCTAATGTACAATTTACACAAATACAAATTTAAATTTTTATTCAAATACAAATCCAAAAAAAAGATATTGTTGTTAATATAATAAAAATAATATTAATAAAGTAGATAAATTTGTTTTTTGTGGAATATTATATCCTAGACGATCTGCTGACAGCACTCAACTTGAAGTATTCACATTAATTTACTTGAACCACTTTTAATATAAATAACAATTTGAATTTATACACCCAGAAAAAAATGGTCATGCATTTTAGAAAATTTTCCTCTACTGAAAACCACCCTTAAAACTAAAAGGATTTTCTTGTTCTCAGAATTAATCTGTAAATATCAGAAGAACCATTTCCAAACCTTCCAAAGACTTAATATCCATTTTATTATTTTTTTAGATCTTAGAAAACGTAATAATGAAAAACAAGGCTTTTAAAAGTATACTCTTCAAATTGATTATTATCCTTTGGCGAATTTCTAAGTGATGTTTTTTCTGAGTGTAGTAGATATTTGTACATATTTTATTTGGCATATGATTCATACATAGGCCGCACGCTTTCGTCACAAATGTATTAATCATAATAATTGTATATGCTTGGTAAATAATTGTGGCTCGGGTTCAAAACTAATCTGTGCATTCGCTGAAAGCATTAGAAGCCAGGACACATCATTAAAGGCAGACCAGCGGCAGCAGTTCCAGACAGGCAGCAGGAGCAATCCCAGTGCATTGGGTTGCTGGAATAAACCACCACCCAAAGCATTTTCCATTCGAGTCCAGCCCAATCCAACGCATTGTGCATACTCACAATGGGTTCGGTGCATAATTCATCACAATCAGCAACAGGAACAACAGGGCACAACACAAGAGTTGACTTCAGTTGGAAATTTCAAAATTTAGTGGTTACCTTGGCAATAAACACACACACACAGACACATACACAAATGCATGCAAAGTGTGTGGCAGGTAGGAGTGGCAGCATCAGAAATGTGCGTGTGTGGCATGAACTCTGAGTGTAATCCACGAGAGACACAGAAAACAGCAACGACACATGTATATGGGAGGAGGGTTGTCTGTTGTGTGGGTAGACTTACGCAAAATGCGCTGACTCAGTCCCAGTCCCAGTCCCAGTCCCAGTCCCAGTCATAGTTATCGAATTTGTGAGCACTTTCATTGCGAAACTTGTCAAAAGTTGTAGCCTCAATTGCAGATTCCGAATCTGTTTCTGATGTTTGCCTTTGTTCCTTTTTGCAACTTTTCTGCTGCGTTTACGCCACAACGCTTGTTGTTTGTATAACATTTCGTAAGCATTTGCAATGATCTAAAAATATATAAACAGTATAGAACAATTTAGCAAGCAGACAACAGGCAATTATTCGACTAGTCAATACTCTGTAATGGCTAAGAATTCAGGCGTCTTCTTTCATATGAGCCACGACTTGGCGACTTTCTCCTACAAAATATGAAAATTCCAGGATCAAGGTTCATTTTCAAATTAGTAGTAAAGCAGATGTCCTTATCAGGATTCTAAAATGCATCTTCTACTTACTACTCAGTTCATTATACCCGCTGTTTAAATAACAATTTCAATGAGCATTACTTCTAGTCTTAAGATCTAGTTAATCTTTTTTTTATAAATATTTAAAATAAGCTCTTTCAATATTTTTTTATTATTGATTATTCAATTAAGAAAAATTGAACAGATTTTGGTTTTAGAAAGCAGAATTGACTGATTACCAAATCTACTTTTATACTTACTACTCGGCTCATTATACCGTCCTTGTAGCTAACACTTTTAATGGGTATAGCGTATAAAAACAGAATCAACAATAAAGTCGAGAAAAACCACCCCTTTTGGGAAAGGCAACGATGACGGTGACGATCGAAGTGGAGATGAGTTGATGCTGCGTTTGACGGGGTGGCACATTCGCACTCACATTCCCTACCCAATCTACCCATTCGCATTCGTTGCCTCATTCCTCATTCCTCATCCTCATTCCTCATCCGGCAGCATTTTAATTCGAATTGCTGTTGCAGGCATTGTTATTGTTGTTGCTGCTGAGCTGCTGTTGCTGCTGTTGCTGCTGTTGCTGTTGTGCCGTAGAGCACTCTTTCTATAACTGCTTCGACTGACGACACGACTCTGTTTGGTTTCCATTTGATGCTGATAAATTGTAAGTGCGTTCACTGGGTGGAGTATTGAGTTTGGGTTTGGGATTGCAATTGGGATTGGGATTGGGATTGCGAACTGTTCTGTGCTCTGGGAGTGGTAATAGCAATGGGTTCATCTCACAGGGGTGTTGAGGCAACAATGCAAAGGATGTTGCATACATCGCATAATTTGATAAAATATTGCACGCTGTTTCATTGTTCCACGGTTCTGTTCTTTTTCCTCCAGAAGGGCGCCCCTCTTCTGATTAACATTAGATGTAATCAATAAAAACTGAAAGACCCGCACAAATGCTAAATGCATTATAGACTGACTGATTTTATATAAAATATATACAATTATTTTAAACATTTTATTAATCACATTTTAATTCGAGTTAGAAAAGCAACCAACACAAATACAGAAATATTTTCTATAGTTTCTCTATTTGAACTTTAAATCGATTACAATTCGCAAAGTGGCATGGAGAAGTTGTGTTGTGTTGCACACAGTGCTACTCAAAAGTAACTTGCCTTGCTAATCCAAATAAAGCTGCTGCTGCTGCTGCTGCTGCGTGCAACCATTTGCTAATGTTGCAAGACAAAAAACTAAATAAATGAAAAGTAAAACGAGGCAGACATGTTTATATCCGAGAAAAGAGCTTATGTTGAAGAGGCAACGCTGCTCAGGAAATGAGATATAAATATTTTGTTGTATTTTGCGAGAGGCTTGCAATTTCCCCAGCGTACAATTGACACATCCTTGCAACACAAATAAACATGTGTGTGTGTGTATGGGGAGAATGGCTAATCATTTGGAAGACATAGTGCACGCTCGTACCTTCCGAATGATGCGCTGGGGAATCATTAGAAGCAACTTTGCAGGCGGCCCAATAAATATGGCATGCGAGTAAAACCCATCATCGATAATAAGGTGAACGAGATGAGAGGCCATAAAGAAAAACTGCAAACGTTGCCAAATTGGGTATGGCAAGAAATAAAATGCTAATGATTGATACGCTTTTGGAAGCATTTTCCTACCCCATGCAGTGAAAAGATACTTTTTGGGGTCGCATTCTAAAATTGGGCTGCTGGAATTTAGCATTTGTAATTATATGCTCACAAAAGGAAACGTCCGAATAATGCTGAAACAGAACCAAAAAGGAACGAATGAATGAATGAATGAATGAAAGAATGAATGAAAGAATGAATGAAAGAATGAACGAATCATGCGACTGATGAATGGACGCAAATGTACAAATCTTAATTATGCAAATCACGGTCGTGCATAAATTATGTAAATTTTAACGAGATTCCTCATGGTCCCGTCCACTATCTACCCCCATATACAGAGATATATATATATATATATATATATGTATATGTATACACGCATAAATATATATATACAGTGCTAGCAAAAATACAAATTATATACAAATTCAGAGGTTATTTTATAACCTCATTTAAAAGCAGAATAAAAAAAGATAAAAATGTATCTGCACAAACTGTAAACAAAAGGCAACTTTCGAAATATTTCAATTCAGAAAAAACTGTAAAGAAAAGGAAATAAATCGCTGAATGAACCAAATGAAAGTGAAAAAGAAAATGAAATTTAATTTGAATCAGGTATTTCAAATTGGTCTGCTTAATTTTATCCAAAGTATATCCAAAATAATAAATGAATAAAAATCCAGATTGCAAAAGTATATATATAAAAATGCTGTCTGAGATATATATATATACATATTTATGCAAATTAATCTGCGCCAGCAATTAAAGTTGAAAGCATCGATTCCTGTAACAAGCATCGATTACTTTTTTGGGCGCTGTACAACACTGGCTCCGCTGAATCAACGCTAAATGTTTGCCTGGCATTGTTCCCAACTTTGAACAATGCGATAACATAATTTACAGGCACACACACGCACACACAACACACACGCACACACACACACACACGACTCCGGGAATGGACCCGCACATTCATATATCAAACTACATGCAGATATAGTTGTTGTTTTTGTTGCTGGGCATTCGAATTCGAATTATGATGCATGAGCGAGCTAGGCAAGCGTTCAACCCCCAAAATGGGCGCAAAAGGGGAATGGCTTTGTAACGGGGCAAGCAGCAGCAGCAGGCGGCGGCGGCGGCGGTGGCAAGCATGTGATTAGATTCAGTTTCAATGGAAATTGAAATCAGAGACAAAGCGAACCGAACCCTGCCTGCCTCCTAACTCCTAACGTAAACGGTGGCAGGGTTGCAAAAAAGAAAAAAAAAAAAAATGAGAACAAAACGATGCCAACAAGAATCTTTTGGCATTAAAAGTGCTGCGTGCACCGATTCATAGTCACTTTTTGTATACCCTTTTAGAGGCTTTTGTTAACTCCAAAATTTGTTTATTAAGATTTCCAGCAACTTGTTTTTGATAACCTATAAATAGTTGGATAATAATTTAAATTAATTTAATATAATAAATGTTTGCTTGGCTATAATAGTTTTGGTTGTAAGTTAGCTGTTAGTGATGTACACTCCAAAAATCACTTAGGAGGTTAGTTATGTAAAAGACAATTTAAGTACTTCACTTTATCATCATTATGACCGTATGCCACACCAAAATAAGTTTAATAATCGCATGCAAAGTCCAGTAAACCACTTCAACCATTTGCAATTTCTTAGCCAATCAGTTCAACACGCAGCAAACAGGTAACAATACTTTCAAGTACAACAAATTAAATTTTAACTTATTTATTTATTGCAGGAAAAAAAACAATTGGAGAAAAGTTAGGATACAGCACCTTTCTGCAAGATTTTAGCTAAAGATTACTAAAATTTAAACTATATGATAACAGATTGGATGTACAAGTGAGAGGTTCTTATGTTCTCCAAGCTTGATGCTTGAAATATTTCTACTATTTTCTAGTCGACGAAAAAATGTTTCCAATATTCTTTATGATTAAATTATGCTAAAGTTAATCAACTTGTGTATATAGATTGTATATATTGTTATGTGTTTAGTGCGTGGAGTTTAGGAAATTATATTATTATTTGATGAGTGCTCAAATGAGAAATAAATTATTAATAATTGAAGCACGTCTGTATTTAAATCGAAATGCAGACAAACCAATGCCAAAGCCTATTAAAAGGGTATTTCAACTTCGTTGTGAGTTTGTGAAAACTGATTTTCCATCCGGCTGGTGAACTGGTATTGGTTTGAATGCTGCATTACGAGTCTAAGGACAACCACTAAACGTCAACCACCAACCGACGTCAACGCCAGAGACCAGAGCGGCATACATTTACACATTTCATTTGTGTGTGTTTGTGTTTGTGTGTGTGTGTGTGTGTTGTAAGTGTGCTCGTAATATTCTTTCACTGCCGAGATTAACACCAGGCAACGCAGACGTCGGCGACGGTGAGGCACAAAAATTATAATCGGAGCTGCGTTGCTGGCGTTGGCAGCATCAGCATCAGCAGAAGCAGCAGCAGCGAAAAATTGGAAAAATCGTTATACGTTTTACGTTGGCATATACACCACAAAATCGCGGTTGTGTGTTGTGTTCTGTTGTTTTGGCCGGCACCCGCAACTCCTGGCACTGGCAGTGGCAGTGGCTCTCACCACTCACCACTCACACTCACTCGCGCATCGAATTCGAATCCTGCCACAGCATCAACGGCAACGGCAGCATTTTAATTTTGTGGTGCGTGCCTCTTAATATATACTTTACACATATATTTATGTATACAAATATATACACATATATATATGTATATATATATATATATATATTGCCGTCTCGCTCTGCTGCGGCATTTGTATTGTGATTGTGATTTGTGGTTCATTTAAATAAATAATCCTTAAAGTGTGGCATAGTTATTTTGATATGAGCCGAGTTCAAAGTGAATCCAATAATTCATTTCTAATAGCACTGAATAAATTATACTAAAGTGTACAAAAATAAATTTAAAAACTAACTTATATCCTAATTTAATATTCTATTAAAACAAATTAAAGCTATTTAAATATTTTTATAAAAAAAAATAAAGTTTTGAAAAAGTTATACTTAAATATATATTTAAAACCCAGTGAGTTATAATTCAATACAAAAAATAAATAATTTAAGCAAAAATCTATATTTGATATCTTCCATATTAATTATAAACAAATTCTGATAATATTAAGCACATAAATTAAATACTTTTAATCATTCAAACAAATCAGCAAAGTAAATCAAATAATTTATAAATTTACTTCATGTTTGGTTTAAAAATTCGTTCATACACAAAACGCCCTCTGTTGCAACTTTGTGCAAACTGAAGCTAGCTTAGCTGACCGCCAGATGGCCGCACATCTGGAGCGTTGAGTGGGTTGACAACCCTGCTGAGGCGACTACCCTCAAATTACACACACTGCAGCCAGTTCTTTAAAAGGGTATTTTTTGCACTTGCAGACTTAAAAACAAGACGTGATTTTTCAAATGGATCCTTCGAATTTGGCATTCGGATTTCCAGGACTGCCTGGCCATGGACACATGCCGATACCGCCCACGGCCAATATGCTTGGCGGGCACGGGCATCCTGCGCCCACGGCCAGTCCGCCGCAGAGTGTGCCCGGACGACGCACTCCCCTTGGCTCGGTGGGTCTGGGCGGCTTCTATGCCCAAGGCATGGGCATGTCCCAGCAGCAGACGTCCACGGATGAGAACAAGCCGGGACCGAGTGCAGCGGATAAGCCGCTGAGTCCCACTGCTATAGCCATTGCAGCAATCAGCGGTGGCACCACCACGGCGGCCATGTCCAGCATTGGCAGTTCTTTGGGCGGCGGTCCAGGTGGCAGTGGCGCCAACGGTGGCAAGCAAAAGAATCGTCAGGGAAAAACGGTGCGACTCAATATCAATGCCAGGGAGCGCAGAAGAATGCACGATTTGAATGATGCCCTGGATGAGTTAAGAAGGTAAATCGGATATACATATATATATATACATATATTAATATATACTTAGATATATTGACAGAGCACTTCTTGATTAAACTCTCAACCCATAAGAACTAAGTAGAGGAGCATAAAAAAGTTAGTTAAAGTATCTAATATGCAGAAGTATGCATTTCCAACCTCATTAAGTATATATATTCTTGATCAGCTTCAAAAGTTGAATCGATTTAGGCATGTTCGTTTGCCTGAATAAGCTGATATCAGAGCATATTAGTGTTAGAGACTGCAAATTTGTCATATAAGCTCTTGTAAACCAAACGCAAAGTTTATCTCAATTTATCGATAACTTCCAACGTTTTCCGTATATCGATACAAATCGATAAAGTTATAGCCTTCTAATGGATATACAAACTAAACTACCCAGACATTTTGTTGATCGATGGTGAACGTCGATTTCAATCAAAACTTATATTCATATTGAACAAACTATTATCAGCAAGTCAACTATGTACTTAACATCTAGGTCAGGGTATTGCCTAGTCGAGCTCCCTCAATTTGTTCATATATATATATATTTGTATATTTACTGATTTATTTATTTATTCATTTATTTGCAGTGTAATTCCCTATGCGCACTCACCTTCAGTGCGTAAACTCTCCAAAATAGCCACCCTGCTGCTGGCCAAGAACTATATACTGATGCAGCAGAATGCGCTGGAGGAGCTACGCAGGTAAACAAAGACCTAAAACCCATTATTCGAATGAAATATTGAATGTTTTTGAACTTGAATTTGCAGACTACTTGCATATATACAAAGCACTACGGGAGCAGCTCCTTTGGATTTGGGCGCATTTCCGGCAGCGGCCAAGTTGCAGGCGCTGTTGCAAGGACCTCACAATGAGCCACCAACAAGTGGCAGCAGTTAAATAAGGCTCGCAACGAGCTAATGCCAATTAGTCAGAGAAGCAATACGAATATATATATATATATATACATATATTGAAGTCAATTTGTGTACTAGTCATGGAGAGAAAGTGAGGTTGAGAAAATGTGTTAAGTGATATTTAGTTCTTTTATAAAAATAAGCATTCCTTTTATGCATTTACATACTTTACGATAATGTCTGTATAGATTTTAAGACGACTATAATCAGTACGACAAATAAATATGCGTTCACGAACAGCAATAACAAGCAGCAGACTCTACTCCAAAACTATTCCAAATGGCAATGATGACGTTAACTATTTTTTTTGTTTGTTATTGATATTCAATTAATTGCGAGTTAGTTTTAGATTTAAGATTAGAATTTGCAACTTGGCGCATTTCTACAGTTTTGAATTGCATTCAGAGTCGGGATTTAGAAAACTTGAACTGTTGAATAATATGAATGAATAATATTATGTCTAGTGCAAGTTGCAAAATTTGACAGCCGTAATGAGTTCGATGTGCTACAATGTTATATGGAAAGAGGCCTTTCCCCGATGTCATATTCTTTTTCTACCTCTGCAGTGGGTTTATTAACGAGATAATGCGACGATATATACAGCGATACCCGATACACAGCTAAGCTAGATGTTGTCGAAAATAATTGGGGATGTATGATACATGACTCAAGTATAAAGAAAACTATTTTTGACTATATCCGATACCATCCTTCAAAATACCTTTGGTTAGACACACTACTTAAATTTGCTTTTTAAGTCCAATATCAATTTAAAATAATTTTTACTTTAAAAAGAATCAGAATTTTACTTACAAATATCCCATATAAGTGCCGCAAACTGAGAGACTGCATTCTGTTGGTTTATTTAACCACTTGGTTTGGGAGCAGTGGACAATAGAGAATATATTTAGGGGTAGACCTACTCACGTGGCGAGCAGTGTACGCCAATTTCAAACAATACTAATTCAAAATTATTTGCCTACTAAAATGATTGGCATCCAAAAACAAAGGCAGATTGTCAGACGGACAGGGCTGTATCGATTCTTAGATTGATGCTGATAAAGAATATAGACATACCTTTTGGCGTTACAAACTTCACAAGAAAATTATAATACTCTCTGCGAGGTTATAAAGATCAGTTAAGATCAGGATTTAATTAAACACGCCACGTATTAAAAACGCTGTTTCATGAATTTTGTTTGGGTTTAATAAAGATTTAATATTTTGACGTGTGGAACAGGCATACTTAAGTGCTCAAAACAACAAAATTGTGCAGCCACAACAATAGCAACAACAACAACAAGAACAACAACAATAACAATAACAAAAACAAAAGCAATATTATCGCATCAGCAAGTCTATAAAATGCTTACATATATATATTATATATATACTATATATATAAAACACAGATTAAAAAGTAAGAGCTAAATAATATGGGATTACAGAGAATGCAAAATAAATAAACACATAACAAGAAACAAAATGGGACGGCTAACAATGCAGTTGGGAAGTGTTTTGGTTGCCAAATCACTCTGGTATGCCCGAGGTGAGGATCCTGTGCTGGCCGGTGCGAAAGATGCGCTGTGCCGCGGGCAGTTCACCGATGAGGAATTGACGCATTTGCTCGACCGCATGACGGGAATGGCCGGTGCCATGGAATGCAATTGTCGCATCTCGTCCGGCATGGTCCATGATGACGTCATCGCCGCCAGGATGTTCGCGCAGGAAGTGTGTCACATCGTAGACCCGATCATAGATCACAATCCAGCAATCGTCGTAGCTATCATGATGTGCCACCTCCTCCAATGTGATTTCTTTCACCGTTTTCACATCCAGTTTCGTCTTGGTCTTCTCGATCAGAATCAGATCAGAGCCCGGCTTCGATTTGATGGACGGGGTCAGGGGTCCAAGGCGCAGATTTTGCAACAGATTTGTCAATGCCGATGCCATTTTGGTTCTGGTTTTATGTTTCTCGTCTGGACTTTCACTTTTACTATTACTACAAGTATTACAACTACAACTACAACTACTATCGCAGCGTGACGTCACTTTGTGTGGCAATTGGAGCGTCAACTAGTCAAAGTCTCTTTCTCTCGTTTTTGTTGGGATTTCAAGTTGTGTTCCAGTCCGGTTTAGTTGCGCCTCATGTGGCTACTGGCAATCGAGTGTGTGTCTCGCCGGCGGCTGTAATCGCTTTATAAGTGACAACACGTGAATCTTTGCCAAGCATCGAGCGCTGATAAGGCTTCCCTTGCCACTTGCCAACGTCGATTGCCGTCGACCACAGCCAGACAAATTTGTAACATAAATACTTATATATATATATATGTTTATATAGAGAGGGAGAGAGGGCTTGTGCGACAACTATCTGTTGGAATTAGTTTCAAATTAGAGCTGGTTAAGCTATTTATAGCCTATATAAAATGAGATACGTTAACATCATCTCCAAAGAAGACGTCACAAAAGCAACTTACGATTACAGAATAGAAGACCGCAACTAAATTATCATATTAAGAGAATAATCAGACAAACGGAATACATATATAAATAAATAGTTAATAATTTGCCTTACAATTATTTATAAGTTTTAAACTTGCAGCGCTGGGATAAATGAATGAATAAATTTCAATCTCAAATAAAAATCTGAATGAAAATAGGAAGTAGGAAACCAATATACTCAGCGCATTTAATCCGGATTTGTAAAACAAACAATTATTTTTCAAACAAAACATTTTTTCATATATATATATATATATTTATATAAACTTGTCTCATTCAGACGATATTGAATGCTCCCAGCTGAACATATATAAAAAAGTATAAAAAGAAAGAAGGTTATTCATACAATACCCTGAGAGCCTTGAAAATCAGTGAAGCGGGTATATTGAAGTCGAGCAAGATTATGTTGCAGACAGAAGGAAGTGCCTTCACGCCCATAAGGTCTATATATTTTTGATCACCATCAAAAGACGAGATGATCTGTAAAATTAAAATTAAAATTAAACAAAAATAAAATCAATATTATCTGTTAGTTGAGTTCTCTTCGATATTTGTCGCTTAGCAAACTTGAGACTGGAATGCAACTTTCGACAAATAATTACAGGGCAGCTATAAGTGTAGCATGCCACATACTTCAATATACTAGATACCATTTTGTCGAGCATTCCAAGTACGCTTGAGTTGCAATTATTAATTGAAGTTACGCTCAGAATGCAAGGTTTAACAGTCAATCACCTTCGATTCTTATCAGGGAATGCATTTTGATGAATTGCATGACGATAATCTGTTCCCTTTAGACCTTCTCGCAATTTCTTTCCACTTTCCCTTAATCGCTGTACTACTAATTATTCCTTGCATGAACCGTTTCGAGTACTCTGTAATGATTATAACAAATTATCCTATATAATCAATTCAGAGTCCTCCATTTCTATAATTAAAAACTCTATTTTAAATGCCCTATCTCGGGAATAACTTTTTTGCATGCACTGGTGGCGGACTAATTCTTACTAACTCTTTCAAATTATTTTTGGTCTAATTGGGTTTTTCTGGGTTTTCCCCAATTCATGCAACAAATGTTGGACCAATTTGCTTTTAAATACCCCCAGAAATAATAATTTTAATCTTTTTATTCTTCCTTATTTTAAATATATTTATAATTTTTATATTATTTAAATTAAATTAAATTAAATTTTTTAAGCTTTCTGTATTTTTGGTGTCGACTGACTTTTAGTCGACAATAAATAAATAAAAATAAATAAATAAAATAAATAAATAATTATTGCGAAAGGTTAACTTAGTATAAATAAATATAAATAATGTAAAATGTATAAATTACTGATTATTATGTGTTCATGCCCAAAAATATTTAATTGAAATCTAGCTGAGATTATTCTAAATGTTATTAGCTGCCTATTAGTATTTGAGTATTTGAGTTATCGCCGAGCTCACTTATGTCCTCTTAGGCAAATTAATCTTGCAACCACAAAGAACATGAGCTCAGAACTCAATTTAGATTATGAACTGACTTCGAAAAACTTACTGCGCACATCTTTTAATTTGACACATTTTAAAGTAATCTATGATTATTCACTGAACTTTGAATGTTTTTTGGAACTTTCTCATGCAGCAGCTGTGTGTTATTCAAAAATTGAAATGAATAAATGTATTGTATACCCTACACAAACTTTTAACTAAAGAGAACATTCTTAAGACTATATTAAACTTATATGGAATATACATATGATTTTAATATTATAGAAAAACCTCAACTTCCATTCAAGGTTCCTAAAAATAGTAAATATTTTTGCTACACGTGTAAAAATTGCACAAAAATATTATTGTTGCTGAAAAAAAAACAAAAAAAAAAAACATTGCACAAATACTTAGAAAATAATATGAACAATAAATTGATGTAACAAGTTCATGAATAAAATGCTCAATTGTCTGTGTTCAAGTGTGAAAACTGAGGCAATTTGATATGTGCTCGCAATGTTAAGATCAACGCACAGCCAACCGCAATAAGCTCAATGCGTAATTAGATGTATAATCCAATCGAAAGTATTATTCGATGATTGTGTGTGTGTGTGTGTGTGTGTGTGTGTGTATGAGTGTGCATTTTTAAGTGGGCTACGTGACTTGACTTTGACTTAGAGGTCGACACGAGCATAAGTTTGTTTGTGTCGACCAACCGCAATGCATATCATATTTCATCGTACATTTGAACTTGAGATAATGCCAACTAAGCGTCCAATTTTTTTTTGCGTGCCTTCTTGGTATCAGCTCAAAAAGATTTTTAAAAAGAATCGTATATAATTTGCAAATTTCTTTATAATTTGATTAGTGGGCTATTTTTTAATCCGGGTATTTTTATTTCTACTTAATCTGTGTCGTCAATTCTAAAATAAGATCGCCTAAGAAATAAGTAATTGATAAGTTTTGATGATGACATGTTCTGCAGAAATTTCTACATAAGTCGAAGCATTTTGGAAGCCCAGCTATTTATGTTTTATAATATGTAATAATCGTTGCCAAACCATTGCTGTGAATATAGGGTAGACGTATTTCTATAAGGTGATTAAGTACGCTTATCAATAGCGTGCGAATAAAGCAATTTCAGAGCAACACTTTGTAAATGAATGGGATTGCCTGACAAACATCGTCAATTCAAGTTCAAGGCTGTAAATAATGGGCAAGTGAGTGAGTCAAACAAAGTATATACGTATTAATTGTATATATATACAATCTGTAAAATAATTAGGTGACTAATAAATCCGTAAGTCTGTAAAACATTTAATGTTTGATTTCTTAAGTAATGTTCTCCCTTTTTAATCAACGTGTTACTCCCACAGCTAACTTATGTGAAATTGCTTGATTTAAGTATGCAAAGCCGAAAAATAAGAAATAAATATCCTATTCTAACGACTACGAAGTATATATTGGAGTTCATGGAATTGACTAAAATAACTTCCTTTATAGATCAATAATTTAATTCCAAACTAAACTGTGATTCATTCATCATCATTAAGTTACATCTACCTTAAGTAAAACAACAAGTAAATAAAGTAAAAAACCATGTGGCAACGCCAAATGTAACTGTTAACAGCAAAGTTTTTTGTTTTTCTTGGCGAGCTTTCAACAGCAGCCAGTTGTTGACATTGAGCAACAATTGGCTTGGCCGTGAGCGAGCTTTTCACTAATGAGACAGCTGTTGCTTGTGCACCAAGCTTTTGCCGCTAACTTTTCGTACTCACAATAAACGTTGCATATTGTTTAGCGTTTGAAATCCCCAAAAATGCCGGTTTATGATTTATATTTAGGAAAATTATGCTAACCCAAAAGATAATCAATTGAAAAATATTTATAGTCTCACAGAAAAAAATAAACATGTTTAACTTATCTCTGATAAGAGTAACTGCCAACAGATAGGAGGCGAAACTTTCTGGCTAAAGCAAAGCATGTGTGTGTGTGTGTGTGGCTTGGTGTATGTGTGTGTGTGTGTGCTTATGAACAGCAAAATGGAACTGTGTGTAAATTTTTGGCGAACAACAACACAGTCGAGTTCGAGCAACGCGTTGGCCAAGTTGTTGCTGCTCTGGAGACGCATCATCAAAATATATATATATATATATATATATATATACAGATTGAAATATCGTTTATCAAAGTGCTCAGTCTCTGAACTAACGCAATTAAATATTAATGTACGCAGACAAGTAACTAAATTACTTTGGAAACGGTTTTCGAAATACGAGCAGAATGCCGCGTTCTGTGGATTGCTTTTAGAGCATATTGCGCATACGACACGTCGAGCGCCAGGATAAGTCAACATATTGTTGCGAATTACATTTGCGTGCTGCAATTCCGAGCACATAAATTGTTTAGGTTGTCCCTTTGACTGCGTGTGCGAGTGTGTAACACATTGCTAAACAAGCACAAATAACGGGTAAGTGTTTAAGCCAGCAGCTTCAAAATATTGTGTGGAAATCTTTCATGTGCAAAATTGAGTTTTAAAGAGGGGAAATTGAAAATAATAAATGTTGCACGCAAAATGTTTTCCCATCAGCTTAAGCAGCTGAAGCGAATAATGACTCCGATTGTGGCAAACCTTTTGCGGTCTTAGCGTGTTAAAGAGAAAAAATTTCTATCTTTGTATATATACAAATTAATGACAAGATAATGAAATTGAATGCGTGCCATATCAGGATGTTTATATATTCATTAAGGTATATTAAGGAACCTGACTACGTGCTATATCCTAAGCGCTTATACATATATTTACATAGCTACATTAATGAACCTAACTACGTGCTAAATTGCAATCAATGTGTAAAGTCTGAAGTTGTGTTTTGGATCCGGATCCGTTTCCGGTTCTGGTGCAAGTTATAGTGAATTTATAAATTTTGGCTTTCTTATTGAAACCTTGACTATATTGGAAACAGTTACTGGTTTCGAGTCCCTGTTCCATATCTATCTATATAACTTGATGAAGCGGATCTGCTCAGACTAGATCACTACATCATAAGAGCGATACTTGTTTGTTTAGCAAAGTATCCAAACTAAACTTACTTAATACGGGTATTATTATGCTTCTCATTTTTGTAAAAATAACTTTACATGATTGGATTACGAAATTGTTTTTCACCTTTCTACTTAAAACAGCCTATTTTGCGTATACTTTAAAGTAATTTTCCTAAATCCCATAAGACCGATGCATAGAGCCTGTCTTTAGTTCATTTAAATATATAATCTGAAGCACATGTTTTCATAAATTTCCCCTGACAAACACAACTATTTTCTTAATCCCTTAAGAGAGCTTGACTAAAAAAATATTTAGATTGCTTTTGACTTGTACAACTTTATTTGGAGTTCATTAAAGTTTAATTCCAATTAATTGAAACGCTTAACTAGTCGAGACAAAGTGTACCTTTAGCTGAACACAGTCACAAAAATAATTGAATATTTATCAGTTGATTGGGGGCTCATGCGTTCAGGCAACACGCATACGCAACGTGCCCCACGTTGACTAAATTGACAGCCAATTCATAAACTCCCCGACGGCCAGTCAAGAATGCTCGCCAAGGTGGAGCATTGAAACAAAATCCTTTCTCAAACTCATTGTTAGAAAGTGTATATGTATGTGTTTAGACATTTATGTATGTATGTAAAGGTAATCTTTAACTGATGCGAAAGGTATATATTGAAAATTGTGGTAATCGATTTTAATCGATATTTTTGAAACAGAAAAAGTTAATGGTAAAGTGAAACAAACTTTTCCTGCTAGTACCTAGTTTTAGATCGGTTTGATCATACAGTCATAAGGACGCATCTGGCTTGATTGATTATTTATATACCTTATATATACTTTATTATCTCGGAGATACTTACTTCTGCGTGCTATATAGTTTATGCGCAATTTCATTATACCCGTAATACCTGTGTTTATGGTATATTCAGAAACATTTTTCACAATTTAATTTGATAATGTGCGAGGGTGTATAAACGCAAACGTACTTTGTTTTATTCCCGATTTTATGGGGACGTCAGAGCAGCAAGGCACATGAGAGGCAGGCAGGTGGGCGGGCGGCGAACACATATATTACTCAACGCCTTGTTTCGGTTTCACTTATGTGGCACACCGTTTAAGTCCCAGCACAATTTAGGGCACATGTCTGGCGGAGATTTGTGTTGGAAAACAATGAAGGCTGGCCTCGAGCAGAGAGAGAGAGCATTTAGTGTTTACCTTGGCCCTGGCCACTCAAACACGTACATGCCCTTGAAACTTACACTCACACTCATACACAAACACACACACACAAACACACCCACTCGAAAGTCGACCTTTTGTAGGGCAAAAGCAGAGAGAATAATAAAATATTGCGCTTTAGGCTGCATTTGCAAATTGCATTCATATAATATAGATACAGTCAAGCTTGACTCGGCAGACCCATGAATATTTATCGCTTGTCCTGGATTAATGCATTTTTAATGCGAAAAAACAGAGTGCGATAAGGACTTTGATGGGCTGGCGCCTGACATCAATAAAAAGTGAGGGTGGGCCAAGGATGAGAGGAAGGTGCAGGGTGGGGACGCGAAGGTCAACGCTGGAGGCAGCTGCTCAATATTTGTTGACATGCTGAGTTATTGGCAGCAGCGCTCAGAAATTTGCGGCTGCAACTTTTGCCTTTCAACACGCATACACACAAGGCCCCAAGCGCTCGTTTAAGTGTGTGTGTGTGTGTGTGTATTAATAGCCCACTTCTTATTCTCTTTGTTGCCTTATGGTGTGTGCTGTGTGTGTGTGTGTGTGCAAACAACAAGTGTCCTGGCATATTGCTCTTTAATGATCAAGTTTCTTAATACACTGCCAGCAGCATAGTGTTTCAACTAGTGTATGCATTATGCATTATGCAATGCTGTGTGCAACAGTGTGCGTGAATAAGTTAACCAACACTGTTACAATCTAAAAAATAACAACCCTGTGCAGCTGACTAAAATGTGTCAGGCATTAAATTAATGAGAATATATTTCTGCATGCTAAAATACTTTTTCCAACCACAAAATTATTACAATTTATTTGACTTATTTGTGAACATCACAGCACATCAAGAGATATAGGCAAAAAATGCAAATGTAATCTGATATTTTTTCATTAGAAAGTAAAAAGTGAATGTAAGTTAGAGCCTTGGATGCCGTCGCTTTTTCACGAGTATAATGCTGCATTAAATGTGCCTCGGGACAGTCTTCAGCGAGGAGTATTCCCAGCTCTAAGAGCAGCCAGCTCAACGGACTTCAATACTGAGCAGCTGTGCGGAAATATTTCTAGTCAAGATTACATTTCTAGCTTTAATTTTCGCTGAGTGTAATTGCACTCCATAGTTTGTTAAGGGTATTTAAGCGTTAGCACAGCTATTAATATCTGCCACTTTATTTATTTGGGCTGCCTTATTATTAAATTGCTGTTTATCTTGCTATTGACAAGGCTTACTTGTTTTTCTCCCTCTGCCTTTGTTTCTGTGCTCAGTTTCCTTTGTTTAATGGCCCGTGGTATATTATTGTATTTACATATGCTTGCTGCCCATTAAATTATTCCTATTTCATTGCATGACATTTTCGTGGAATCAGTTTTCCCTTTTTTTTTCTTTGTGAAAGTTGTTAGCTGTTTTTGACTTGGCCAACAATCAATGGAAAACTTTTTACTTTTCAGCAAAAAGAGATTGTCAAGCTTAATGAAGTGACAAAGTTTTTTGGCGAATAAGCGGCCAGAGACCTAGTCAATTTTGGGAATCCAATTTAATAATATATTTGAAAAGCACAAAAAACTAAATTAGATTGCTCGAGTGCTCGACTGGGAATATATCCGAGATACGCTGTGCACAGCTACATAGTATTTAAAGCAGTTTAAATTTGAATTTGAATATGAATTTCTTTATTTTTTTCAAAAGATTAGAGTTGAAGAACAGTTGCAGTTGATGCTGTTCACGAATATATATACCTTATATGATCGCAGCTGCTTTCTCTGTCAGTCTGTTATATGCTTTTGCTCATTTACCCTCTACACCCAGTTTTTAATGGATTCAGGTTTCATGGTAGAAACTTCTAATCAAAATGTTAATTGCCGGAATACCAGGTATTCACTGTATCAGGTAGACTGTGCGGGTTTCATAAATTTTGTTATCAGCATATCAATTTACATTTTTGCCCAAATTGAAGTTCTTAAATAGCCAAATTGTTGCAAAATTGAATTTAATGTTGCCCCAAAAAGTAGGCAGCAAATTTCAATTGCTCATTCTGCTGATGTTGGCAAATACAGCAATTATATATCTGCTTAGCACTTAACGGTAATACAGCAAATAGATATATAGCTGCTTGACATTTACCGGGATAATACAGGAAATATGTGTATATATATCTGCTTGTAGCATTAGCTGCTTATGGCAATTGGGATATTCCTTATTGCTTCACATCCAACAAGCCATAAATATTCATTGGCTGCTAATTACACAAGTCTATGGACAGCATCCAGTCAGACACACAGACAGACAGACAGACAATCGGTCAGTTGTTGTCATTGATGCTAGTCGAGGCAAGGGAATATTCACTAATGGAAGGGCACAAAGTCAATGCCAGTGGCAGGCAAATAATCAACTCGCGTAGCAAAATGAGCAACAACAAAAAAAACAATCTGTTGGCCATGTCAGCAACATATTAACAGACTAAGCGACAAGTTCAGTCAGATAATGATGTTGTTGTTGATGCTGTTGCTGTTGATGTGGATGTTGTTGATGTTGATGTGTGTTTGTGCTTGTGGGTCCATATCATTATAGCAGCATTACAAATTGCTGATGGCCAGATTGCTATTGTTTGTTGCCTGCTGGCTGCTTTTCGACACACACATACACACACACACATAAGTCTTTGAAGCCTTCATTAAATACGGCGTCTATGTGGGCGTATACTTATCGCCACCTATTTGTAGCTGGAATGAGCTTTGAGCCAAAGGATACAATTCTCACGTTCACACCTTTGGGCCACATTCGCGTGGCAAGTCGCTTATGGTGTGTGTGTGTGTGTATGTGTGGCAAGAGAAAAGTGAAAATAAAATAGCTGAGCTGAGCTGAGTTGAACTGATGTGGCAGCTGTTCTCTATGCGGCTCCTTTGGGTCCCCAGCACATGCTCAGTTTTTGGGGCGACACTCAAAGCGTGGTAATCTAATTATGTCATTGCGCTCCAGCAAACAAGCAGCAAACTTTCTACATCTACACTTATATTTAGGATGGCAAAGGCGAAGAAGAGTTGGCAGCTTGATCTTTTTTTATCCTTAAAAAGACATGCGCTAAAAATATTTGTCACAATTTTATTTTAATTCTGATTATGTACGTTAAAAAAGTGCCAGCTGCCAACGAATATTTTCTTAACGATTGACTTTTTTTAAAGTTTTTGTTGACCAACTCTATTTCCCCCCACATTCCTTCTTTGTGCTACTTAAGCGACAGCCAACAAATTTTGAACTTATGAAATATACTTAATATAATATAATAAATGAAGGAAAATCACAAATTACTGTTTATTTTACCATATTAATCTTTGTCTCCTACTTTCTCTTATCACTGCTTTTTCAGTCCTGTACTCTTCTCCTACTTATAGTCTCCTTATAATCCTCTAGCACTTCTCGCTCCTGGTCTCCTTCCAACCATGTTATGGTAATCCTGTTTAATGTAAATGGTCCCACTTAACCAACAATTCCTTTAACTCCCCTTACTCTCCTACTCTACTCCAAATCTCTGCTCAATTCAACAACAACTGCGCTGTTTCCAAATCTTACTAACAAATTTCCTTAAAAAAAATCTCTTATCTGTTTTTAAATAATTCTGTAAGCTGTTCTGTAAGCAAAGGAAGCTGCAAACTTTTTAAAGTGTACATTAGAAAGTATAATAACAGCAATTGTCTCTGGTGAAAGTTTCATGCTAAGTGCAAAACAAGTCCTTTCTCAATGCTCCCCTCTCGAACACTTCTGCTTCTAGACCAGAGTCGACCACCAATAACAATTCATGGCTCACCTTTGTCCTAGACCACCCTAACTCAATTAATCCTCGAGTCCCATCTGCATCTCCTACTATATTCTCCTCCCTCTCTTTTTATTCCACACTCCTACCACATTCTGCTCTCCTACTATGCCCCACACTCACTTTTACTCATCTGCAGAATACTTTGCCAGCGTATTTTTTACTACTGAGAAAATATTTTTTTTCGAATAGTTGCAAATTATTTTTAAGGCGCATTTCTTAGTTCTTAAAAATAAAATTGGTTGCTTATATTACAAATACTTAATTAAATTATTGCGCAAGTTTATTATATATATTATTATCAATAAGTGATTCGAAATTCTAGAACTGTATATAATAAAATAAGCTAAAAGCCACAAATTGTTTAGTTAGTTAGTTGGCCAGAAATGCCCGCCCCTTAAATGTAGGGTCTGTTCTGGTAGCAGCTGGAAGCAAGAGGGGGGCGGGGGAGGTGGGCTGATTGCGGAGGGTCGCTTTGTACTTTGTATGACAAAACACTTCATTAGACTAATGAGCATAATTTGGACCATAATTGTCCAATTTGATGTCACTTGCCGCTGGCAAAATTGAATTCCTTGATGAAAAGCGAAAAAGTTGTGTTTCGAAATTTGCCAGCGCAGCTGAATGAAAATTTCGAATTGGAAACGAGGCACGTGTAATACAACTTGTGGCAGGGAGTCGCCCCCCTCCCCCCGTGCAGCTTATCGATTAGATAAAATTAATTTTAGTCAGCGAGTCAATAAATTCAACGAGGCTGACAGCCAGAGCTGGCCAGCTGCTCAACTGCCCTTGACTTTGTACGGAGCGGAAATAGTGGCTCTTATCTGACTGTCTGTCTGTCAGTCTGTCAATCAGTCCAGCAAAAGTGAAAATGTGATAAAAGCCTGAAAATTGTTTATAAAGCCAGCGCAACAATGTCGACCAAAAGTCACTAAACAACATTTAAATTTATGGCAACTGTCATAAATCGCTCGGCAGCACAATACATAACCATAAATATATACATATAATAAAAATACAAACATTTCCAGCTAAAGGGCTCTAAAATGCATTAAAGTATGCCTCCACACACGTACACACACAACACACACTCACTCACGCACACACACGCCGTAACATAGAAACGGCGCCACATGTGCGATTCGTCAGAAATGACACATGAGGAATTAGTGCGGGGGGTGATTGTTGCTAGCACAGTGATGCAGAGGGGGGATGGTTGGAGGAGGGGTTGGTTTATTCTCGCTTGACATCGATTTACAGCGGCCCGCCCACGATCCGATCAATTTGACATGATTGCTTTAGTCCAGATTTATTTGCGATGCGAGGGTGGCTCAAGGCAAAATTATGCCTCTGGGGGTTAACCGATTGATTGATTGATGAAAGCAGACAACTTGTTGCTGACTTTAATAAAAAATAGATAAATACAAAACTTAAAATAAGTATTGGATAAAATGCATAAAATAAGTGCAACATTGAGAGTAAGACTTAAAATAATTATCGCAAACGAATAAATTTATAGCGCACATTTTATTTTGGATAATGTTGATGCATTTATTAACTGGAAGCATTTATTCAATATTTTATTCAATTATTTAAAATGTTTTACGAGCAAGACCAGGGAACATTTTAAAACATGTAAAGCTTAACCACATTATACACTGCTAATGAAATTATAAGAGTATATTCGTTTGGAATATATATTCGTTATATAAATTGGGAAATCGAAAGCATCGATAAGTGCGAATCTGCCACATATCTGGCACAATTTCGGCACAATTTCTTTTTGACTTTCTTAAATAATTGGCACAAGCAAATTTCCCGGTTACAAGTTCTTCCTTCCCGGCTACAAGTTCTTCCCTCCTTCCTTCTTTTCGAAATCCTTTGTAAGTAGTTTGGTGGGAACCACTTCCAACGATTGTTAAAATCTATATTGGACACGTCTAATGCCACTTCAACAAAAAGAAAAATTATGTCCTTGACAATAGACCCAGGTTCAGCCAATTTGGAAGATAAGCTTCTGGAAAGACCTTCTACCTCCAACTAAAATATCGATCATAAGAAGTTCCCTTGCCACATGTTTTTGTGGTCTCTGGCAACAGAGTAGTTTGCAGTCGGTATCGCTTTCAACTTGATTCGCTCTTGGTTACATAATTAAATTTATGATTATGTTGGGTATTTTTGGCTTTTTGGCTGAATTTCAAAAGAGAAATGCACCTTTAACACAAGCATAAATCATTCTGGCAAGACCCATCTTATAAATCATGTACACAAGACCTCACCATGAACATCCCACACACATACATTTACACACACACACACACACACAGTACGCACACCTCATTCAATTGCAATTCATTCGGCTGACAAGCAAACAGTTGCCATAAATAAATAAACAACTAAGAAGCAAATTGGCCAAAAAGCGAAAGAGAGTGAAATAAAAGAAGGAAAAGGGGTAAAAGGTTAACGGTTAAGGTTCAAAGTGTTTATTAATTAACAAGATGAGGCAATAAATTTGTCGAGCTTAGAAAGTTGTTATCAGCGGGTTTTCTTTGGCACTTTTTGTTTGCTTAAATTTGGCAGCAATTTGTTTTGCTGCCCGCTTCAAGTTGCTCACTTTGGCAGAGCTAATTACGAACAAGCCAGCTACCTGCTTGCCACCTGCTGCTGCTGCTGCCTGTGCCAGCTTTGCAGCAGGCAGGCCTTGCCTCAAGACGCCAGCACGTGCCCGTCAGTCCGAGGCAGGTCCTGCTTCCTACTCAACTGGCAGCTGCCTCGAGCAGCGCAATTAATAAGCCAAAAACTGAGTACACCTGAGCGGGTTTCCCTTGGCCCAAATGTGGAGTGAGCAAAGTGGACAGGGTGTGGGCTGAGGGGGTTTTACCTTGACTGCCTAACCTTGATTTATTCATGGGGCATCACCTCAGTCTTTTATGCTGCGACCTTTGCTAATGAAAGTTTTATGCCCAAGTAGTTGTGTTGCCATTAAGCTGTGCAGGACACCAACTAATTGAGTTCCTACTTTTTATACCTATTTATATTTAAATATATATATATATATATATATATATATATATATGTGTATGTACAGTCAGATCAATATATATTCGTTTACTCCTAACTTTGAACTTTATTTTTTGTCCTAACCAAATTTTTCTTTTGATTTTTGCCTAACTTTGGTCGAGTCTCCTTCTTCTTGGAACAATAAGTCCAACACAATTGGCCCTCTCAAATTAAGGCGAAAAGCAATTAAAGCCATTGTTAAGAACAATGTAAGACGAACGGTTCATTTCTTATTAAATGAACTTCAGCACAAGTTGTAGAACAAAAGAAATTATAGAAGAAAACACTTGTTAGATGGGAGTGTACGAAGAATTACCTCTGTGTAAACTTATCTTATCTCCAAAGTTTCAGAGAATTGCCCAACTTATTTTATGTCCCACTCTTTATCTCTTTCTCCCACTTTCTCTGTGCTTCTTAAACATTTTACATTTATCTCACATTCCAGGCTAAGTTTGTTTTCATTTTGCACAAACCTCGAATTTAGTTGCACAATATTGAGGCATGTAAATTTAAGGAGGGTATTTCAAATGCGTCATATAAACTATATATATATATCTTTTTTTTTGATTTGTTGTCATTCGCAGAGAGAGAGAGAGAGAGGGTGAGAGATGGATATTGTTATACGTGAGGAGGAGCTGTCGCTGACACAGATTGGCGTATATGCGTCGGTGTCGTTCCTCGTCGTCTCAGCGGTGGGTGCCGCCCTGTACACCACCTGCTCGAAACGCTATCGTCTCAACTGGTTCGAGCAGAATCTGCTGGAATCTGCCAGCGAGAACGATGAGGAGCAGCAGAGGTAAGTAAATCCCACAGCTGCCACAAAAATATTCTTTGTGTAATGCGTCATTTTGTGGAATTTGCAGCCGTGAGGCGCTTGTCTCTGGCGCAGTGGGTTACAATAATGTGGACAATTTGCATGGTGGCAAGTTTAACCCACACAATAATGTGGGCAATTTGAGTCCCACGTCACTCAAGTCGGAGGATGCTGATCCGGCCTTTTGGGTGCCCGCTTCGGTGACTTCATCGTCAACGGCAGCCGTGCAACAGCAGGTGTCCAATGCCACCAATGCCGCCGAGTTGGATTCAGCACCGGCCACGCCCACACCCACCTCGCCCACAGGCAGTCTCAAGTCGAATACGTTGTCCTACTGCTCGACAACATCGGTGCCCATCGCCCGCTCCGAGAAGCACGTTGTCCTCGCCATGAATCCCACCAGGCCCAGAGTCTCCTCCATGAACGCCAAGCTGGATCACACCAAAATCGACATGACCCTCTATCGCAGCGTAAGTTCGAAGGCTGCTAATTAATAAATGATTGATTGAATAGTGATAAGGAGTGATTAGATAGGAACAGCTTTTTCAACTGAAGGTGGTTTGGTTGGTTGGATAATTGGTAGCAAAGAGTTTGAAAGCATAAGCGTAGCTGGCGTACTTTCTAAGAGTTGTCAGGAGTAAGATTTGTCAGTGGTCCTCTGGAACCTACTCAGCTTAAGTCTTCTTGAGTTTGAGTTGTGCTGAAGCTTATCAAGCTGTCTCCTTGAGTTTGAGTTAACACTGGGGATTGCCCAATCCCAAGTGTGAACTCTATTCATGGCTGATTTTTGGGGTATTCCCATGAGAATGATGAATGGGAAAAATTATGAATTTAAAATGTAAAAGCTTAGATGAGAATCTTAAGTTGAATATTTGCAAGTAAGATAAGAATAAATAATTTGTCTGAAGTCAGCCCCAAGTATTTTTAAGGTATTTCGTTGGGCTGGATTGTTGCCAGACTTAAATTGAAGTCTCTTTTTACAGTTGAGAATTTTTTGGGCAAGAGTTCAAAGTTCCTTTTTATAATTATTTTTGTAGCACTCGCAGCCAAAACATGCTT
Organism: Drosophila trichaetosa; assembly: GCA_035043205.1. NCBI lineage: Eukaryota > Metazoa > Arthropoda > Insecta > Diptera > Drosophilidae > Drosophila > Drosophila trichaetosa. The sequence goes on from JAWNNE010000502.1 coordinate 1,029,823, forward strand.
GTACCGCTGCATCGCTGAATGAGCTGCGTGGCAACTTGCACGTGTGCCTCAGCTATGATCCTGTTGCTGGTCTGCTCAACTTGCGCCTGCTGGAGGCACAGAACTTGCAGCCGCGTCAATTTAGTGGCACCGCCGACCCCTATGCCAAGATACGTTTGCTGCCCGACAAGAAGAACTTTTGGCAGACGCGCATTCACAAGAAGAACCTCAATCCAGGTGAGTGAAAATTTCAGACAACCTCTCTCGACTACAATATTATTTTATTTCTTTAACTTATTTTAAAGCTAATTTTAGTTACACTTATTGCTCAAAGCTTAATCAAATGAATATTAACTAATTTAATATAAAAGTTAATCAGTCAATTCCCCTCCGCACTCCTTCAACAGTTTTCGATGAGCAGTTTGTGTTCGAGGTCAACGCTGGGGTCATCGATAAGCGCAGCGTGGAGATTCTTTTGTATGATTTCGATGCATATTCGCGGCACGTTTGCATTGGTGGCACCAAGCTGCAACTGGCCACACTGGATTTGAGCGAGCAGCTAAGCCTGTGGACGCCACTGACATCGGCCTCAGCACAGGACATGAAGGTGGATCTGGGCGACATAATGGTCTCGCTGGCCTATCTGCCGTCGGCGGAGCGTTTGATGGTTGTGCTCATCAAGGCACGCAATTTGCGTATTGTGGATGATGCACGCAACTCATCGGATCCTTATGTCAAGGTCTCGCTCCTGGGGCCGAGTGGCAAGAAGCTAAAGAAGCGCAAGACGGGCGTGCAACGGAATACCGTTAATCCAGTTTACAACGAGGCGCTCGCTTTCGATGTGAACAAGGAGACGCTCAAGAATTGCTTGCTGGAGTTTACAGTGATCCACGATGGAGTTTTGGGTGAGTAAAACTATTCAAATGGCGAAAACTCCTCTTATAAAAACAAGAGGAAAAATACATAAACATACATAAAAATATTGTATTCAAGGAAGCTTTTTTCCAATTTGCATATTCAACGGCTGTGCTAAGAGAATTCAGACTAATGAAAGCTTTCGCAATTTTCAACACAGGTTCGAATGAGATATTGGGTCGTGCTCTGATTGGCGGCTCGGCCGAGGTGCCGCCCGATGAGAAGATATTCTTTGAGGAGATGTTTCGAGCCAAGAACGCAACCGCTCAGTGGGTGCCGTTGCACGAACCGGCCAATAACTTGGGTGCCACAGCGAAGACAACAACCAAACACTAAAGCTTTCTGTTAACGCCGAACAGACACAACTGTTGCGCAACTGTGGTTTGCGCCTCAACTAACAGAGGAGAAAGTTTCAAGGCTCCAAACAGGATTTCACTTGGCTACAGTTTTTCTGGTAACTTGCAGGGATATACATATAAGAAGAAGAAGAAGAAGCAGATGCTGAGCGCAAAAATAGACAGTACCATATAAATATAATTTTATATATATAGAAAAGCAGAAAACCGTAAATTTGAAATGAGAAACGTTAATTTAAAATATTTTCATAGTTGGTTTTTCTTTAATTTTCACTTTATTTTAGTATAGTTTTTTTTTAGAATACATTAGTTTGATTTAAATCTAATATCTAGAAAATATTAATTATAGTTTAAGGAATTTTATTTATTTTTGGCGAGCAAGAACAAAATTGAAACTATTTACAATTTGCAAAGAAAACGACAAAAAAGAAAAAAAATCAAATACTTAATGTGCTTTCCATTGTATCAATTACTCGTCTAATCAAAGATATATATTTACATACACATATATATAATCAAATATATGGAAAATACTTGAATGTGCTAAATGTATGTCAAAGGGTACCTAAGATGCAATTATATATATTATACATTATATTTGCAAGCTATGTCTAAAGAATATATACAAATAAATGAGGGATTTTGAAAGCCAAATACCATAAGAGATAAACTTTAATCTATATTAAATATATATATACACACTATATAAATTATACACACACACTGCAAGTTAGATAATCAAAACTTACAGCTTCCGATTTTGAAATACTTTGGATTTTGTTAAAAGCTGAAACCACAAAATACAAATAAAACGGGCACAAAAGTTAAACAAAACTAAAAAGTATTTATTTTTCGCTTTTTGCTAATACAAAAATATTGTACAATTATTATATATATATATATATATACTTATATATGTATGTGTAACTTGTAATAAAAGTTACTATTTCTTTGGGGAAAGAAATTCAATAGTTTAGTTCTTAGATTGAATGCACTAAATATATTCACAAGCATGTAATAATTATAATATAATAAATATTGTTTAAAATTAAATAAAAACTTCTCCACTCGAAAACGCTGGCATATCTTTATCTTTATATTCCAAATATTATATATTATATATATTATATAATTTAATTTATAATTTCCTGCCCAGATCTTTACCCATAAGTTAAAGGCAGAGTTAATATAAAAGTTTCTTCAAAATTCAAGTATTACCGCAAGCAACCAAAAAAAAGATAGGAATGCCCTCAATGTCGTGACTTGCCCCCAAATCAGTCCCCGCCAACCCTGAGCCCCTCACCTATTGCAGGTCCCTTTTAACTTGACTTATTTGGCAAATACTTTGCAACTTGTTGACCAACTTGGCGTAAAAGAAAGTTGCCTTTGGCCAAGCCTTTAACTAATTTTCCAACATTGACTGATACATCTACTTGGAGAAGAAGGGGGAGAGGGAGAGGGGAGGGGTATGAGACGCCACATTGCTTGCTAAATTGTGGGTGTCTCAAGTCTTAGTCCCAGCGTGAGTGCGAGCTCGAGTCCTAGCCAAGGAGTCCTTGGAGTTCTTCGTGTCTCTCAAGTTTAACGCAAATTTCCTTTCAATCAAAATGTGCTTTCATTCAATTTAGAAGCACAGTTTCAAAAGTACACCAAAAGAAATTAAACGCTATGTAATCTCGATTGTCAAACTGACTCATATTTCGGTTCCCGTTCCGGTTCCTGAAATGCTTACATTTTTTTTGGTTTCTATTACTGGTTCTTTCGGTTCATGTTCCGATTACGGATATGCTTTGACAACCTGGGAAAAAACACTACTTTTGTAATTATAGCTTAACTTAATACACATTAATTTTTCTTCAAGTGCTTGCCTGAAAATCGAGTGTAAGATGGCCAAAAATGCAATGGGTGTGGTAAAAAGAAAAGAGCAAACTTTGAGCAGTTGCCAAGAGTTGAGATGGCGCCTAAAACGCAGACTAGACGCAGCCCAACTGCTTATCGGCAAAAGCGGAAAACTCTCCTGATTGATTGTCAGCTAAGCACTTATAAATATATATGTCTGTATGTTTATATCCGCATTGGGGATAGAAAGTCATCATTGGAGATAGGGAAATTATGTGGCCAAATATCTGGCTTGTGTTAGCCATTTTTCTCACTCGGTAGTTGGCTTAATTTTATATTTGCATTTGTGTGGTAATAAAAATCGAACTTTAATGAGTAAGAAGTTAGTAGTCGAGAGAGCTCGAGATGAAATACCCTATAAATATGAATAAACGATTTTTTTACGTGTGTTTAAGTATGATATCGATTGTATTATTTAAGGCCAAGATATACAGCCGGTTGGAAAGATATGTACTTAAATTGTGGTTCTTAATCGGTAATCGATTTTAATTAAAAGTTATCGGAAGATTAAAGTAAACTTGTTCTGAATTTGAAATATGAAAACTATTCCCGAAATTATTGCAATTCTGGTTTCTGAAAGAACAGACGAACAGACGGCTATATCGGCTAGGTTGATGCTGATCAACAATATATACATATATACTTGATGTGTTCGAAAATGCTTTCTTTTACAATACAACTTTTTTCTCATGAATTCTCAATCCAATTAAATATGTAAAAAATCGTGGCCTCTTTGAATGATACTCAAATTAGTTCCCAATTAAGATAGGCGTCATAAAGATGCTACAACTAACTACAAATTGGGATCAATAGAAGTCGCATTAATACGTTAATTTATTTGTTGCCAAATCGCGACAGTTTCAAATAAAATCTTGAACAGGCTGCACACACACACAGACATTTACACACATACACACACACATCCATTCTTATTGACCATTCAATATATCAGCTATTTTTTTTTTGTCTGAGTGTTTTTCATTCTTTCATTCCCAAATTCAACTATCAATTTTTGGCTGGAATACTTAGCCTCAAAGTCCATTCACAAAAAAAAAGTGAAGTAACTGTAACTGCTAACGAGCGAATTCCATTTTTAATTTCGTTGAGCTTCTTTTCTGTCTTTTCTGGTACTTTTCAGCTTCTTTTCTGCTGCTGTTCTCCGTTTGCAAAGCTTGTCCAACGTAAACTAACGGCATTTTCCTTTACTTATTTACACAATCAATTTCGTGCTTTTGTGATGCGGCAAAAGACTAACGACAAATGGCGTTGAGCGCACGACTACTTCCAATATTTCCACCAATTCTCTCTCCCTATCTCCCTATACACTCTGAAAAAAATATGCCATGCAACAAGTAAAGTATTCTTTAAATATACCCATTTTAAATGTGATCAGGTTCTCTTGGTTTAAGATCAGATAAAAATGATATTGAAAACAATGCAAAATACTCAATACTATTTTCTCTCAGTGTAGACTGTTGCATTTTTCTTTTTATATTGGGTATTTTTTCGTATGTTTCTCCCATAGCTGCTGTCGTTTGTACCGTTAAATTCGGCTTCGCTTTCGCATTCGCATTTGGTGTTGGTGTTGGAGTTCTCCCTCTGCCCGCGAGGGGAATTGTCGTCAAAGCGCAAAAAATTTCAGATTGTTGTTTTAGCTAGCAGCCCCCGCCTCCACACTTCACACACACACACACACACTTGTCGCTTATGGCTGTGCATTACAATTTGTGTGTGTGTGTGTGTGTGTGTGAGTGCAGTTAGTAATAGTTACAGTTCTAGTTTCTTGTTACATTTCCCATTTTTCTGATACCCTTGAAAATAGGGTATTTTGGTGTTGTCGCGCATATTGAAGAGAGTTAATCATAAGTGCGTATTTTTTAGCTGCAGTTAATAATTGAGTCACACCCTGTACATATTTTCATATCGCCTTAAACGCTTAGTTTTTTTTTTTTTTTTTAACAATTGAATTTATATGTGTTTATTTATTTTAAAGGGTATTTCATCTTTGGCGAAGTACGTAAGAGACAGTTGTTGCCCCATCTCCCTCCCACACACACTGTCTGCAGCTTAGCAGTTGTTGTGCTCCTTTTGATGTTGACCGCATTCGTTCTCGCTCTCTCTTTTTTCGTGTTCCTCTTTGGTGGCCTTTTATTGTTTATGCAACTGTCAGCAGTTTTCGTCGAGGAAGTTTTCGTCTCACAATTGGAGATTTACTGCACATCGTGTGTATGTATGCATGTGTTTTGTTATGTATGTTTGCTTTGGCTCAGCTTACATGGACAATGTACAAAATGTGAGCGCGTTTTCTTTGTGTGTGTTTGTGTGTGTGTGTGTGCATTGTTTCATATTTGTTATCATTTCCAATTGTTTCTGCGACTTTTGACAGCTAGCAGATTAGCTTGGCGACGCCGCTGCTTCTGCAGAGCAGCAGATATCAGTAACTCTTTCGTTTATTGGCAAGACTCTAACGGATAATGTCCAGGGAAATCAGCGTTGAATAGATGTGCAATAGGCTCTACCCCCCTCCCCCCACCGCACCTCTTCGTCAACGAATGCAGCTCATTTTTGTTGGGTTATCTGCAACGCATTTGACAGATCTATGGAATATCAAATTTAATAATCACGCAGAAAACATCTTTGGACTGCCGAGGCATATTTATGATTTATGTGCGTTGCATACAACTTCAAACCCAAAATTCATATGGCGCCAATAAGCTAGTGATTTTTGCGTTATTTCCGCTAAAAATGTTTATAGAACGTCATTTGATATGTCTGCAACATGCTGTGGCAAGTGATTTTAATTTTTTGCTTTTTTGTGGCACAAAAATGAAAATTAATTAAATTATTTACTGCTAAGCAAATTTCACATCTGCGGTTTTAAATGCTATATGCAATGCAGCAGAAGCAGCAGTAAAAAGTCATCAATAAACAAAATTTATGGCTAAAAACACAATTGTGCAGCGAACACGGAATACAACAATAGTGACAACAACAACAACAACGGGTACAAGCAACAACAAAGTGGGCCCAAAAATGGGGCGCCAAAAAAGACGATAACTAAAGGCAAAGCCAATTAAAGACACGCCTCAACAGCCAGCAAATGTGGGCGTGGCACAATGCTATAAAACATTGGGCACATTACCCAAAGCATCCCTCTACCCCCTTTCCGCTCCCCCCACTTCTCGACCATTCGACTCCTGGAGCAGGAGTCAAAATGGTGACGAGTAACCAAATTTCCGCACCCAATCAGCATATTTAAATTGTGTTGTGTGTTGGTGATTGAAATGCATGAGCTACAACACACACATACACACACACACATGCAACGTAAATAGGACAACATTGTTGGTGGCGACGCTGTGCATAGATCAGAGGGACACTCTGGTCACACTGGCAAACATGCATTTTTACCCCAAACCCAAAAAAAACGTCGGCAACTTTTTGACTCACGCTTTAAGCGCCAGCCAAACAAGTGATGCCAACTAACGACTAACAAAACAGCTGTATATTGATGTAAAAAACAGCTAAAAAAAAAATAAGTTGCTAATAGGAAAGAAAAAATTTATAGCATTAAAACATTTACCACTTTTTTAGTTGATGAACAAATGAAGATTCTTTTTTTTTCTATTCTCTTATTCCAGCGCTAAAATCAACCAAATATTCAACTTTATATGCAAATTTTAAAATTGCACTTTTGGCAAAGAACAATTTTAGCAGTATATTTGTAACAGGGAAAATCGAGACAGAATCGAATTTACAGCTTTGAATGCATTTTCAAATACGAGGTCAATGCACTGTTAAAATTTTTCCTCCTCAATTCCTAGAATTACTTTTTAACGTGAAAATCAAGCAAACGTCGAATATCCAACTTGAAGCGCAGTTTTAATCCAGAAGTCAAACCATTACCAAGTTACCTTGACCAAATTATGGTTTTTAAGCTTCAGTTTCAGGTTTCACATAGGTTGGCATTATTTCCGCTAATTGGTCAGCACTGACTTACAGCTGGCAACTCTGCTGGTTGCCATTCCAATTCCCATTCTCCCATTCCATTTGACCATTCCGCATACGGGCTTCCAGGCACATTCACATTCCCATTCCCATTCCCATACCGATTCCGATTTCGATTCCGATTCCCGTTCAATGCTGGTCAGCAGTTTCGTTTTGATTGTGCGATTTTCCTTCTATTTTTTTGGTGTGCCTTTATCTCTCTACCTTTTTTCTTTGTGTGTGTGTGTGTGTGTGTGTGTGTGTGTGTGTGTGTGTGTGGGGTGAGTTGGTCAACCGCTGTCTAATTGCTGAGCAACGACTAAGCTCGCTAGCAACACATGCCTCTTGCTGGATGCCACATGCCGCCTTATGTCCCTTGCCAAGGTGCCTGCAACAGAATGGCCTCCTTTCAATATTGTTTTCCCCCCAACAAGAGAAAAGGGAGAAAAAATAGCTATGGTCACACTGGCTGGAACACTTAAAGCTATTCATTTTTAATTGGAATTTAGGCGCAAAGTCGTAAATATATTTTGTTGTTTGTGAACTGGAACTGGAAGTGAATCCTATTAAATGGCTTCCGCAATTATTCGAATTTTTGTATCTGTGAGTTGAATATTGCCACAACCGGTGGCACGAAGAGATTAATTAGTCCAGACCCGCAAAAGATTGAGCGGAGGCCAAAAAATCTAAGTGAAAACATTGCTGGAATAATTTCAGTTAATCTCTCGTTCATGAGCCTGAAAGTCAAGAATTTCCCTTTATTAATCATGTAAAAGCTTTGCCACATTTAGCTGCATACAAACGGAGATCAATTAATTTCCCCACAAATTTTGATGTGGGATTTTAAAGAGAGAGATTTGAGTTATATGTAAAGAATCGCTCTCTGAGCTTTATCTATATAATGGGATTAACTTTTCAGTCTGCCTCACTTTTATTTGTGTGCCACAAAAAAGAGTTATCTCTTATTTAAGTTTCTGCAGCGTGTTCGTGTCATGACGTCACAACACGTAGCGATTGATGTAAATTTTTTTGGGTTGCACGTGTTTTCGCTTAGCGTCAAAGATAAAAAACGTTTGACAGCATCAAAAATCTAAAAAAAAATGAATTTATATATTTGGAGGTATGTTTTTTGAATGTTTTGTTTTTTTTTGATAATGTTGACATAATTTTGAAATATTTCAGGGAAATGGTCTTAAAGAGTGGCACAAGCACTTCTTGCCACTTGAACAGGATCCCTTAAGTATGTTTTTTATCGTTCACAGTTTCAGAAATAAATATTAAATAGATTATTATTATTATAGTTATTAAATGCAGTCCAAAATCTTAACAAGTGTCGACTTAAAACATTTCACAGTCTAGTTTCCATTGTTTTTTGTGGTTTGTTGTTCCTCGAGTGTTTCATCAAATTATCAAGTTTTGGGCGACTTGAATGTTGAAAGTGTTTTTGCTAAACTGAAATACAACAGAACAGTTTACCTGCTATTGTCATATGCTGTGTGTGTGTGTGTGTGTGTGTGTTGTTATCAGCTAACGGCATTTGCTCTTGCAACCCATCTAAAACATTCGGTGGCGATTTGTGTTAAACAATTTGTAGCTCATGTTGAGGTTGTACTTGTTGTTGTTGTTGCTGCTGCTGCTGCTGCAGGCGCAAACTGATTTAACTTATCGCGTTTGCCACGCGTGCCACTCATGTGAAAACAAGCAGTTGCAAGGACACACAGCACACACACACGTTGTCATGGTCGCGCAGTAACTGTTACAGCTACAATTACTGGCAACATGGTCGCGCCACAAGTGTGGCAGACAGCGCGACAACAACATCAACAACACCGGCAGCAACAACAAGTTTTCCTCGCGCCCATAGGATACGAAACAGTAAATTGGTTTATGTTTAAGTTCGAAATTATATCTGACTAAATTAAATTTCAAAAATCTTTTCTATCTTTTTTTTATTAATTTTTTTAATGTCAGCTTACACAAAAAATACAAAAAGTAAAAAATTAAAAACTTCAGCAACTAAATGTAAGCCAAATTAAAGGCAGCCTTCTTCCTTTAAGTCAGTCAATGTTTAACTTACTTTTTCTTGTTCCTTTCGAGGGATAACGGCACTTTATCAATTTACAGCTCGTTTGAAATTTATGCGCTTTGGCGCAGCTTGAATAAACTGTAAACTGTATTCGAGCCAAGTCTCATAATTTTGTCATTTTGCAATTGATACTCAAACATATGTAAGGGTGCGGCGTAGGTGAGTCCGACCATGTTGTGCACACACACACACACACATTAAACATAAGCCTTGAAGTATGCTACACTTATGACCTGTTCCCTTTTATCCTGCTAACTGGCTAAATTTCTATTCCAGACAGTCATAAAACATAAATCTCAACAACAACAACAACAACAACAACAAAACACTAACGAGTAAAAAGTTGGCAAGACGAAAAAAAAAATGGGTTCAAGAGCTCGACAAAAATTTGAATTCGAATCCGAAAAACCCGTTACCCGTTACCCCTTATCCGAGTGTTGCCAACTTTTGTTGCTGTTGCCTTTTCTGTTTGTTGTATTTTGTTTCTGTTTCTGTTTCTGTTTTGGTTTGTTTTGTTTTTTGTTTTCTGTTTTCTGTTTGAGTTTTTCTCGTGTTTGCTGTATGCTCAATACTCATAAATTTTTGTTTTTTGTTTTGGGCGCACGAGCAAAAAGAAATTTAACTGCATATTTTTCGTAAAATTCAATTTTGTTCCATTTGCCTTTTATGCAGTGTTTCCCACTTGCTCCGCACACTGAGAAAAATAATCAAGTTTCGATTCAGTGCAAAATCCATTACAAAATACTTGAAATTGATTCATCTTAAATGGAGTTGTTTACACTAAAAAAGTGTTTCTTAGACTTTAGAAGGTATTATTTATTTTATTTATTATTTTTATTACATTTTGTAAATGATTAAATAAATTTAATTAAAATTCAAGTTGTGCAACAAAATACTTAATTTAATGTAAATTTTTGTGTGTGTCTGTGGAATTCTAGTTTGTGCCTGTGCGACTTGGTAGCTGGACCACCCCTACACCTACCCCTACCCCTACCCCTAACCACCGCCCACCCCTGCGCTGCTAGAATGTCAGAAAGGTCATAAAGAATATTTGAACGTAGAACGTAGTAAGCAAAAAATGAAAAAATTCGACTAATAACAATGTCTTCTCCCTCTCTCCCTCTCTCTCTCTCTCTCTCTCTCTCTCTCTCTCTATCTCCCCCCCGCCGAAGGAGACCACGCCCACACAATTTTATCGCGCTGCCTCGAAACGAAATGAAATGCGACAAGAGAAAGAAAAGAGGCGAATGTCCTGGCAAATGTCCTGGCAATCGCCAAAGTCCAGCAAAGCAGTACCCAAAACTTGTTCTTCTTGTTGTTATTGCCCCATTTGTTGTCCTTGCCACAGTAGAAGCAGCAGCGACAGCAGTAACAGCAGCAGCAGCAGTGGCAGCAACCGCAAAAGCCGCAGACAAACTGTTTGTTGGCCTGCCCGGTAAGGGGTGAGGTGAGGGCGAGGGTGGGCATGTGGAAAGTTATCGTGCATTTGGTTTATGAATTCGGTTTTAACTGTAAGCGTTCAGCTGGAAAATGCCAGCTATTCTACAGCTGTCTGGCAGTTCTACTCCCTACCTGCCCCAGCCCCTGCCCCAGCCCCTGCCCCTTTAGAAAAAAAATAGAAATTTTTGTTGTAAGCATTTTTCTATCAATTTTACAGCTCGCTTTAAGTATGGCTGACCCTTAAAATGATGGCTCGCTTCAAGTCTTTTTTTGTTGCCTGTTTGTTTTGGCCACACAACATTTTAATTGGTCTAAATTTTTTGTATTTTTTTTTTTTTGGTGCAAGGCCAAAAAGAAATTGTTTACATTCATTTGGGTAATTTACAAAGTCAAACAAATGCCGCCAATCAAGTTCAACATTGTTAATTAGTCGCGATACTTTTTTAATTGCGCGCATTCAAAAAAGTATTTTACATATTTTGACTAAGAAAACTTTTTCCTTTTTTTTTAAACTCGTTTTTCATATGAAATTTCTTAGTTTGAATTTATTGTAAAAATGCCATTACTTTAAGAATGTTAATAAACCAAAGGAGGGAAAGTGTAAAATCAATCATTTGCTGATAAAGGTTGTTTAACTGAACGAATCAGCTGGCTTTCAGTATAAAACAATGTGAAGAAGAGCTCGACTGAAAGATACCCTAAACACAGCTGTTAAATACTTTGTAGTTTTAATTTGTTTAATATAAATAAATTTAATTATAAAATGTGATCTATTTGCAAAATGTAAAGTTTGTTGATTGGAAAGCTATAGCCTAACATATGTGCGATATATTCTTGCCGGAAAACGATTTATATCGATAATCGCGAAGCACGTCTAATTGTCGATAGCATTAAAAATAACTGGAACTTGTATTCCAAAATATACGTCGCTTATAGTCTCTTAGATCGGCTTGTCTATATAGACTTGCTTGTTCCTGCTGATCAATAATATAAGTATTTTATATTGCTTCGTCCTCGCTACCTTTTGCCTGCCACATAATGTTACTCTAGATCAGTAAACCCCTTTTACACATTTTCAATGTGGAAAAGGAAACCATTTAGTTAATTTGCCTGATTTTACGCTTGACTTTGGCTAATTGTGCCATTCCACATGACTTGCATTTTTGGGACTAAAGTTGAAATACTTGAACACATTTGAATAAGTCCTGAAAGGCGCGCACATTTGCACTGCTAACCAAACAGGAAATACGACGAATACTTGCGCACAGATACGGATACCACACACACACACACACACACACACACAAACACACATACGCACGTAGACACAATCGCAGTCACACATGCGATATTCAAATGCAAATTGACATCGCACACGCCACACAGCTCTTCAGGTTTTTCTTCACCCTTTTTTCCACCAACTCTGATTCGTCTGACTCTTGGATTTGCTAGCCTTTTTTTCATACCCTTGTAGAGGGTATTATGATTAGGTTGTAAAGTTTGTAACGCTATAAATGATATATATACTTGATCTGCTGTTTGCATGTTTATCTGCTTCATTTTTGAATCTTGAAAAAACTTTGACTATATTCATTTTTTGGCTGCAGTCATTATATATGTCGGAGCTAATAGGATCGTATCACTATTAAATATAGCTGTTATAGGAACAATCGGTAGAAAGGTGAGTTCTTGTAAAAAAAACCTTTTTGTTTGGCTTCAAATTAGGCTATTATGTAGTAGTTGCACACACAAACAAATAATAAAGACCTTCATCAATTAACTGTACAAACAGACGAGTAGAGCTGCCCTCGCTTTTTCAAATACGTTGAGTTTTGGCGAAGTTATGGCATTTTGAAGTTTCGACCTATGCCCAGATATCGATATATCAATTTTCAGGCTATAATTTTTACTTGTCTCCCGACCTAAGATCACGTTTTCAACTTTAAATGTACGATTGATTTAGGGGTAAAACTATGATCAAAAAGCCCTCGCTTTTTAAAATAAGTTGAGTTTTGACGAAGTTATGGTATTTTGAAGTTTCGACCTATGCCCAGATATCGATATATCAATTTTCAGGCTATAATTTTAACTTGTCTTCCGATCTAAAATCACGTTTTCAACTTTAAATGTACGATTGATTTAGGGGTAAAACTATGATCAAAAAGCCCTCGCTTTTTCAAATACGTTGAGTTTTGACGAAGTTATGGCATTTTGAAGTTTCGACCCATGCCCATATACCGACATATAGATTTTCAGGCTATAGTTTTTACTTGTCTTCCGACCTAAAATCACGTTTTCAACTTTAAATGTACGATTGATTTAGGGGCAAAACTATGATCAAAAAGCCCTTGCTTTTTCAAATACGTTGAGTTTTGGCGAAGTTATGGCATTTTGAAGTTTCGACCTATGCCCAGATATCGATATATCAATTTTCAGGCTATAATTTTTACTTGTCTCCCGACCTAAGATCACGTTTTCAACTTTAAATGTACGATTGATTTAGGGGTAAAACTATGATCAAAAAGCCCTCGCTTTTTCAAATACGTTGAGTTTTGACGAAGTTATGGCATTTTGAAGTTTCGACCCATGCCCATATACCGACATATAGATTTTCAGGCTATAGTTTTTACTTGTCTTCCGACCTAAAATCACGTTTTCAACTTTAAATGTACGATTGATTTAGGGGCAAAACTATGATCAAAAAGCCCTTGCTTTTTCAAATACGTTGAGTTTTGGCGAAGTTATGGCATTTTGAAGTTTCGACCTATGCCCAGATATCGATATATCAATTTTCAGGCTATAATTTTAACTTGTCTTCCGATCTAAAATCACGTTTTCAACTTTAAATGTACGATTGATTTAGGGGCAAAACTATGATCAAAAAGCCCTCGCTTTTTAAAATAAGTTGAGTTTTGACGAAGTTATGGCATTTTGAAGTTTCGACCTATGCCCATATACCGACATATAGATTTTCAGGCTATAATTTTAACTTGTCTTCCGATCTAAAATCACGTTTTCAACTTTAAATGTACGATTGATTTAGGGGTAAAACTATGATCAAAAAGCCCTTGCTTTTTCAAATACGTTGAGTTTTGGCGAAGTTATGGCATTTTGAAGTTTCGACCTATGCCCAGATATCGATATATCAATTTTCAGGCTATAATTTTTACTTGTCTTCCGATCTAAAATCACGTTTTCAACTTTAAATGTACGATTGATTTAGGGGCAAAACTATGATCAAAAAGCCCTCGCTTTTTAAAATAAGTTGAGTTTTGGCGAAGTTATGGCATTTTGAAGTTTCGACCTATGCCCAGATATCGATATATCAATTTTCAGGCTATAATTTTAACTTGTCTTCCGATCTAAAATCACGTTTTCAACTTTAAATGTACGATTGATTTAGGGGCAAAACTATGATCAAAAAGCCCTTGCTTTTTCAAATACGTTGAGTTTTGGCGAAGTTATGGCATTTTGAAGTTTCGACCTATGCCCAGATATCGATATATCAATTTTCAGGCTATAATTTTTACTTGTCTCCCGACCTAAGATCACGTTTTCAACTTTAAATGTACGATTGATTTAGGGGTAAAACTATGATCAAAAAGCCCTTGCTTTTTCAAATACGTTGAGTTTTGGCGAAGTTATGGCATTTTGAAGTTTCGACCTATGCCCAGATATCGATATATCAATTTTCAGGCTATAATTTTTACTTGTCTCCCGACCTAAGATCACGTTTTCAACTTTAAATGTACGATTGATTTAGGGGTAAAACTATGATCAAAAAGCCCTCGCTTTTTAAAATAAGTTGAGTTTTGACGAAGTTATGGTATTTTGAAGTTTCGACCTATGCCCAGATATCGATATATCAATTTTCAGGCTATAATTTTTACTTGTCTCCCGACCTAAGATCACGTTTTCAACTTTAAATGTACGATTGATTTAGGGGCAAAACTATGATCAAAAAGCCCTTGCTTTTTCAAATACGTTGAGTTTTGACGAAGTTATGGCATTTTGAAGTTTCGACCTATGCCCATATACCGACATGTCGATTTTCAGGCTATAATTTTAACTTGTCTTCCGATCGAAAATCACGTTTTCAACTTTAAATGTACGATTGATTTAGGGGCAAAACTATGATCAAAAAGCCCTTGCTTTTTCAAATACGTTGAGTTTTGACGAAGTTATGGCATTTTGAAGTTTCGACCTATGCCCATATACCGACATGTCGATTTTCAGGCTATAATTTTAACTTGTCTTCCGATCGAAAATCACGTTTTCAATTTTAAATGTACGATTGATTTAGGGGCAAAACTATGATCAAAAAGCCCTTGCTTTTTCAATTACGTTGAGTTTTGACGAAGTTATGGCATTTTGAAGTTTCGACCTATGCCCATATACCGACATGTCGATTTTCAGGCTATAATTTTAACTTGTCTTCCGATCTAAAATCACGTTTTCAACTTTAAATGTACGATTGATTTAGGGGCAAAACTATGATCAAAAAGCCCTTGCTTTTTCAAATACGTTGAGTTTTGGCGAAGTTATGGCATTTTGAAGTTTCGACCTATGCCCAGATATCGATATATCAATTTTCAGGCTATAATTTTTACTTGTCTCCCGACCTAAGATCACGTTTTCAACTTTAAATGTACGATTGATTTAGGGGCAAAACTATGATCAAAAAGCCCTTGCTTTTTCAAATACGTTGAGTTTTGGCGAAGTTATGGCATTTTGAAGTTTCGACCTATGCCCAGATATCGATATATCAATTTTC
The DNA here is from genome assembly GCA_035043205.1 of Drosophila trichaetosa. Taxonomy (NCBI): domain Eukaryota; kingdom Metazoa; phylum Arthropoda; class Insecta; order Diptera; family Drosophilidae; genus Drosophila; species Drosophila trichaetosa. Next base: position 1,045,259 of record JAWNNE010000502.1, read on the forward strand.
AGGCTATAATTTTAACTTGTCTTCCGATCTAAAATCACGTTTTCAACTTTAAATGTACGATTGATTTAGGGGCAAAACTATGACCAAAAAGCCCTTGCTTTTTCAAATACGTTGAGTTTTGACGAAGTTATGGCATTTTGAAGTTTCGACCTATGCCCAGATATCGATATATCAATTTTCAGGCTATAATTTTAACTTGTCTTCCGATCTAAAATCACGTTTTCAACTTTAAATGTACGATTGATTTAGGGGCAAAACTATGATCAAAAAGCCCTTGCTTTTTCAATTACGTTGAGTTTCGGCGAAGTTATGGCATTTTGAAGTTTCGACCTATGCCCATATACCGACATGTCGATTTTCAGGCTATAATTTTAACTTGTCTTCCGATCTAAAATCACGTTTTCAACTTTAAATGTACGATTGATTTAGGGGCAAAACTATGATCAAAAAGCCCTTGCTTTTTCAAATACGTTGAGTTTTGACGAAGTTATGGCATTTTGAAGTTTCGACCTGTGCCCGTATACCGACATATCGATTTTCAGGCTATAATTTTAACTTGTCTTCGGATCTTAAATCATGTTTTCGACTTTAAATGTACGATTGATTTAGGGGTATAACAATGCGTTTTGTTATGTTTCTCACATTTTAACTGATACTCATCCAGATCTGATATGATATAGTAATCATATAGACATAGGGTTAATCCGTCAAAGGATGAGTTTTTGTATGAACCACTTCTGTGTTTCAATTGTTTACAGAATGTATCCTAACGAAACTGACCATAATGACTATTTTATTATTAAGATCAGACAACTACATATATCATATGGCATTCATAAGAACAATCTGCCTATTTTTCAAAATTCAAAATGTATTAACTTTGATCTGCAAGTGTATACAAACTTCGGTGTGCCCAGAAAAGAAGTTATTTCTTGTTCTGAGCCAGTTTTGAGTTTCGATAAACTTTTTTTTGCTGAACAAATATTATGGATTTTTACATGTTATGGGTTATTGTTGTTGTTGTTGCCACAGCGTTGAGATTATGCGGCAAAAGGGTTCAACAGTAGCAGGAGCAGAATGTTCACGATGATGATTATGATGATGATGATGATGTTGTTTCTGTAGTTGTTCGAAATCGTTTTGCATTTCTCAACGCGCTTGTCAACTGCAAAATTTAGGTAAAAATAACTTTTGCCACTTGATCTACGCAGCAGTTGTCGAAAGTTATACAATCGACATAGTTTCGGCTTAAGCAATTTGCAATTTGCCTAATTAGCCAAGAGTTTCAGGTAGCTATCTGAAGTTGTATTGCATAAATCGAAATGCAGGCAAAAACAAGTTTAATTTGTAATGAAGTTATTGCACTTAAATCACTTTATGATATTGGCAGCAGCTAATTAAGTTATTAAAGAAGAAAAACTAAAATATAATTTGTAATTTTTAGATAACTTAATTGATTTTCTCTCTTAATTGAATCATTCACATTTTAAGCACTGCTTTTTAAGCTCTGCTTAATCAGATCTCTTCTTGACGAAAGAGGTTTCTAGACACATTCTTCATGGGCTTTGGATCCATGGCCAATTGTTCCACTCTTCAATCAGTTTCGACAAACACAAGTCACAGCGAATATCCTGTTGAAACAATTGCATTCATATTTTTTTATACTCAAGTCTGCTTGTCAATCTTTTTAATACTTAACTTAAATTGAATACACTTAACTGCCACTTCGATTGTTCAGAGTATTAAGTTGCAAGTTTTCCAGCTTTAAAATCCAGTTGTGCCTCATTCGGCTTTAAGCATTTGATTTGTTGCGCGTGTCCTTGCCACAAATAACCCTTGTACTGGGTGCCGAGTCATGTCTGATGTTTAATGGCTGCGCTGCCAGTTGTCTCCTTATGGCCATTTGGCTTGTGCTGCCACACACACACACACACACACACAAACACACTTCATTTGCGATAATAGTTTGTTAGGCCCAGTAATAACAAAAAGGACGCATCAAACAATTATAGTCCCGCCGCTCGCTGACATAAAAACCTTTGACAAATTTGCTTTGTTGCTGTTGTTGTTGTTGTTGTTGCTCCTTCTGCACTTAAGGCGTCCTTTTGACAACAACAATAACGACAACAACAACAAACTAACTTGCTAATGAAAAGTTTATGTCCACGGGGCATATACTTAGAGCATCATGAATGGATATTGTGGCAGCGAGGCACCATAGCAAAAACTGATCAGTTTTTACCCAGAAATATAGTATCCTGAAAGCAGACATTCTAAAACTTTAGTTTTAAGGATTATTAAACAAATTGACAATCTAACAATACTAAGTTATACGACTTAGCAAATACTGAAGATTAATAATTTATATGTGCAAGTTGGAGTTGTTTTAAAGATTGTTGCTTAAGATTGAATTAATTTACTAACTGTCCAATAGAAACTTGATGTTAAAGTATATATGTTTTTTTTGTGGGAAACTTATACCATAAAACTGATTAAGATAGGGGTAATTTCCTGAACTGTGTATCTAACATTTATAATTTATATTTATTAAAATACTTAAAAATCCAAAAAAAAGATTAAAAAACATTGCCTTATCTACAAGACATATGATTCTTCAATGAATCGAAAAATGTTACTTAATATATTATTAAAGATTACAAAATTCAGATCAGAATAAACAAATTCATTGCAGCAATTTATTTTTGTGACAAAAAGTGTTAATTTGTTCCATGGTGACAAATAAATGCAAGCAAACTCGGCTTGAGCTGCTGCTGTTGTTGTAGCTGCGTCATGTTGCTGCTGCTGCTGCTGCTTCCTGTCTGTTTAGTGCTAATATTATTTACACCGAATAATATACTGAGTGTGGCAGGAGAGGAGCGCGGTGAGGGGAGGCGCGAGAAGAGAAGCAAATGATAGTGGGACATAGACACAGCCGCACTTTATGTGAATGACGCCCACAAGGCATCAACTGGATTTATAACGCATACGCAGCGTGGCCAGCGCACATAGATATGCAACAACGTTTTCTATAAAAGAGAGTGTGTGTGTGTGTGTGTGAGTGTGTGCGTGAGCGTTACTATATTTTGAAAGCAAAATGTGTCAGCCGCAAGCGACACGAGCATTCAACAATGCCAACATGAGCGTGACGCAATATACGCTCACAATTAACAAAGGGTAGGGGCTGAGGGCGTGGTTATTTTATTACACACACACACACACGTTTCTGAATGCCAACTGTTTGTGTGTGTGTGTGTTTTTGGTCGGGTTGTTTGCCCAATAAGCCTGAGCAAAGTCATTAGAAAATTTCAATTATGTAAACAGCAACGGAAACAGAAACCAAACTCGCAAATATACATATATGGAATATATGGGGATGATCGAAGTGCGATAAGCACATATACACTGTGCAAATATTTGGTTACTCTCGTCAGTGAATTTTCCATTTTCTTTTTGCATATGCTCATTGTAAATTGGTGAAGAGAGTATATTGAAATAGCCAGAAAGTATGTAACGGGCAGAAGAAAGCATATTCGATGCCATAATGTATGTATGTATATATATATTCTTGATCAGCAGCAATTTTCGACTTGATTTAGCCATGTCTATGTAAACAAACTGAGCTCTGATTGTATAAATGCTCATGACTATATGGAATTTAAGTTCTGGTGTACAAAATCAAGTTTCTATTATTTTATCCATGACTTCTTTCGTTAAGCGACTATCGATAAAAATCGATGTTCAATTACAAAAACAGCCAGGACTTGCCAGATATAGCATATTCATTGAGTTTTGCATATAGCTTGGCATATTCTCCAACAACTGCAGAAATTTCAGCTAGATTTGATTGGAAATATCCTTTTTTTCAATTGACCAAACTAATGTCAGTGAGTGCAGGCAGAGAAGAGAGCAGCAAGATAAGCGAAGTAGCAACCCAGAGCGTGTATGCAGAGAGAAGAGAGCAGCAAGATAAGCGAAGCACTTTTACAGATTTGTGAATACAAACTTGTGTTTACTTTAAATAACGATTTCTTATCTCTTATGTTTTAACATTACGCTTTGCATGAATATTTATTTGCACACACAACAACTCGCTCAGCTCTGCCACACACACACACACACATAGACACACACATGTGTGTGTGGGTTTATGGCACCGTTGTCAGGTATTTTACGAGCATTGTATCGATAAACAATAAAATCACACACACAACACACACACACACACATACCCCCTTCAATCACCCCTTTGTGCAACGCTGTTAGAAATTTGTATTTTTATTTTCATTTTCATTTTATTTGTTTTGTTTGCCTTTTTGTATGAATGTAAAGCAGGGAATACCACGCCCCCCCCACCCACCGCTACCTCCCCCAATTCCTTTGCCTTTATTTTTATTGAAGCACATCGAAATTGAAAAGAGCCTTTTGAATGAATACAAAATGTGTGCTGCTTCTGCCTGGCTGGCTGCCCCCCTCCGTCCCCCCTCATTGGTGAAAAGTTATTATGTGCTGCGTGTAATATTTATAATGCAATAAATAATTTTATTATGTGCCGAGAGCCAAGCAAAATAATCGCACGCGAAAAGAAATAGAAATGAAAACAACAAAAAAAAACATAAACAAAAACAGAAGCAGTCTGAATGCACAAATAAATCACAAAGAAAATATGCAAGTCGCTGGAAAATGCTGCATAAATTGAAAACTTTGAAGGGGCAAATGAGTTTCACAATTTCCATAGACCCTCCTCATTCATTCACCCATTCATTCAATTGCAATTTAACGCTTCCACATTCCTGTTAACAGCCACAAAAATCCACAAAACATTGTTAGCCCTAAGCCCAATGACTCACTTTGGCAACGATATACGTATTTCTGTATGTTTGCCTGTGGGTCTATATGTCTCCATATATATAGCTCCCATAACTCCAGGTTTAGCTCTGGAGACAAACGATATGCGAATTTAAATGCGAGCACCTTTTAAGGCGTGCCAAATGTGGGGGGCGAATGTCGAAAGTCAAGCTGGGGATTTGTTTAATGGACTTGAGCTTGGCTAAAAGGTGCGAATATCAATGAGGGTAAACAGTTAACAAGTATTTGCAACTGCCTCCTTTTTTCTAAGCTAAATTTCTGTTTTCTTTGTCAACCAAAAGTTGAAGTTTGCCCAATGCTTAAAGTCGTACAAAATAACAGTTGAATTAATACAATTTGCTGACTAAATTTGATGTTCAAATAAATTGCTCAAAAATTTGTCAGTCTTCAAAATTGACTTGCTTGTCAAATTTGGCATCAGCTCATCAGATATTTAACATCAACTTAAGACCAAAATGCAAAAATGCATTTATTTTGCAAGACCAAATTTCAAAGTTAAGAAATTAGCTTGTGCTCAAAATTGTCAAATATTTAACACATGTTAAAGTAGTTGTTAACTTGATATGACTTTTAACTTGCATAACTTTTCTCTAACTGGCAAAATTGTTTTGTAAATTGAGTAAAATGAAATTTGCTGCCTTCAAATGATATGCAAATCTTTTGTATCTATAGCTTTAATCCACTTCACGCTCGACTGCCTGCACTATATATGAACTGTGTATGTTATTTTTTCATTTCATCAAGTGAAATTGCCACACACACAAAAACACAGAGAGAGAGAGAGAGAGAGAGAGAGGGAGAGGAAGCATGCAACTGCATCTATATTGATAAATAATAATTTGTCGCAGCTCTCACTCAAAGCGAAAATTTAATTGCTTGTCGCTGGGCGGGGATCAGGCCAAACCTAAAGGGAACTATGCTGGTAAGGGTGTGTGGAGGGGGGGATGCTGCTGCGGTGTGTGCGAAAGCACCGAAAGCGGGGCTAATATGCAACACTGAAAATTGTTTGACTAGGTGCCTGCAAACATTTGCTTCGCTGCGGCGTTACGTATACGCCATGGGCGCCACAGATAGATGGATGAATGGCTGGATGGATGGATGGCTGGTTCGGTAGATTGGCGGTTGAATGGGTGACGTGGTGGATGCACCAAAGAAAATAAAGCAAATGAAGCAAAAATGCAAAGAATGTAAATAATGAGCACTCTTTAGGAAAAATCGCTTCTTTCCTCGTTCCTTTAAAAAATATAAAAAAAAAAAATATTGAATGTTGCAGAATGAAGCGCAAAAAAAAGTACTCGTATGAAAAAAATATAAAAAAACATAATTAAATCAAATTAATGTTATATGTTGGCAATTTAGAGAATATAAAAAGGAAAGGAAATGGAAAAAAGCAAAAACATAAAAAGAGAGTCAAAATCAAAACAAAAATAAAGAAAAAAAGAAAAGGAAGTGTCAACTCTGAGGAGAAAAGATTTATGTTCCACAAATAAGATTGTTCTGAACCAATTCTGTTGGTAGAGATTTGATCTGGTGAGAAAGAATTACCTTGATAACAGAATGTGTGTGCTTTTTGCACAGTGTAGAATTGGCAATCAGACCCAGCGACTGGGTTTGGCTTCCACATTTGATTGGCTTCCACATGGCTTGATTAATAAATGGTGCGCTTTTGTGCCGATATTGACAAATATTACACACCGCACACAGAACGACGACGAAGACGACGGCGATGACGACGATGACGACGACGATAACGATGTGGAAAAGTCGTCCACCATTGGAAGAAGGACTTCAGTTTCACTTGTCAATTGTCAATTGCCATGTCAGCAGATATGGAATTAACGGTATTCAACTCGCTTGCTCGCAGGCGCATCGAAATTCTTTCACATTTTAACAATGCCTGCTGCAGATGCCACACTCCCCAATCCCCAATACCCCCCCTTGTGCCCAGTCATAACTTTGCTGACACTTTCAATCAGCATCGGCTGCAGAAAGAACTTCAGAAAGTCGTCTCACAGATTTCGCTCAATAAATGTCATTAGATTGTCAAGTGCATATTAGAGCCATAATTGCGAGACGTGCTCAGCATTTTGCAGCGACTGAACTAAAAAAAAAACAGATTGTAAAATGTATCTGAAGAAAATTGATTTACTCCCGACATTTACATATCAATAGAGCCAAACTAAGAAGAGAAAGGCGCGGGGGCAGGCTTCACATACTTAACCAATAAATAATCGTTGAAAGAGCTAAACTCTTAATTTATGTATTTCACAAAAGCAAAAATGTTTCTTGCCTGAAATGCATAGCATAAATATGTAAAATCCCTTCAAACTGAATACCTTCCAAACTGAATACCTCAAGCATCGAGCATTCAGCATAACTATAAAAATCAATTTAAGCAATCTCAATCTCATTTTTGAAGCTCTGAATTGATAAAAGTATTTCATTTAATGCGAATCTAATAAAAATAAATAAATTTTAGTATATTATTATTAAATAAAGTTAATTATTGTTTGCATTCATCTAATAGTGAAAAGTTCAAGTCTTAAATATTTACAAAAAAATAAATTGACTTTTGGTTGCAACTTGGCGCCACTAACAACTTGAGGTCACCTCTTGTGTGCTAGTGTGTTGTTTATCCGCAGTAACCTCAAATGGCACTTTTTATTGTGGCTGCCACACAACAATAACAACAACAATAACAACATGGAATTAAAAACGTCAGGAGTTCCTCTTCAGCTGCTACTGTTGCTGCTGCTGCTGCTGCTGCTGGTGCTTTGGTTTTACGCGTGTGTGTGGCACTCAAGCCAAACCATTGCCATTTTATGAATAATTCATATCAACACACACACACAGGAGACACACACACACAGATAGCTGAAGCAACTCTCAACACAAACGGCACGCATACATTTTCATATTGACACTCTTCGCGTTTGGCTTACTCGGAAATTCACATTCTTTTGGCGAATACTCATCATCGTTGGCTGCTCGGCGTTCGACACTCGACTCATGACTCTCGGCGTCATTGTCTCTCGGGTGTTGCCGCCTTTGTCTGCGCCTGTCACTGGCTTCAACGCTTTTCGAATACCCTGTAACTATACCGATATGTTAGACAGAGTCTGTACCCTTGAAAACCGAAAGCATTCAAAATGGGGGCAAGCAAAAGAAAGCAACTCCAACCCCAAAAATTCACAGATTCTTTTTTTTTTTTTTGGACCAACAAGAGCTGCGTGCAGGGTATCTGCTGGCCGAGCAGTTGTCAAGCAAACCATTGTTGTCTGTTTCGCTTCTGTTGATGTTGATGTGTTTGATGCCCTGTCTTTGTAGATGTCTCCACCTTTGTTGCTGCACCAATGCTTCCTCGTTGCTGCTTGCATTCCAGTGCCACATTTCTCTCTGCTGTCTGTATTTGATGCTGTCTTTGAAGCAGCTCAAAGAAGCCGTTTCGCGGAACTGAGCCTGCCATAACTACACACACATATACAAGCACACAAACACACACACACACACACACACGCACTCCTTCCCATACATTATTGGCTTGGTGTTGCAAATCTCTCGAGGTTGGCCTTAAAAATCTTTTTCCATTTTTTGTGCCACTGCTTTTCGGCGTGTGACGCCAATTGCCAATTGGCCAAACCGCTGCTTTGTGGTTGTTGTGGCTGCCACAGCCAAAGCCACTGCACTTGTTTTTGTCGTTGTTGCTTGTTGCCAAATTTGCTGCTTCACGCGAACTACAAAAACAGCAGCAGCAGCAGCAGCAGCAGCCACAAGCTGAAAAACAGCAACGGCCACCAAAAATTAGGCGACAATTTCGACAGGCAGCTCAGGTTGCCGCGTCCACTCAGCGACTCATCATGCTCTAAGTGCTTCAGGATACAGTTGGTTTTGTCATCAAACTTAACGAGGCGAGTTTTACAATCGGTGTAAATAGTTGAACGAGTTTTCTGTGGTGTGGGATAACTGGAATTCCAGTTGAAATATTTTAATTATTTAAATAATATTATTAAATAATTGGCTAAAATCAATAAAGTAAATATTAATAATGCAGTTGTCAAAGGCAGTAGAAGGCATTGATAGATAAGCCCTAAAGTATATATATTCTCGATTAGCGAGACGATTTAGTCATGTGCCTCTGTCTGTGCGTAGAAACACGTCAATCTCAGAGATTAGATTAAGCACATCTTTTTTTTATTATTTGTTGACTTCTTTTTATAATTTATTTATTTTTTATGCTGGTGCAAGGCCAAATGTTTTTTTTATATTTAATTTTTATATTTTATACATTCCAATATGTTTGGAATCACGCACGGATTAATTTTATTAATGAAACCCTTCGTTTCCAAGATATGTAAGATAGTTAATAAAGTATTAATTTATGAATTTTAATGCTTAAAATATTTTTTTGTAAGTATGTTTATTTATTTTTATTTTTTTTATTATTTTATTTAGGCTAAGCCAAAAATGTTCAGCAACTCCAAGTCTAATTAAAAATTTGCAGTGTATTTCAACTGCAGACTCGTTAAATTTGAGCTCAAAGCAGGCCACTTTTCGTTGCCTGTTTGGAATCATTGTTTTCGATGGTAAATGAACTTAAATACCAAATCGACCTCTGCTTTTACACACAACACACAACACACACAAGAGCAACACACAGGCGTGTGTGATTACAAAGTGTTGCCGTTTTGTTGGCTGTTGTTAGTTTTTGTGTTGGTGTGTTTGGCTGCTCGATTTAATTGCAGGCTCCATTAGGAAGCTATTGACTAGCCAGAATACCCCAGGGATTGTTGCTGTCCATGACTTTGCTGTTTTTAAAAAGCCGATTTTCATATTGGCTAATGTGTTGGGGGGCGGGATTGAGGCTGGGAGGGGTGCAGTCCGTTTTGGGCATGACATTGCACAGAATTAAAAACAGTTTTGCTGCTGTTATTTATCATTATTGGCGCATAATTAAAACAGAGCAACAATTTTGTAAATTGTTTTTAGTTTAGCTTTTTGATTCTGCATAGATTTTGATCTGCGTGTGTGTGTTTTTAGGGTATGTATTCCTTTACTGCTACATGACACACTAAAAATTGGAAATCACATATATTTCTGGCTCATTTATCAATTAATTGCCAAGAAAATTGTGCTAAATATTAGTCAGATACAAATATATATCTTAATACATACACAAATCATTAGCATTTTAAAGTTTTACTGAACATTATTATCATTAGCTATAAGTCTGAAGTAATAATTTTTAAATTTTTAAATTTTATTTTGAATTTTATGCTTTTCTATAGGGAAATATTTTTCCAAATTTTACAAATTGAACAAATGTATGTATAAAAACATAAAAAAATAATGTAATTAGTTTTTTAGAGTTCTAAAAATAAGTAAGAATTAGTAATTAAAATCAGATGAATGCAATCAAGGCTGTTATCCGCATTGCGAAAGAAAAAGCAAATCGCTTGCCTCTGATTTATGCCTGTTTCACGTGTGGCACAAATTACTGACCTACGACGCGTCTCAAATATCGCAGAACAGTTGCCAGTTGTTTGTTGTATTTGTTGTTGTTGTTGTTGTTTATCTTGTAGAGTTAACAGCAAAGAGCGCTGCACTGTTAAATGAACTCTTAAAGCACATAACAGTGACTGTTAGCAGTTGTTGCTCTTACAAAGGACATTTGCTCTTTGCGCTCGCTCTTTGACTGTTGCTAACAGTTGATGTTAAGGCTTGCAGTTAACAGTTGCTGCTAACAGTTAACAGACAATGCTGCACTGTTAACTCTGTCCTTCCTTACACACCAGCCCCTCCTACTTGCGGGGCTGCCCCAAATGTGCATTTAAATTAGCCGAGCACAGTTTGGCAGAGGACCCCCTGCAATGAAATTTCTATGCATAGCGAATGCATAAATCATTATGCAGCCTGCTTGCCGCAAAAATAATAACAATAATGCTTGAAACTGCCACAGTCAATGGCTGCCACAAATGCCCATGTGGCAAGTGTGGCTAAAACAATACAACCCCCCCAAAGGCAGGCCCCAAAAACCCTCCATTTTGCACCCATTTCTGGCAATCTGTTTTTATCGCTGGCAAGCCAATAATTATTCCCCAGCCCCCCTTCGTCCCCAAGCTCCCTTGTTAAACTCGCCACAATCGGTAGCTATAATAATTTCAAAATAAGAAAAAAACATGAGGATGCGAAATACTGGATTCGCATCGAAATGTGCGTCGTTGACATTTGACATTTGGCCACTTCTAACCGAATGTATTCCCATTGCTAGTAAAAATTTATGCTCGGCGATAGATCATGCAACGTGCGACACTTGCAACCGCGTTTGCTGTGAGTGTCTGCTGGTGTTAGTGGGGCAAGCGTTGCAGCTCCAGTATGCTGATTTGCAAATGTCACATGTTCTCAAATCCCTTAACTCGTTAATTCCGACTACACCCGTTTTGCACTTCTCAAAATTTTCACTTATTTAATTTTTGCAATTCTTTGAGAAATTTAAATATTTTTACATATTTACAATTAATTAATAATAAATCATAAATTATTTATGTGCTGTGTCACTTTTACTTTTGAAACTTAAAAAGTTTTCATTTATTTCGATTTTTGCGGTTTTTTCATAACGAATAAATTCCATTTTGGATTTTTCAATTTTAAATTTTTGCTTGTTGTGTTTTTCATATTTTTATTGCATACTTTTAAGGATATCCCTGGATGTGTGCCAGTAAAACTTATAGCTTATACGACTTTATTTTCCTTGTCGTTTTCAGAAATTTTGATAGTCATCTCAAGTGTTGCCACAACACCTACATACACATAAGGAACGCATACGTATGTGGCACACTCGTAGAAAAACATGACTGATTTGAGAAGTGTAGAGTAAAAATTTAGAGTATTTTCAATAAACGCATATATATTACTTCTTGGCCTATATTGAGTGTATTATAGGTGTGCCAATCTCATTTCGAACTATTGTGAATTCTAGTTTGAAATGAATTTGATTTTGAAGTATTGATAATATTCTGCTAATCTCAAAAAAGCTGAAATATTTTTTAAGCAAGTTTTTCTAAGTTTAGAAAATATTTCGAGGAGAGAAAAATCTGACCCACTTCTAAGTTGCATTTCGAAAAACTCTAGTTTTTAGGGAAAGATTTTCTATCTCCAAGAAATGTGTATTCGAAGCCTAGAAAATATTTCTAAAGAGGAAAATTATCAGTCATTATCAGTTTGAGAAAAGATATGAGAGGATTACGAATATCTTTGTAAAGTAGAAAGTTATGTGTTTTCGATGTATAAAAGTGCAACATTTTGGGACATGGCTTTTGTCAGTGTATTGTACCTCGTTCCATGGCCAATAAGCAGTGCTGCAATGGTCAGTGGCCAAAAGCTGAGTTGCATCAGTTGTCAGTTGTCCGCTGTAGAACCGCATATGCCTGACTGACCTCGTCTCCAGTATCCAGTTTCCAGTCTCTACTCTCACTCTGCTGTGCCACTTTTTGGCTTGGGTCACTTTACCGTCCAGCTGTCCAGCTGTCCTGTCCGTCCGTTCACCTGTCTCTCTGTCTGTCTTGGTTTGGCACCATCGTTCAGGAAATATGTCAAAAACGTATTTGCATTTTTTTGCCATTTCGTTTTGCAATTCTTTCAACCTCGCAGCGTGCATTTGCCGTCACCTGCTGTCCATTTATCTAACCATCTCGCTCCCTCACTGTTTTCTCTGTCTCTCTCTCTCTCTCTCTTAATTGAAATCGAGATACAGTTCCGCTTCAGTTGCCCAGAACTGTTGACCCAAGTTACTGACCTTGGCTAAATGTGTTCATCAAATGAAAGCCATTGTTAAGCTGTGTCAATTACTTTTCCCATTTTGTAAAAATATTTGAAGCCTAAATATATTCCAAAATATATAGATTCCTAAGTCTTATAGTCTATAAAATCTCCGAGATTATAATCTGCAGACTATATTCATTTGATTACCAGCATTTGCGTAGTTATGACTATATCAGTATTTTTAGATCCTCCGCAAATCGATTGATATGAAAATTTCCAACCAGGTTTTTATTTATTATTATTTTTTTTAACTTTTGGAGCACATCTGAATTGAAATGACCCGTTTGTGGTTTTAGCTTAACATCATACCAATTGTTGAGCAATTTTGCCGTGTTGTATTTGAAGAATGCTCTCCGCAGTCATAAAAATATATTTATTTTCGCGCCTCTTGCGTCAGTGAATTTAATTGGAAAATTTAAATAACTTTGCAAAATCATTTTGCTGCGGGTGCATTGGGCTATAAAATTGTTGAGTTGTTTGCTGGATAATAATAATTCAAATGAACTAAAAGATATGCTATCTGATTGTGCAGACAACCAATCAAATAGCAATTATCAATTAACAAAGTGATTTGGATCTATTATTGTTATTAAATACAGACATGGAGAATGGACTCCTTCAAATGCAGATTCCTGATTTTGATTTATAGATAAATCAGTTTCAAGAGGTGTCTCGTTAAATGTCAAGCCGACACCATTTCGATTAATGGAACTTAAATGATAAAATCTTTTTTAAGGAGGAAAAGGATAAAAGAAAGCAGCGTCAACCAAGTGAAAATCATCCTTGAGGCGTCTGACAGTTTGCCGTGGTGCCTCCAAGGATGTGCTTCCAAGGAGACTCATTTCGCTTCACTCGCTGCGACTATGACTGTGACTGCGAATCCGATCCGAATTGTGCGTTAGCAGCATTAAATTTGCATAGATGCAGTCACCGTCATTTTTTCCTTGCTTGAGTTAGTCCCTTTTTTGTATACCCTATAATCCATTTGATATTATGGAATATAAGTTTTACTCGGCATTTTCCATTGAGATGATGAATTTCTAAGATGCGTACAAGAAAGCCAAACATTTAAATATAAAGATGATTATCTTTGACTTTCCTTCAGTGCAACTTATTCTCCCACTGCTATCTAACTATTCATGAGTATCTACACGTCGAGCATGCTCTCCTTGACACACTCTCACTTGCTAAATACTTGCTGCGACAGCAATTGCAATTGACGCACGTTTATTAAAAAGGCAAAAACTACGATAGCAAAATGGCAAAAAGAGATGAAAGAAAAAAAACATTGAATTGAATTTAATTTAGTGATTCGCCAACAGCAACTGAACAAAATTAGCTATCAAAACCAGTTGGGCTCAACTTGAACATAGACAAAACCAAATAATAGATGGTAAAATAAATATCGCTGATTACCTCCGAAAACTATTCACAAATATTCAGAATAAGAATTTTTAGGGAGCGGGGAGGATAGGATACAAATAAATAGGGGAGAGTATGAAATAGAAGAATAGGAGAAGCATAGGAGAATAATAGGAGAAGAAAGGAGGAGAGTAGACAAATTAAGATGAAACTAAGTTCGTTTTGAATATGATAGTAGGAGAGTTGTAAGCAGATGAAGAATACAAAACATAATTGGGAAGAGTAAAGGAGAGGAGAACAAAAATAAGTAGGGGTTTACGATTAGGATAAAAATGTCCTCTACCCATTTTTAAGAATTTTATTTCCGAAATCATTGATAATCAAAGGTAGGATTCGTCAATTTTACTCATGAATGGAGTTTATTATGAGTTGAAATTGTTTGGTTTATTTTTAAAGGCCAGTAAAATTAAACATGAGGATTAATGCTTGAGGAGTGAATCAAGAATTTAAATAGCGAGCTTTCTGGTAGTCCGTTTTTTAAGCATAATGGAATCAAAGCCAAAAATTGGCCTGTGGAGCTAGAAGGAAGCACAAATGTTGAAAACATACAAAATCTCATTAATTTTACCACACACCTTCACAAACGGGGGAGGACTACCCACGATTCAAAGGAGCTTGACACTTCTTTCCTGAAAAATAAATAAAAATCCGAGGAGAACGATGAAGTCGGGCGTAACCGACTGCGAAATACTTTGATGCCGTACGTACCCACGGTATCAAAGTATAACTAGAAAGATTCGCACGAAAATATGATGAAAGATGAATAGGAAAAAAAACCTGCAGTCAACGAAAGGAAAAGCTGTGTCAGTTTTAATGTGGCTGTAAAATGCTGGCTAAAAGGAAACCCTGAGAAAGTGAAGCTGGCATGTTTGAAACAGGTGAAAGTAAGATGTAAAAGAGTAAAAAACAAAATACAATCCCAAACTCTCAGTTTCAAGCCTATCTGCTTGCGCTGCTCTTTCCGTCGACAAGGTCATCCTTCGGCCGAGTGTCTAGTCCGCAAACTAGTGCACTTTGCGTGTCAAAAATCTCATTTTCTCTGGTCTAAAGCTAATAAGGGAAGCGAGACGCTCAAAGGCAAGCAGCCATTTTTTGCGTAAGACATGTAACATGGCAGACATATGCTTTGAGCGGCATATGTCAAAAGTCAGCTCAAATGCAGTCTGAAAATCAGCAAACACAGTTTGCAGTTCTTTTGTTTCGTTTTTTTATAATGAACTTCATTTGCGCGCTTTGTGCGCAACTCAGCAGCAACAAGGAAGAGGGCAAAGGCAGAATGCAAAACGGAAGAAGGTTTTAACATCAAGTTCCTTTCTCTTATTTTTATTGTTTACTTGTCAGTAGAGGAAGCGGAACAAGCGCTGCTTTTGCTGCTATTGTTTGAAGCAATTGTTGTTGGCCCGGTTGTTGTTGTTGTTGTTCCGGTTGTTGTTCCGGTTGTTGTTGTTGTTGTTAAGATTAATATGCTGCCGTTTTCTACTACTTATGCTGCCTTTCAGGCTTGCCAGATTCTTAAAGGACGCAACGAGCACGTTCTGACAAGTTGCACAAGTGCGCATGTGTTGCTTTAATGACTGCTCACTGGCTCAGTGTCCCCATATACATGAGTGTGTGTTGGTTGGTGTGTGTGTCTGTCTGTGCTGAAAACTTAAGTCATGCAGCAAGCCATGCAGCAGCGTGAGGCATGCGGCGAAGCGAGCCCAACAAAATGCATTGTACAAACATATCCCCACTCACTACTTTAAAATGGGATTTATTGTGCTCCATGCACACGTCTACACTGCCCAAAACAAATATCGAGCTATACATAATATATATAAATAGGTGAATATATATGTATATATATTTATATATATATATATATATATTATATATTATCTAGCAATTTTTAAATATAATTCTAATTTGTTGCCATTTCTTTGCAGTGTTTGTTGTGCGTCAGCGTGTGTGTCTGCACAATGATGCTGAATTTCAGCACTCAGCTTGCCGCTGTTGCAACTATGACTTCCAAGCCAAAGTCTTAACTGCTAGACACACGCACACACGCACACACATGCCGGCCTCTTCAATAGCAAAGCGCTTTGTGTGTGTGACGTGTGAAAATGAGCAGCCGCCTGTCTTACAAAAGAGGACAGCACTGCAGCACAACTTGTGCCACACCACTCCCCTTCAAGCCTGGCTTTAAGCATATTTTAACGGCTCACACTTTGTGTGTCTCTCTACCAATAAAAAAGAACAACACAAGACAAGACAACAGAGAACTGAACTGAACTTGCCGGCAATTACATATCATATCATACTTATAATGAAGTTTGGCCCTCTTCTTCTCTACTTCTCTTCTGCACTTGCTGCTGTCGTCTTTGTATCGCTTTTTGTTAACAGTCTCGTTTTTTCTCTCTCTTTTTCATTCTTTTCATACTTTTTTAAGCGTTTGCCCCCTGACTGGCTCAACTGGCAAAGGAAAACTTTATAACTTATGGGTTGCATGAAAATGTTATGCTTCGCCTGCAGCCAAAGAGAATTATGCAAAATATGAGCAGTTGCACCGCAGCAACTTTAAGTTTAAGCCACAATAAAATTGTACACATACATATATATATATATATATATATATATATATATAATGAAAGTTGACACCAAAAAAGAATTGAAGCAGCCAACGGATTTTATTTCATATGATACTTTATAAGTAGACTTATTTACTTTATGGTCTAAAGCTTAAGTTAATATTGAGTATGGCTTTCGACCACTTGTATTGCTTGTAAATATATGTATATATTTTCCACAGTTTGGCAACAACTGCTCTGCTTATCCATCAATTGAGTTTCTCGTGACTTTGTTGAATGAAGTTGGCTTCCTCAATTTTTAAAGGACTTTCTGAGAATCCACTTTACTCAAATCAAGCTTCTTATCGCAAGCGAATTGAAGAGTGAAAGGGAAACATAAAGAGTGAGAGAGGAGAGAGGGGAGAGTGCACAACTTTAAGTTATTATTTTTGTTGTTAATAATTAACTTTTAAAGTGACTTTCTTGTGTTTGCCAAATTAATTAAATTACTGACTGTGACTTGTGTTAAGCTATTGTCTTCTTAATTTAAACTTTTATTTTTTTATTTTTTTATGCACTTGTTAATTTGGAATCGAAAGAAATGAGAATCATTCACAAGCTGCGTCTGCCATGTCGCTGGATGATCTTGCTGATCTCGCCATCGCTGGTGCGGACCAGATTGATCCTACTGCTGCCCGCCTGGCTGTGACGGAGCCTCAGGGCCAGGCAGGCTGGCGCAATGATGTCGTCGACATTGGGCACCTTGGCCGATTGGGGCACACGGCTCAAGCCCGTCCAGAGCACATGGCGGGCGTCGACATCTGCGGTGGGCGTGGCCGCAATCGCCACTTCAAAGGCGCCGTCACGTGCTGTATTATTTTCATTGAGACGCAGCTGAAGTTGCACCTCGGGATTCAGGGCATGCAGCGCCTCCGCCAGTCCCATATGCAGTTCCCGCGCTCGATTTCGATAATCTGCACGACTTTGACAGCATTCAATATAGAGCACTGGTTGTTGGGGATTCAACGGCGGTGGCGCCTCGTCCGTGAGCATTGTGCGACTGTTACTGCCACGGCTGCCTCACCTTTCGTTTCAGTTTTGGTTTCTCGTATTTTGTGTGTAGCTCAACATTTTGTTTAGCCAAGTTTGACAGCCAGCTGCCCAGGCACACAGCTTGCTGCTTATCAGAGCCTCGCGAACTCAGTCGACACTTGTGCGTTTCCCCAGTGTACCAACCCAGCCGCCCACAAACCTTCATAAATCAAGCCAAATAAAAAAAAAGCAAGGCGTATCTGACAAATAAATCTTTGGCTTCAGATACCAAATGCAAATGCGCAATCCTAGAGAAACACACAAAACCAATGTCCAAACAAAAACTCAAAAGCTGCCCAAATTTAAATATCTGTATATTTTGATACCCTGTACTTCTTAAAAATGAATAACAAGAAAAACTGAGACTGCTAGGACTATGAACATGAGATTATTTATTTATCATTAAAATAAAATTAAACAATTTTGAATTATTTTCGAATTAGAATATGAAATTTGTTATGTTGATTTCTACATATTTTAACAAGTTTTCAATAAAGCAGTCTTTATAAAATGCAGAGCAAGTAACAGTATGAATACTACTCTCAATGGACTAATATATCGATAAATATCGATTGCCATCAAGAAAATACATACAAATTCACTAAATTAAATAAGTAACGTTAGTTGTGCAAAGTATTCGCTTGGTCAGTCAAACTCAGCTTGAGTTCTCTTTCTTGTTGTGTATTTGAAAGCAGCTTTACCTCTTACCCCCCCTGGTTGCCACAAAAACTGCAAGCTGTCCACTTTCAGATGACATTTTGGCCAACGGCCTTTGGTCGCTAGTTCAAAACTTTTGTTAAATTTTCTACAGCTAAGCCAAATTCATAAAACATGCAACTATATTAAATATTATATACATATATATATATATATATATACATAAAATACATAGTTTATTTTTAATAAACCGAATTGTGAACACAAAGAATCAGAAGCTGCTGCTGCTGCTGTTGCTGCTTCTTATTGCCCTCGGGTGGGGATGTGGCAAGGTTGCCAATGGGGGTCATCTATTCATTTTATTCACAGTTATTGAATGCAGCCGAGCAGAGCAAATAAAATATAATAAAATACGAAAAGCAGCACGAAGAATAGAATAAAAGAATGTAAGCGGCAAGCAGACCAGTTATGATAATAATAATGTGGCTTTCTTCAATCTGGCCAAAGGTCGCGACAGACAACAACAACAACAAGAAGAGCAGCAAAGGATTCAAAGCAAATCTAAATAAATGCTTTTACGAACATTTCACAAACTTGCCGCTTGTGGGTCGTGGAAGCATTTTGTATACACCTGCAAATAGATTTTGGAACAAAACGTGAGCGAAATATGCAAATGCAAAATAAAATTGGATTGTAATTGTTTTGTGGTTGATGACCCTTTCAGGTCATGACCTACAGCTAGGTTGACATCTATTTAAATTGCCACATTGAGACTCTAAAAATAATGTTGTGTTTTATTAGAAGTGTAATATTGAAGATACAGTTCAGGCGAATACTTAAAGTTTGAAGGACGCAAATTAATTATTAAAGTGCAGTTTGTTTAACCAGAGGTGAATGGGTTAATTGAGTACTTGGTAACAAAGAGTTTGGAAGTGAGTAAGAGTAGTGAGTGGTTGTCTAGAAACAATAGTACTTGAAGATAGCGCAAGTCTTCTTCAAACAAGTGCTCTTACACTGTTTCGAGCAAGTGAGTTGAAGTTGTGTTGAAAAATCAATGAGAGACTTAATATTGAGGTCTCTAATGATGAATTTAAAATGTAAAAGTTTGGTTGAGTATCCCAAGTTCAATCTGTGTGTTGAACTGTGTTGAACTACCAAGATAGCAATGCTCTATGTACATATGAAAACAATCATTGATTTAAAATGAAGGATATTGAATGAAAGTCTTCCTTTGGTCTTGTGCCGAATAGGCCAGTGAATCAGTTCATCTGTGTGATTCGCCAAAGCAAATGACTTTTAACAACTGCCTTGAACACTACGCACAGCAAACCCAAGAAGCCATGAAAGTTAAAAAAATAATAAGGAAAAGCCATCATCAGGTTAAGCCCAACATCCGCAGAATGAATCAGCGCCTACTTATATAGTCAAACACACAATCAATATATATATATATACATATATATATATACTCTCAATATATATATGTATACATTTATCTTTTAACTTATTTGCAGCCTTGTAGCCTTCTGCCCTTGGTTACAGTTCTTCCTTTCATTTTCACTCTCTGGCTTGAATTGAGCAAATGCGTTTGTCCAGAGTAGCTCAAAGTGCTGGGATTAAAAAGCGTTTTGCATGTCCATTATCCCAATTGGGGAAGTAGGGATTTGGTGGGGTAAAGGAAATACGGTAAGCGAATTTGCCAAAATTATTTGTGCGCCGAGGCAAAAGCTTGATTAAATTTTCGCCACCAGTTCGCCGGGCATACGGAATATTATATTTATATATATGTATTATATACTCTATATACTATGAGTATGTATGTAAGTATTTGTATATAGGAATGAGTTTTCATTGATGCTTTGATTTGGTATTTGGCCATTCTGTGTGCCGGGTCATTTCCCAGGCGCATTACGAGCGCGTCCGCCTATAAAAATGCTCTTTTTCTTTTTGCTATTGACTATTTTTTGCTATTTTATTTATTTCAATTATGAAAACTTTTCTGCAAAAAACAGACCCGTGGTTGGATTGTGGCAGTGGCTAGTGGGCGGGATGGGTTCCTGTAATTTCTGTGTTGCCTTGTTGCTGTTTCTGTTTCTGCGTCTTCTTTTTTGTGTGTGTTTTTTCCCCTGCCCCAACAGCCTGCCACATTTTGTCGCCTTGAGTAAACAAACATTTACAGCTCAATTGTTTTTTTTTTCTGTTGTTTTTCAGTGCTCAACTTCCACGAAAATTGATGAGTTTTAAATTGTTCGCTTCGGCCAATATTTATTTTTTTCTTTCACTTCCATTTTGTGGTTTTTATCTTTTTTTTGTATCAATTTTGATCATAATCAAAAGTTTTCGCGTCATTTTACTTTCAACAAAATCCATTACTTAATTTGTGTCGTATTTAAATGGTGTCTATAAGAGATTAAAGATTATTTTCTATTTATATTTATACACATGTTTTTTTTTATGTTTCTTGGTATATTTTTCTAACAATTAAGGAACGATTGTATTTAATAAGGAAGTTTTTATGCCGCGTGCTGCACACTTGCTGAAAAGAAAAATGTTTTCTAAGTTTTGCAAGTAGCATAATAAATTACATTAGGTTGCCCCAAGATATTTTTTTCTTAGACCCCCTCCCAGCCTGTGTTCAACAGGTAAACTTTTTTATTCAGTTTCCACTTAGTGCAGTCTTCATAATTAAATATTTTCTTTTCAATTTTCATCATTTTCCCCCACGTGCCCTGCGTTTAGATGCTTTAAGTGTTTTGCTTATCTTTAATTAACAATTTGTGCCCGCTGTCCACTCAAAACGGCACAGAGTGCGAGAGGGGTGAGGCATGAGAGCATCTCTGACTTAATGACCCGCCTGGGGTGTTGTGTGCATTATATGATTAATTACCTAATTATTGTATTATATAACACTGGCAGCTGTGGGCATTGTGTCTTTAGGCCAGCGGTCAGACGCTTGCTTTTGTTTAATAATTGAGCAGGCTCCCGGAATATGCTAGTCTCCACCACAAGCAACCTCCCTTTCAAACATGGCTGCTGCGTGTTTGTTGCTGTGTTTGACTCATTGATTTTAACCGAAAAAAGGTCAAACAGCAACAGTTTTCCATCTGGCCCGCAAATAAAAAAAAAAACGAAACAATTGTGGCGAACTTCGAACCCCAAAACGCCCACAAAAAAAAACAAGGCTTTTGCGCAAATATTTCGATTGGAAATTCCAAACACGTGCACCCAAAGAGGAACTATAAATACGTATTCGAATACCAGCAAGAGTACGGGTACTCGTTTTAAGCATTGTGAATAACTTGAATACACAAGCCGTTTACACTGTATATAAAAGGATTTCCACTTCTTTTCTGATAGTTTGCGCTCACAATTGGGGTCGGCATTGGGCTTAAGTATGTGTGTGTAATTTGTGTGTGTGTGTGTGTGTGTGTGTGTGCGTGTGTTTAAACTGATTGCAATTCAATTTATTTGCAAAATGTTTTTTGCTTAGCATTAAATTATAGATTAGTTTTAAATTGTGTTAATCCCAGGCTGTGAATATGAAGCGAACTTAAGGCGCACTTTAAACTTGCTGTCAACTTTGACAGCCGCTTGAGCAAATTATCTTTTTGCTATTTGTATTTTGAGCAGTTGTCAAAACTCTTTGCGCAAAGTTTGCCTCCCATAGCTTTATACGACTTGCCCTAAGCTATCTTTACATTGGACTTTACAGCTGAGATAAACTTGTAAATAACATAAAAAAATTAAAATAAATTATAGTTTATTAAATATATTTTATTTTTGGGCAAACTTTATGCATAAATTCAAAGCGAGCTATTGATTATGTGTGTGTGTGTTTTTGTGTAATGAACGCTGTTTTGTATAGCATACTTAACGGGGCTGGTAGTGAAGTCAGACTTGCTGCGCTCAAATAAATGCCGTCAATATCAAAGTCACGTGCAAATGTTGTATATTACTTTTGGCCAACTATATGAGCTGTTACAAGTTAAGCTAGTAGTTGTTGTTGTTTTGGTAGCTAACTGGTGAGCTGTAATATATATACATATATATTTATATACATTTACTTGAGCTCGAGTGATTTTGGTTTGAATTTTACGTGCCCATCAAAATTATTATGAGCTGGCACAGCACACACACAAGAAACACACACACAACAAACACACACATGTAAATGAACTCCAGATGCTGTTAAGGTATTCATGCACTTCATTACCAGGTTCACGTCAAGTGCCATAAAACTCTGTCTGCGTGTGTTTGTTTTGCTGTCTTAATATTAGAGATGGCTGCGTTTTAGTTTTTCCTTTTGACAAGACATTATACGTTTCGAATAGCAATGAATAGCAAAAATTACCAGATTCTTTACTGTTAATTTTTATATCTTTTGAAAGCTATTGCAATTGTTGTGGGTTAGATTTCTAACTTGAAAAACGTAAAGTAAAGTCACGTTCGTCTATGCGTTTAGCTAAATATTCTGATCTCAGAAACTACAAGACCTTGATATTAACTATGGAATGTATTCAGCTGTATTTATTTCATAGAGTTTATTTCATTGTATCGAGAACTTTACATATAACGATACAAATCGATTATTGATAACAAATAAAAATACAAGTTTTGAAGATGCATCTTTCAAGTTGGTAGTGTTCAAGTCTTAACATAATATTAATCAGCTGCAAATATCAGCAAGGTGCAGAATGCTGGTTAGACACATAACAGTAAGAATAACATCGTGTTGACTTGAATATCTTTGACCAACATGATCTGGAATAAGTATAACTGCTCGTCGAGCTCTCTCGACTAGGGTCTTCTCACTGGTAGTTGTGCCTTGTCATGTTTACATTGCTACGCACACACAAACACACATCCCTAACTGATAGTAAGAGGTGTGTGTGAGTGTGTGCGTGTGAGTGTGTGTGTATGTATCTTTGTTTAGCTGCCTGCGGCTCTGCTGTTTAGCTCGTGCCAATGTCGTTTTAATTAAAGTTGGTATAATGTATTGAAATTATGTACCTATTACAGTACGTGTCGAAAGTTATCGAATTTTGGCAGCTTGCCAAACACACACACACACACACACACACATACACGTACAGTATGTATGTACATGGATAGCTGCCAAGAACTTGTGTCCGTCATCATCGTTTCTGTTGTGCCTCCGATTAAAAAGTTTTTCTATTAAAGTGGTTGTTGTTATTGTTGTTGTGGTTGCTGACGCTTGTTTCTTTTGCAGCATCAACAAGTTGCTGCTGTTCTGGAGTTGAAGACTTAAGAATCGAAATAAGCCCTTGGGCATACAACTACAAATGGCTGGTTGCTCCTCAGCTAAATACTGGAAAAAGCAACAACAATAAGCACTTAGACACAAATCGCTTGTTATTTACCAAATTGAAATGCACTTGAGCAATTTCCAGCTTCTGCCTCTGTGTGTGTGTGTGTGTGTCTTTGTTGAGTGTTATGTTATCAAAATATGCTCAGTGAGAGAATTGCATATTTTAACAAGCAAATGTGTGTGCTATTTGGGCAGCGCTTCAGTTGCACATACCCTGCAGCAAGTTCTGTTTAGTATTAATCCTGCAACATATTGAAGAAAGTTTAGTTTTCGATTGGAGTGAAAAGAAAGCTTTAAAATAAGCTTGACATAACTTGCATTAAAAACATAAAATAACAATGACTTAACTATAACAATCTGATTGATATTTACTAGGATTATGGTCTCCCAAGTTTATGTTCACAGTAAATTAGATTAAAAAAGTTAACAAGAAAAGTTAAAGTGACAGAAATATGTTATGCTCGATTTCATAATCGATAGGGCATTAATCATTCGTTCAATTGCCGGGGTTGTTTCACTGCAGATGTTTCAATGTTCGCCTTGGACCGTAATGGTTCCGGAATACTGGGGTTGGCTCTTGGTATATATACCTTGGTTGCTTGTTGTTTTGGTTCGGCAATGTGGGAATTGTCTGGCTTTGGTAAATAAACTAGAGCAACAGCTGCATGGCGAACACAGTGCCGCAAGTTTAAAGCCAAGTTTAATAGGCAGCTGGCCCCAAACAGATACTTTGAACAAACCGGATTTCCGTCGTCCGCAAACAGAGCCAGCAACAACAGTGTTGAAAGGCAGGCTGATGTCCCGGAACACAATTGGCGGAACAAAAAAAATAATGTGCAACCATTGCAACCGCAAAGCCGGGTCAAAAACAGACAATATTATTTTCAACTAGAGTTGTACCAAATCGTTCATATTTAGTTTAATTCAGCTGAACTTCCCATTGGTTTAAGTGTCAACTTTGAATTCTGTTCATGATTGTGTTCCAAATTTGTTCTTTAAAAACGCTTCCTATAACTGGTTCTTTGAAAAAAGTTGAAGTTCACTTCCGGTGCTCAAAGTAGCACTTCCAGTTTTCACCCAAAAGCCTGTTTTAAAATTCTAATCAATGATAATTGATATTAGGACTCAAGAGACTGAATAGTTTGAACTAGAATTTGCAACTTCATTGCCAATTGCAGTTCCAGTTCCAGTTCCAGTTCCAGTTTGCACAATGCGCTATTCAGTTCTCAGTTTTCAGTTCCCGTTTCCAGTTTGTATTTATGCAGAATTAGTGATTCTCCTCATTCCCTCTGTGCATCGGTAATAACCGCAAGTAAATGTCAATGCAGGAAATGCAGCCAAACATACACATACATTTGGCAACTCGACACACACGCACACACACGTATGCACACACACAGGCACACACAGACACACACAAATACAGATTGGCATGGCAATTGCATTGTAATTTGTTGTTGCGCTTAGAGCACGCCCCAAAAGTATGTAAAGCACTCGGCACCAGGAGCAATACCAGCATGCATCCTGCATCCTGCATCCATGCCCAAAATGAGCCTGTTTTCATTGCAATGCAGATAGATGAGAAGAAGTGAGAAGAGAGTGCAGTGGGGAGCGGGGTGTGGCGTTACTAATGCATAATTTTAGACAGCCGCACAGCACATGGCCCATAACTATGACCATGACTGAGAATCGGACTATGAGTAGGGACCGCTCCATGAATTTGGAGTCTGGTGCGTTAATTAGCCCGTTCTTTTGAGGTCGACAGCAATGCAGCCTAAAGGAAGAGCGGCTAATGTTACACAACATAGCCAAAAATGAACACGGATTATTTGCTTTGTTTTCTGTTTACTCAGTAGGCAGTCGGCACAACACAATGCGAAATGTTTAGAATCAAGATGGGAAACTTCAATCACAATTTAAGTTAAGGTTAGCCGAGCCTTAGCAACCATAGGCCCGAAGCATAACACATAAATAACTGAAAATTGATTAAAATAACTCAAAATGCATAATTATTCAAAATTTAACTTTAAATTTAATTGTTATTCACAGAGCTTTGCAATATTTGCTTTTCTAACTCAACGAAGTGGAATCAAATCGTTGCAATATTTTGATTGAATGGCTTTTTTTCGAAATAGCTTTAAGACAATTCGTTGAAAATTAAAGCTTTGTTTCTTTAATATTTTGAAAAACTACTTTGAAAAAAGCCGAATAAAAATAATATATAATAAACATCATTTTTTTAATTGCCAACTTAATAGGAAGTCTTAATGCTGCCTGGTCTCACTAGAGCAACAAGCACGTTCTGGAGGCATTATTAAATTACTGCTTTTTTGGTTTTCCACACAGAAGAAGAAGAAAAAAAACACAGGCTACTGTATCATGAATTTCCCAACGGGTTTTTATCTGTTTTTAGAGGCAGGGAATATGTGTGTATGTGACCGGGTAATTGTGTTGTGTGTATTGTGTGTGTGTGACAAGTGGACTGAATGAAAGTGCAATTTGTATGCTTAAATGACTTTATGAAGCCGTGGCATATACTTTATGAACCACGCGCATGATGTGGATGTTGATGTAGAAAAAGTCGAGAAAGTGGGGACAGAAGTGGCAGCAAAATGTTAAACAAACAAAAAACCAAGTCATATAAGTTAGTTATCCTTAGCGAAAGTGCTAGACTATTAAATATCCTGTACTATTCCAAAAGAACTCATTTAGCAATAGATGAAATCATATTTTCAATAAATTATTTTCTGTTTCTGTCTTCTCAGTTTGTAGTCGAGGAAATCGATAACAGGAAAAAGAACATCGGGCTTTAACTGCAAAATACACTTTCTTTGGCACTTTATTAGTACAGGGTATGCACTGCTCACACTTGATGGAGATTAATGAATCAGGCACCGGCAGTGGAAAGCGTTTTGAGTTTTTCTATGAGCTTGACTTGTTGTTGGCCAGCTCGAAAATGCACTTGCTGAGTGTTAATTAAAGGCATAGCCTTCAAGTGCTTATTTTCGTTTAGTTTTAATTAGGAGTGGCATGCTGAAATTTAATAAACTGACTAAAAATTTTGAGTCAATTACACGTTCATATATCAGCATATCAAGTGCTTGGCACAAATGCAAATGTGCCACAAAAAAACAACAACAAATACTCAACACACAAATTCTTTCCCTATCTTTTAATAAGCGGCTAAGGTCACAGTTGATTCTATATTCCAGCTTAACACACTTTCCAAGGGTATTATTTAATTAGAGAGTGGAATATGCAAAAGTTGAGAATATGTCCTTAAATTATTTATTATTATTTTTGGAAATTAAAAAAAAATGGCAATTTATTTTTTGGAATTCATATTGATTGATTCTATCAGAATATTTTTGATAGTGCAATATAAATTAAATAATTGTACTTATTTTAATTGGAGTTTCAAGTATGAGTATTTTTTAAAACACAAATTTTATATTTTTTATTCTGCTATATATAATGTTAGTGTGTTGCCTTTTCAGCTTGCAAAATATTTTCGTTTACTTTATGCATTTTTTTTTCAGCTCTGTACTATACTTTTTCTACTTTATAAATATTTTTTTCAACTCTGCATATATTTTTTATCTGTATCTGTTTTTTTTTCGTGTGTTTTATTTGATGCGCCACTTTTACATTTTATTTTATTTTGTTAAGCTTTTTTCTGCATTTAGATTTGGCTTTGCTCTGACCTTAACTGGACTTTGTTGAAATATTTTTAATATGCATTTCTCGTTAGTTTTCCTTTTGGTGGCGCGCACATGTGCAAGATATGGAAATTGCTGGCGAGTGCCAAGTGAATTTGGGCTAAGCCTGGACCACACCCACAGCCAAAGCCAGAGAGCTGGTTTCAGTTTTATTTGACTGCACAGCTTGTTATGAATATTCAGTTGTTATAAAACTTTGTCCAACTGCTATTTCACTATCCGTTACTTATAAAGTAAAAAATGAAACTGCGCTTATAAATTTTTACGATTGTCTAGTTTATGCTTAAAGACGAATGAAAATGATCGAGTAAAGATGACATCAGGCAAACCCACAATTTATCCGTATAATTCATTGGAACAATGACAAACGAGGCTAACCGTGGTACGCACAATTACACACTACGCAACACACGCACTGAGCGAGTGTGTGCTGCAACACTGAGAGAAAACTGTAACTACATAGGCACAAAAGTGGTATATATATTTACTTATTAATGGATAATTTTATTTCTATATATATTGAGGAATATAAATTTAGAAATTTATTTTTAGACCACATTAACTAAACACATTAAAATATATTTGTGATACTCAAGATCTCTCTCTCTATCTTTCTCTTAGTGTAGGGCTCCTTGGAGCGTTGAGGTTACAGCAACAAGGACCCACAACCCATTGCCACTGAGCAACCGTGTTAAGGCCAGACAGCAGCGCGACAATGTTAGACGATTTCGCACACGTGAGATGGATGAATCTCGTCCTTGCTCGTCCTCGTCGAGCTGCTGCCTGGGAATACACACGCGCTGACATAGACAAATGACAACTGGGAGGCAACAGAACGAACAACAACAGCAACAGGAACAACAAACCTAGCGACAAGGCCAAGCAGCCGTGTCAGGCATAAAAGTAGACATAACGGACTCAACTCGACTCAACTCGACTCGACTTTGGTTATGCGTGGCACAGAGCACAGTGCACAGTTGGTGGGCGACGGCTATGTGACCTGTAAGCGTAATCAACACCGAAACAAGAACACGCAACCAGCCACAGATACAGAGACAGAGACAGAGACAGAGCCATACCCTTAGCCACATGCGACATCCTTAGCCACATGCCACATCCTTAGACATTATCATTCGCAAACAGCTGCCACTGTGCCCCATTATTCTGCTGACAATCAATATACGCAATTGAGCGCGCATGATTGTTCTGATTTGCAGCATTGTTCTGGTTCTTGTTCTTGTTGTTGTTTATGGCAGAGGCCGACAAGGAGACGTCACGCACTAATTCTCCATATTATGCTCAAGGACTTAATCAGCCCAGAACAACACAACGCAACACAACACAACACACACAGCAGGTGCTGCCTTAACAGTTCGCTTTGTCAACGCACCCAAACAATGCCGCACAGCAAAGTCTGCACTTGATACACTTCTTCCTGGCTAAGTCTTCCTGGCAAGTGGACTTAATCAGGCACTACATGAGCTCCTCTCAAAATCCTTTTTTTGCTTGATGGCTCAAGCTGAGCCGATGGAAGTCAGCTATACATTTGAATGTCTTTCAATCTGAGCAACTTTCTGAGTCGTTAAGCTGTTAACTGTGTAGGAAAATGTGTTCAAAGCAGTTTTCATTCATTGGAATGTAAAATGTTCTTTACAATGAGATTGCAAACAAAAAGTGAGCGTAGAACAATCATATTTTCTTCATTATAAAAAAAATTGAATCTTTTTAAGACTATGTGGTTGACATATTGTTTGTTGTTTTGCGACCTTCCTTTATAAGTTAACTATGTCTCCAGCTCGAGAGTTTTCTTTTAGTTTTTGATTACTTCAATTTAATTCAATTCCCATCGATACTCGTCTTCAGATATTCAGAATTGCTTTTATTTATATGTTATATTATCCTGACCTAAACTTTGGTGGAACTTTTGAGCCTTGCACACCAATGATGAAATCTACAACTGCATTTTTCTTAAATTGTTTTAACTAGCTTCCCTTAAGAAATTGTTTTATCAGCTTCCCTTAAGAAATGTTTCCCGGGTTAAGCCAAATTTACGATTAATTTTCGTGAATTGTACATGAAATAAAGTGCTTAGTCGTGTTAAGACACAACTCAGCACCTAGTCAGCAATGAATTTGCCAGCAGCCTCGCTTTCTATATATTATGAGGTATATATATGTATGTATGCAGATGGCTGAGTGTTGGTGTCAGCTACATGATAAATGATCCCCAGTGGGGCATCAACATGTGGCGCTAGACATCGCTTAATCTGCGCGTCAACAAACTTCTGACAAGATACATGTCAGCAGGGCAACAGTTGGTTGCACTTCTCATAGAAGACGACGTGCGTTGACGTAAGCTGAGACACATACAAAGTGAGAGAGAGAGAGAGAGAGATGGAGATGGAGATGGAGAGGGACAAAGAGAAATGAAAAGAGTTAAACATGAAGTTTTGTGGCAAATTGTTTTCTCAGCTTAATATGCACTTGCGTCTAAAATACATTTTGCCATTTTCCATAACAAATTTCAATTTATGCTCAAAATAAATTGTGTGATCTTATGCAGAATGGCAAAATTTGAAACACAGTGAAAAAAATGCTCGAGCTATACAACAAATTTCAAGTTTCTAGATTTTAAAATAAGTCAAAAGTTGGGCATAGAATATAAGCTTTGCAAATGAACGCATAAGTATGAAATTTATTTGAACTGCGAAATCTTAATAACTTAACTTAACTGTGGCTCAAGAGTAGAATTTCTGAATTGATAATAGAAAATTCGAATTTTTGCCTGTGTTCAAAATGAAATGGACCGAGAATCAAATTTATTACAATATGGTAAGGCCAACAGACTTTGATATAACTAAAACAGTTTATCGGACAAAATGTAAATTTTAGTTTATCTTTTTTTCATTTTTGTCATTTGTGCAGCAACAAAGCACTCAGCCTTTTAACTTTTGACCGCATTGAGCGGCTTATACCTAAGAGCACACACTTCCATACTCACACACACACACACACACACATGCACACACATGCACAAACACACTCATGCTGTTAGCCTTAGTTAGCCTTCTTTATTAGATTTCCCGTCAGTCACTGAGCTGAAAGTCTGAGCAGCAGAGTTTGCTCTGGCTCCATCTCCGCCTCCATCCCAGCTTTAGTTGCAGAATCCTGCAAGAATTTACCAAACTTGATGCAGGGCAACTTTGGTCGAGCAAAAAATAGTAAATATGTGCCTTTGTGTTAACTAAGCTGAAAATGCGTACAAAACTCGGGGCCAGTGATGTTGCGGGAATGTGAAATGCTGCTGCTGCCTGTCCATCGTCTATCGAATGCCAATCTACACTTGCAGCAGTCAAAGAAGCCGCTGCTGCACAGTGCACTCATTTGCCACAAAAGTGACTGAATTTTAAACGGAAAAGTTGCGATTGCTCTTCCGGATTGACACCCTTATTCCAATTTTAGTATGCTCAATATAGCTATCTTGTACCACTGTGCACTGGCTTCAATTTAAACAGCATGCCACGTGGCAAATAGTTGTACTTACCCAAAGCTGAGGCACTCCCACAGAGGCATGCCTGTTGGTCTTCGTGTTGGCTGTCAATAGGGACTAGTTCATTGCAGCGCACATACATACACACTAAGGCACACAGACATTCACACACACACACAGACATTCACACACACACATAGACAGTCACACACACACATTGTTGGAGTGCCCTAGCCAGCAAAAAATATTTTTCTATAATAGTTTTCGAGTATCACGAGTCGACTTAATGCGAAAACTTTTGCTCCACAGAGTACAACAAAAGGCGTGTGCCGAATGGAATGTGACCGACTCCGAGGCAAGATTTGAGCAGTTGCAACCCCAAAGCGGGGCTAATGACAACTGCCGTTTGCATTCCAAATGCAACATGCCCTATGCCCCCAGCCACTTACACAGGCAGCACGAATCCAGTCCGAAAAATGCATTTGTTTTTTGTTTGAATCACATTTTCTCAATTTTTAACTTATGTTAATTTCTTTATATTGCTCGATTTGAATATTTCAATATTTTTTGACTTCATTTTTGATTTGTACTTGATTTTCGTGCTGAAATATTTTAAAAATTGAATTCATTGCTTTAGAAAAATCTTCAATGAATCTGAGCATAGAAATTTAATTTAATCCACCAACATTTTTTTCTGCTGTGCACCAACTTGCAACCTTGCCCCTATTTGTTACCACACTTTAGCATAGGCGTTGCTCTGGGCGCTAAAAGCTTTCACAACACACACACACACACACACACACACACACTTACGTCCACACACCTGTGGAAGCAAATGGTGCTTTTCCTGCATTAAGCAGAAGATGAATGTTTAATTTATGTCACATGCAAAAAAGCAAGTAACAATTACTTTAAGTTTGTTTTCACTTGGCTTAATATTTAAAGTGCAATGGAGCGCTGAAAGTGTGGTAGGAGTAGGGTAAGGGAAAGGGCGGGGTGGAGACATGCAAAAAGTTGCAAACATTTATTTAGTTAGTTAAGCGTGCATCCTTGTCTCTTGCCCCATTCGCGTAAATCACTGAAATTTATTGCAAATGCTACAGCTACAGAGAGGCGCGCACATGTTGTCCCAAACAAAATTTGGTGGCATTCTACAAAACATATTTCAGTTCGTTGCACGTATATTTATACCCTGTACACAAGCCACAAAGGGTCATCTGTTTCTATATAACTATAACAGTTATACTTTACTTATAGCTGGAAGTATATATGTATCTATGATATACTACTTAGCTTGTCAGACTTGGATTTAATCAAGTTACCCATCAAGCATCCTCAACAACTTGTCTTAAGCCTAATTACAGGGCATCTGCTGCTCAAAACACTCTAAATTACTTCCACTTGTTTGGGCCTGTAATTTATTTGCAAATCTGTTAGGTGTGGACTTTTTTGTTGCATCTGATATGTATATGTATATATCTATATATATATATCTTGTATTTGAATGTGACTATTTATACATATGATTAAATTGCCAAATTGTTTTACATTTAAGTGATTTATCAACCGGCTGCTGCAAACTGAAGCTGAGCTGTTTCCGTTTGAATGTGAATTTGAATTTATGTGTGTGGCAGACTGTACTTCATTCCATCTATTAGTTGCAGCTTAATTTATATTGCAATATCAGCTACAAATGCATTTATTCACATATTTTGATGTTGATTTTCGGATTTAGATCAAATTTTTCGCCAATTCTCCTTTCAATTCATTTATCTGTCGTTGAGCTCTTTCTGATAATAATCGGCATATTTTTTCAGGAAAGATATCAAACTGACTCTCGAATACATTAGATTGTTAAGAGTTAAATTTAATAAAAGCAAAATTAACAAGCACTTAATCATTTAAATTTTATATTAGTCGCATTAAACTTGCATGAGTTTTAAGTACACAAATGATGTGGATTTTTTTTAATCTTATAAACAGATTAAAATTGTTGTCAATGCCACAAAATTTCATTTGGTTTCCCCTTTTCAACTGCTAAAATTCGCCCCAAAATGTTAAAAACTTTCTTTCGACTTTGTCAACAAGTCAGCCCTTTGCTGTTGCCCCTCTCGCTTGCCCCTTGCACGCGGCACATGTCTAAATTATAACGCCATTTGGGTAATTACACTTTTCGAGTGCTTTAGCGTTACCCGAAAAATCTGGTAACAAAACGGATAACGGATATTGGGACAAGGCGAAGGCGAAGTGGTACCAAAGTGGCAAATTTGGCGACAGAACAAATTAAAACTCCATAAAAGTGGATACATATTTTATGCTGTTGTTCTTGTTGCTGTTGCTGTTCCACGTTATTTGAACAAATGTTTGGGCAATAAAAACACAAAAGCAAACAAATAACAGCGACTACGCCCAGAAAGGGTGAGAGAGAGACAGAGAGAGAGAGAGAGAGAGAGAGAGAGAGAGAGTGGGAAAGAGGGAGTGTGTAATAATAATGCTTGGCAGCAAATTTAATGTGGCCAAAATGTGAATGTGTTGTCCAAGGCAAAAGTGAAATCTAATAAAATTACAAACACCAAACAGCAACAACAAAAACAACAACAACAACAACGACAACAACAACAACCACAGTGAAGCTTTACTCGGTGCTGCTTGCAACATTAGAAAACAAGTGTTAAAATGTTTGAAATTAGTTTTGGCCACGACAACAGCACAACAACCAACTGAATTATAATTGTAACTGTTTTGCTCAAAATCATTTTAAATGCTAAAGCCATTATGTGTTTCTGTGTGTGTGTGCGTGTGTGTGTGTGTGTGGCTTAGTGTGTAATTGTGTGTGAGTGTGTATGTGTGTGTATTTGTGTCCTTTCTGACCCAACGGTATTGCATGTGTTCATAAAACTAATTAAATCTTTTATTCATTTTGAGCCATATTTTTGACCAATCCATTTGCCTGCTCTCTGCGTGCAGATGATAATTACGGAAATGATTAAAGGCAGTAAGAGTTCTCAGACCAACTTCAATTTAAGCCTAGTTCATTTTGCTAAAACAGGTTAGATCAGCCAAGCCTAAGTTTGCCTACCCTTGCAGATTGGAGTCAACCTGACATTTGATTTTAACTATAAACTTAAAAACTGGCCGATTTTTCGTATGATTTTTCTACTTATCGAAATGTTAGACTCACTAATAAAAGTTGGATTCAGTTGAAATAATTTGGTAAGCAAAAAGGTTCTTCATACTAGAACTCAGCTTTCGACTACGATTTGGTCTGCTATATTGCAAGTTTCATCAAAATGGCCTTAACCGACTTATTCCAATACAAACAGATAGACATTGATCAGCATGATACATACTTTAAGACTCTAAGAAGTTTCCTTTAATGGCTTACAAATCTTAACCTGTGCATGAGCGACTTAATCTTTAAATCTTAACAAAAATTCCTCTTAAGCTGCTCCCCCAGGGATGGGCACAAGCTTTGCCAGAACATCGTCAGTGCAGAGGCGATAATGTATATAAATAACATGTAAGATCGACTTAAGCTGTCGTTGAAGAATCATTTCGATTAATTTCCTGCGGGATGCCATTTTTTACACAAAAACTTTGCCCGCTTGCAGCCAAAAACTTGCCCAGACTTGTAGAATACTGAGGGGGTTGAAAGGAGTGGGTGGGGGGCGGGGGTCATCCATAAATACTGAGAATTGGCGTTGCGCACTTGTGATTTCTTGGCATGTCGCTTGCTGCGACAATTTCCGGCGAAGAAGCCAAAAGCAAACGCTGCAGCTTCCTGCGTGCGTGGCAGCAAGATTATAATTCACTTTAAGATGACAGCAAAAGTGTTGCTAATGTGGCAAGGCCCCTCCAAGCTAATCAAGCTGCAATGGGGTGCGAGTTCGTGATGCAGCTGCTTGCAACTATAATAAGAAAATGATTTCCGTTTGGCAAATTGGAAAAACGTTTTGCGGCTGCTGTCGCCGATTGCTGCACATTTGCTTTCTTCATCTCCACCTCTCGCTCTCTCAATCTCCATCTCTCTCTCTCTCTCTCTCTCTCTCTCTCTCTCTTTTGCTACCCATCTGAGCTGTAATCCATTTATATGGTAATTTTACGCACTCCCTCCTTGGCCTGTCATAACTATTTCAATTTGAACAACATGTGCCGCAGCGAGCAGCAGAAATCAATAAGAAACGCAGCTCAACGGAAACGGAAATCAACGAAGCAGGTAAGTGCTAAGTTTAATGCTCATAACTGTTTATTCCTGCGCAGTGTAAACAGTGCTTTGCTCTGAAGAGACTTAACAGCTAAAAAGTTAAATTTGCAAGCGGGCTGGCGTTGCAATGAAATACGCTTAAAAAAGTTACCTAAAAATATTATTTTATTTTACATAAAAATTATATTTTTATACACTTTGTTTTTTGTTTTTTGAAGCAACTGAAAGTTGTTTCTTTAAGAAAACTTGAAACATTGATACCAATTGTAAATTGGCCATTTTGTCCGGCATTTAAAAAACATTCAAATTATTCAAATTGTTCCAGGATTCTGACTGCTTCTGTTTTCGCTCCGATTCGATTGCGTCTCTGTCCTCCAGACCGAAAGGAAATCCGTCAGTATGATTTTTTCTAACAAGTTGAAACTATATGAAATATATATTCAGCCACTTTAAAACTAATTTCCTTCAATTAAATGTGGCAACACACATATACACACACACACACACACCCATACGCCTAATGACTTGCCAAAGTGCAGAGGGTTGCTCAGAGGAGGAGGCTGGCAGTCAGTGCATATATTGAACTACATCAGCATTCGCAACAACAACACCGAACAGCATTTTTCCAAAGTGCTGTTTAAATTCCAGCACTTGCAATGTGTGTGCGGGGTGTGCATGATGTGTGTGTGCATGATGTGTGTGTGCATGGTGTGTGTGTGTGTGAGGAGAGCAAGACTCTGACCTGACCCGTTTCATACGGCAAATTGCTTCGCTGCACACACAAAGTGCTAGCCAAGGAGAGAGTGTGTGTGTGTAAGTGTGTGTGCGTGTGTGTGTGTGTGTATGAAGAGGTATGTGGGCTGTTCTGATAGGAGTCAGAGGGGGCAGTAAGAAGTTGACGCATACGACGTGCTCAAACTCATTTTTCAACATTAAAAGCACATGGATTTTCATGGCACATACCCCTTTTGCACCTTGGGCGCACTGTGTGTGTGCGTGTGTGTGTGTGTGTGTGGGGGGGTTTCCGCTTTTTGTCTTCTTTTATTGCAGCACAAGTACAATTAAATCTGTGTGCAATTATTATTATTGTTTTCATTCCACTTCTTTCGGTTATTGTATTGTCCGAGTATTGTTAATGATATTTACGTGATTTTCACAGTGCTTCACGAAAAATTGTGCACATCCGTCCAAATGGTACGCGTTTCCGGTCATACCTGCACCTGGCTGCAGGAGAGGGGGTTCAGCTTTTAACAGTATTGGAATGCATGCACTTTGTAAACTGTGTTAAGTGAAAAATTCATTTTTGTTGACCATTTATTTATTTTAATTTTGAGAGCGTGAAATATAATTAAAATTGAATTCACTTAAAAATCTTTTAAGCTCATTGTGTGCTTAAGGCTTGGGGCAGCTTGAGAACTGAGAGACTAAGCCTTTTAGGCATAAATGCTACGTGTCTCAATTTGAGGCGTATTTACAGCAGGCTGTTAAGGCGAAACGAGTTTAAAGGTGCCGGAAGTGCATGTGAATTAAATCCAAATCCATATTATATGTACTTATGAAATCCAAATCCAAATCCAAATCCATATTATATGTACTCATAATGTGAGTTTGAGGAACTGGTGTTGTAGTGGAATTTACGGTCTAAATTTCAGTCGATAAAGTCGCGGAAAGAAAAGTGTGTCAATTAAATTGTATTAAGTTGAAAGGTGGCAGCTGTTGGGTTTCAGATGGAGTTATTTGATCATGGCAGCCTGGTGGCATTCTCTGATTGCATTTCATTTGGATGGCAGAGATTGCTCGTAGTCAAGCGGATAAAGTAACAGAAACAGTGACAGGTGCACACAGAGGGGAAGGACCTGAAGGGGGGCCAGAATTGAAGCACTCTACACTGCATAAGGATATTCATTTAATAAAAGCCAACAGCTCTACAATTTTAATGAAAGAGTGCAAATGCGTGAGTGTATTGTTTACTTCCTCAGTGTTTGGGTGTATGGGCGGGTGTGTGTGTGTGTGCGGGTGTGTGTGTTTGAGTGTGGGTGTACAGGGAGTGGGCTGTTAGTGGAGGGAGTTAGGCCCGCGGCTCGAGAAGAACAGAAGCCAATGACCATAACGGCACCAACAGAAGCAACAACAACAACTGCAATCGTTGTATTAATGCTTCAGCGTTGTCAGAATACACTCAGAAAAAAGCTTATAAATTGATTCTATATATTCTTTGGTATTCCGTTCCTTTAAGGTATATATACTGTATGATCTACTAATGTCGGCTCTTGTAACTGGATGCTAAAATAATTGTAAATTTCAATCGGCCAAGTTGTGATTCAAATTTCTTGTTTTGGCTTCAGCTTGAACAAGTTTTGCAATAGTTGAAAATATTATCCACAGTGTATGGAGTGGTAGAGGTGCACTGGGAAACGGTGCTGTGCTGATAAACTCTTTGGCGGCGCTTTTGACGTGCTCCGCTACCCGTTGAAAGGACATAATAAATGCTAGGACAGCGGCAAGGATGCACGGACCCAAGCACATGCGATTGCAGCAGTGTGCACTCAAATAAAAAATGTGTAAAATTCATTTGTGCAAAGAGAAGCAGCCAATTGCGTATCTGTGTGTGTGAGTGTGCGTGTGTGCGTGTGAGTGTGCGTGTGAGTGTGTTGTCATTGTGTATTTACGTTAAATGGATGCGGTGCAGCAAAGACGTCAAAACTGGCACAGAAATCGCCTTGAAGCGCATCCTGCTTCAGGGCCACGAATATAAAAAATATATATAAAGCAGGCGATAAATTATGAGTGCCACAATTTTCTCGCACTTCTCAAGGATGTATAAAATTGATTGCATTTCACGCATTTATTTTTAAAAATTTTTATTAAATATTCTTTTTAAATTTGTGGTCTCTTTTGAGTGCACATTAAAGATATAAACAAATATATTACGGAGCATACTTAAGGGGAAGCATTTTAAAGCCAGTATTATAACGAATTTATAGCGTTATTTTTGTTGTTGTGATTTTTACTGCTATTTCACACCACTGTGCCGTATTTCATTACGTAAATTGCATTTCGTTCCGGCATAATTGCTCTGATTAATT
The DNA here is from genome assembly GCA_035043205.1 of Drosophila trichaetosa. NCBI lineage: Eukaryota > Metazoa > Arthropoda > Insecta > Diptera > Drosophilidae > Drosophila > Drosophila trichaetosa. Next base: position 1,083,487 of record JAWNNE010000502.1, read on the forward strand.
CCCATAAAAAGCAGTGGCCAGTGACTCCTTATAGCTCAACGCTGCACACCAACATATATGTACATATAAATATATATATAGACACATACATACGTATGCATATATACCATAAACGTAACTGGCAAACACAGATACTTACCCAGATATACACACACACATACATATGTACATACATATATACATTTCTTAAGCACACGTTGCTGAAGGAATCGCAAAAGTTAATAACTGCATGGGATTTATGCAAGCAAATATCATTTTCCTTTTTTCAATATATAATTTTCCTTTCTTACCCTCAGTTTTAAGTGCAATTCCTTTTCATCGAAGCCACTGAAACTCAAGCAATAATAATTTATTTTTTCACCTGAACTGATATAAGGGCAACAACAATTTCTTAACTCTTACACTTGCTGGCGAAAAAATGCAGTTAATAAAAAACAGAAAGCAATTTCACTTTTCCATTTTCTTTTCTTAAAGTCATTTACAGTTGACCCGAAATAAATAAATAAAATAAAAGGAAGTGAATCAATTTTATGATGCAGACTTCATTTAAAGTTCTCGTTATTGAACATCTTTTTTTTCTTTTTTTTTTAATGTAACAATTTAATTTAATATTAATCAACCTAATGAAAAGTTATAAAATATTGTTTTGAAGATTGAATACATAATAATAGGGAATTTAAATTAATAACTTAAACAAATAATTGGTTTTAACGTATTACAATATTACGTAACATCAAATATAGCATTTGTTTCATCATAACGATACTATTAGCGTCCAGCTGTCCAGAGGTCGCTGGTGTAAAGGCGCTTTAAGCGTCGACGGTTTGTATTCGACCATAGTGAGCAGGCCAATGGGTTAACATGGTTATGTAACCGGACTAATTACTGTCGGTACACAGAAGTCGTTGTGCAGCGTCATATTGCGCACATAGGGTGGGGGTGGAGCACTAGAGATGTCTCTTAGGACCTTGTTCTGCAGAACTTGAATGTGGTTAACCCAAGATTTTGCCGCTGTGCCCCAAAATGGAATCCCATATGTCCATGTGGGCACGATGATGCTCCTGTACACCAGCAGCTTGTGGCTCAAGCTGAGTTTGCTGGATGACTTCAGCAACCAGTTGAGTTTCGCCCTCTTGGATCTACACGCTGCTGCGGTGATCTGTATGTGTTTGCGCCAGGTAAGTTTCCTGTCCAGATACATACCCAGTTAGCGAACATGGTTCTCCTTAGGTATGACCGTGCTGTTGAGTGGGACGGTTGGACAGTTACCACTCCTGAGCGCTAATAATATTTTACCAACTTACTACTACTACTACTTTTCTTAAACAAACTTATAAGTGGCGAAATTGTTGGTTCCGAATTAATCAGCCAAGTTAGATTTACAGTCAAGATTTGGAAGTCAAGCAATTTTCACTTGTGGCAATTCTATCCATATTCCATGTGCTCCATTTATAATAACCTAATTCCTAATTCCCTAATTAATGGGGTCATTGTGTTCAATTAGAATTGTAATCTTAAGTCATTCACTTAATTGTTCGCAATTTCAACTAGAACGTCAAAATAATGAGACAATTATCTGGTTTACAGGCTATTGGCAATAAACACACAATGCCACATAATGCAGCACATACATAAAAGAGCTCATCATCTTAAGCTGTGTGTGGCCAGGCAACGCGACTTATGTGGTCATACTGTGGCTGTTGCACTGCCACACTCTCTCTGAGCTGAGCTGAGCTGCTTAAGTGCGCTTGCACTAAGCCGGATTAGAGTGCGTTAGAGAGCTGCGATTGCAGGCTGGGTGATTTGAGTCAACTAAAGATACATATATGAGATACGAGATCACAACTTAATTGGATTTGGCTTGAATGGCAACTTGAGCTATGTATTTAATTCCCCATTGCGTTTGGCTACTTCAACGTTAAACGTTTGCCAAGATGCCTGCAATGCGGTCTTGCTATAATTCAATAAACTTGAAGTAGATTAGCTTGATGCATTAATGTAAACCAAAACCACAAAAGTCATTTGACAAACACCAAATCCAATAAACATTCAACAGAACACACACACAAAGGCAGTGTCTGCGTGTGTGTGTGTGTGTGTGTGTGGGTCAACTAGTTGAGACATCAATTAATAAAGCAAATAGCGGTTAACCGCTTGATAACTAATTAGTTTGCATGCAAAGAATACAGATTGAGAAATCTGCAAATGCAATTAAAATTTGCTTAGTGAGCAAATCACCCAGAAAACACTTTTTGGCACAATTAAGTTGTGCATATTTTGATGTGGTCCACAAAGACCCAAAATCCAAACCAAACTGTTGCCCAAGAGAGAACCTGCGTATGTGTTTAGACAGAGCGCGTACGTGCTCCACTCGGGATTGGGCTGGGCTTAGGTTCGGGTTTGGGTTTAGGTTTGTGCTTGGGCTTATGCAAATGCAAATGAAATAAGCCTTGCCAGACCAACAAGTAATGAAAACTTCTGTCGACACATGAAAACGTTGCTCTATGAATACCCTAGACTCGAATCAAGAATTAAAATCATAACTATTAAATGGTTGAGTATATGTTAGAGTATAATTTAAACATGATTTGCGAGCCTCAATTGCAATACTAACTTTGAATGTATTTTCAATCGATGGGTCAAATAATGAATAGAAAACCAGTTAGTGTAAAAGAAATTTTTGATCCGTCGCTAAAATCACTTGTTGAGAAATAACTTTTGCTTTAATATGTTTTCAATTTCTTATCTTGAGGTCAAGACATGACCTGGTTTTCGAAAAATGGTTCATTTTTGAAATAGTTCTGGCAATGGAAAATCCTAATCCGATCCCAGAAGCACTTTTAAGGTGAATGTCGTATTATTTTAAGCCTCAAACCATGATTCATAAACCATAGTTTATTTCTTGGAACTCGATTTGTACATGTATATGTTATATATCAGCCTACATCAGATTACAGGATATCTTCTGCTCTTGCACGCTCTGACTTCCTCAGTGCTGTTTCCACATTTGTTTATGCTGCTTGTAGCTGCCCCAAAAACTAACCCTCCCCTTTCCCCACCATTCCACGAATTGTTTTTGGAGCATGCCTGCGGCTTGATCCACATTCATTAAGTAATTTGTAACCACAAAATTTAATATGTTTCCAACGCTATTTATCTAATGCTTGTCATTCGACGCCATTTGGGCAAAATGTGTCCCTTTTTATGGTGGGCTTGGGGAGGGGGAGGTCGGTTTTAGCATTTCTAACCCTTGACCTTTGATTGACTGACAAGTTGCCCTTAACGAGCAACCCAGCAGCTTTTGTCCGCCTCTATCAAGTATGATTGCGGTGGTTAAATTGTTCTCGTTCAACATTTTGGGTTCCCGATCTAAAAAGGCTGAAATCAAATGAAATTCTCATTCCCCATTTTCACTGCTCCACCTTCCACTCCCACCTTCGTCCCTCCTGTAGTCTATATCCATTTCTTGATGGGTCCTTGAAGTATATCCGTGCTGGATGCACGCGTGTCTCTCTCTAGCTAAACACCCCTCCACGCTCCTCTCTGCTCTACCTCGACTGTATCTCGGTATGTTTTTCAAGCCGTCTTCGCCTCGAGCTATAGTGGTTTTTTCTCCCTCTCTCCTTCTCTCTATCTCTCTCTCTCTCTCTCACGCTTTGCCTCTCATTTTGGATGTGTGTTGATTTTTGCTTTTGTGGCTCGAAAATGTTACGTTTTATCATATACCCTGCTTGATTGTACTCAAAGCGTATATGCTGAGAGGAAAGGAAGCCATTAGAATAAATTATTGACTGAAATGCAGCTCCTTTCAAAGGTAAACTGAGCCACCAAAATCTTTAATCTACAGAAGATTAAATTACTAATTACAAAACAAACAATTTTACGAATTTATGGTTTTGAACGTTTTATTCTCTCCTTGCAGGGTATCGCTTAGTCGTATATAGTCATTTTTATTACAGATCCAACATGTTCTTTGTGCTCGTTCTTTTTATGCTTTTTTTAACCGATTCGCGTTTACCCTGTATTATGTAACCATCAAATAGGGTATGCCCATATTAGACAAAATATTTGACTAATATTGCTAGTCATTTTTTTGGTCTTATAAGCAGTCCATACTTTATACATTTTTTGCATTGAGTCCTGCACACATTTATACTCAACATGGAATGTCCTTAGAGGAGTTTCCTATTTGAAAATTACATGAAAATTCCTCATCAGTGTTAAAATAAATAAAAGTTTTTCAAGTGCATAAGGCTCCACAATAATATTATTAATAATAAGTACTCACAGTTCAGTTCAAAAATTAACTTCATACTTATAAAGGGTATCTACTTGTCGAGCACTTGACACATATCTTGTCTTTAATGCACTGTTCTTGTTGCTGTCGAGTATTTCATTTTATGCGAAAGCGACAAATTGTGCGTGTTGACGGTAGGAAATGAATGTCGTCTGTGTGACATGTTGACAAAATATTGAAATATATGTTGGATGAAAAAGAAGAGGAAGCACACACACACACGCACACACACACACACACACAGAGACAGAGACACAGATGAAGCACAGATGATGTGTGCTCATTCTGTGGGCGTATTTGCCGCATATTCGACATATTTGGCCATAATACAATTTACGCTTGTTCAGATTCAACTTATGTGCACATATTGCCTAAGAATGGAAATCAACTTAAAAGAAAGAACATATTTCCCGCACGTTTCCTCAACACAAGTAACAATTTTTAATATATATTTCCATATGCCTACAGCAGTTGGTGGTTTCTCATAAATTTGATCTACTTCTTGTGGGTGTCCCCCAAAAGCAAATAAAAGTACAAACAAAAGTTTATTTTTGGAGTCAGGGTTAACAAACCCTTGTCATCTCTTCAAATTCAACCGACTTCATTTGAGCTAGCCAGACAATATTTAATAAGCATCATGATCATCATGCGATTACCATCTAGAATCGATTAAAATATGTGACTATCCACACACAAACACACTTTAATCGAAACTGATACCCAAACACAATGCAAATATTTATGCTTCAGTCTGTAATCTTTTATCAGCTGTGGGCTGCACACAATGCCAACTATTTGTATATATATATATATATATATATATCTATATGAAATTCACAGGCAATGCATATTGTATAACCAAGCGAAAAGCAATAGACAGTTAAACAACCTGGGGTCAGGATCAATGCTCGAACATAATACATGTATGTGCACCTTATGGTATATCCTTATTTGGTTTTGCCTTTGCTCTGGCGTTTGTTGGTTGCACCATCAGCAAATAAAGTCAACACCATCGACAAATATAAGCACACACACACACCCACGCACACACACACTCGCACACACACACACACTTAAAGTTAAGCGACAAGTTTGGGAAGCAACTGTGGCAACAAATTGTACTATGTAAAAATCCTTTTAGCTGCCGGCACAAAAAATTCCTTAACAAATATTGTGTTTCTGTGTGTGTGTGTGTGTATATGTGTGTGTGTGCAGGTTATTTCTTTTTTCTTCCTTTCCGAATTTTGTTATTTTATTTTTAAATTTGCCAAGCAAAAGCGAAAAATGAAAAACGTTGCCTTTGTGCCTGGATTTTTAGTCCAATGTGACTTCATTTTGGCATTTTTATAGGCAAAGGTTCCCAATAAAGAACAGGAATTCTTGCGCCAACCACAAAACAAATATAATATGCGATACACTGCAAAATAAGCCAAGCGATTTCTTTGCTTATTAACTAGGAGTGTGAGGCTACAAAGTTTGACTGTGACAAAATAAATATATTTATTTTCAGGCCTGCTGTTTTACCTTGACAGAAGTATTGACTTGTTGGTATAAGGATTTCACACTTGGCTTAATTAACATTTGTTCTATGATTGATTTGACTACCATCTATGCTGATGGTAGTTGTATTAAAACTAGGTTTGACTTGCTCAAATCAAATAATGTTTTTATATTTATTTTAGCCATTTTCGTTGTGTGTATTTCCCGCTCCTATTGCCAACGCGCCAACGGAGCATCAAATTTACAATATTATTGCTCCCTGTTGAACATTTGTCTCTGCTTTACAACCAAGCCATACAGCTCCCACCTCGCAACAACCAGGCCCCTCGGCATGCCTTTCTGTGCTGCTTGAAGCACGTTCGGGCAATTGTTTAAGGCGGCTAACAAATTGCGCGTAGGACAAGTTACCCGCTGCTGGCCAATGAATAATGCCCCAACAATTTTTTAAAGCCACCATTTGCGTAAACTATTCCTAGATATAAGTTTACTCTAGCAGGGCGTATTTTTTATTATTTACAAGCTTGCAACGCTTTGTCACAGACACCAAAGAATATATGTATATATATATATATATATTCTTGATCAACATTAATTGCTGACTCGATATGGCTCCTCTATTTTATATATCCGTTTCTGTACTACCTGCCTATATCGGATAGACTCAATCTTTCACTTAGGAAAGAAAGTTTAATTCCTGTCTGAAAAAACTTTTTTGTTAACCAAGATATCCCTAAGCAAACATTAAAGTTGTCTATTATTATTATCTGTTATTATCTATTATTATCTGCCATTATCTGGACAGAAAAAAATTATCGACTTGGATCACTATTAAAGCTAAACAAATTCAAATATGTTTTATTTTTCTGCTTTAATATATCAGTTATCAAAATCGAACAATTGTAAGAAGACAAAAGTTGGCTTTCGCTCTGCAAGGGTATCTTAAGTTCGGTTTGAAAAAGAGGTCCTGTGCCCTTTTACTTTATTCATATTTTGCCTGCTCGCATATTCATGAATTTTGTGTTGTCGCTCATTCATCTTCGCGAATAAGTTTCCAATATTTTCTGGACTTTGTGTCGTTGCTCATTTGCAGTAAAAAAGGAGTGTCCTAGTTATGGCCCCCCCCAGCCCGCCCATTGGGCTTCTGGCAAATTGTATTGATTTTGACTTGGGCATGATTTTTATGAGCAGCCAGCTTCGATCATGCTCCCTTTTTGCTCAGCTTTGCTTTGCTTAGCTGTTGCTTTTTTACTGTAGCTTGTTAAATGCTCAGAATATTTGTTTTGTTTGTCAAGTATTTTAGCCCTGCTATTGAGCTTGTTGCCAACATTTTTCGAGAATGTGCTTTGGCTTATGAAATTGTGTACAAAGTAAATAAATTCAGTACTTTACTTTATTCACTTGCTTTATTTTTAAAGTGCGCTTTAAGCAGCTGCCGCTTAAAGTATTTGTTGATTGTCCCATCGGCTTCGAGATGGCAGCGTGCTGAGTTTCTTCTCCACAATATCAAGTACGCGACCAAAGCTACGAAGATTTTGTAGAGAGCTAAGACTCTTGAGAGCAAATCTCAATCTTATGTTTAGCATTTGATCCATGCGTAAATTCCTCACCTCATTCCTCATTCCTCATCGTGCCTTACTCACGACAAAAAGCACGACGTGAGCACCTCGCTCAAAAGTAAGCAGCTTTTCCGAAAACCCTTGAACAAAAATGAAAAATGCGACATTGATTGGTTTTCCATATAACGTTACAGATTCTTTATTTAGTTCTTGTTTTTTTTTTGGTTTTGTTTTGTTTTGTTTTTCACTTTTCTTTTTTTTGCATTTTGTTGCTTTTATAATAATTTCCGTTTAATATAATTGCAGTTGTTGTTGTCTGTATAAATGTGTGTGTGTAAAAGTGTATGCCTGTGTTTATGTGTGTGTGTGTGTGTGTGTGTGTGTGTGTTTGTATATGTGTGTTGTTATTGTGTGTGTTTGTGTGTATAATCTGCCTTAAATTAAGATTTCTCATGCTGCTTACACAATTTTCCCACAATTTCTCATTCATTTGCATGTAGTTTTTTGCACAGTGTAAATTGTGTAGAGAATTTGCATTGCATTTTTCGTCGCACTTTTTAATTTTACTTCTTTAGTTTTCGCTTTGCATTTTAGTACTTTTAATATTACTCGTAATTTATTCATAATTTTTGTTTGTTTTTTTTAATACTAGTCGCCATTTTGTTTATTTTTCCATTTTCTTTTTTTTTTATATATATTATTTTTAATTATTTTTACTGTATATTTAAGTGATTTTACATAATAATGTACTTATATGCAAATTTATCTAAAACTGCATTGGAAATCGGCTTTCGGCTTTTCGGTTTTCTGCTTTTTCTGGTTTTTCTCGTTTTTTCTCGTTTTTCCATTTCATTTGACTCAATTGTGAATGCCATTTTGAATTTTCTACAGAGTTGTTGGTATTTTTGTTGGTATTTTTTGTTGTTGTTGTTGTTGTTTTTGGTAAAAAATGCATACATTATAAATACATAGTTATCAAATAGTATGATGCCTCGCAATGTGTGTGTGTGTGTTTTTATTTGTTATATTATATGAAAGTGTGCATTATATATTTATATGTATGTTTGTATGTGTGTTCTGCTTGTTATGTATGTATGTATGTATATGTTCTCGTATATGCCTCTAACTTACGTTACAAAATATATAACAAATATATGTGTGTCTGTGTTTGTGTGTGTAAATGATTATTTAATGTATTTGTCCCATTCTATATCAATATCGTAAGATCTGGCAACTATTTCCCATTTGTTAGAATGTGTTTTTGAAGCAGCGTGTCAAACGGAAACGTATTTCGTTTCGGTTTCCGGTTCCGCTAAAGTTTAAGAATCAATTATATCGGCTCCTCTAACTAGTTCTGATTTCAGTTCTGGATGTCAATCGGTAAAGTTTCGTTTCCGTTTCCGGTTTGACACGCTGCCTTTACAGTAATTTATAAGCCTAAAGATAAATGCAGAATTTATATTGTTATCGAATTTTAAATAAAAGTATGCCAAAAAGAAGCAAACTGCAATCCCAAATCAAGATTCGTTGAATTTGAAGTCTCGAAATTGTATTCATTATTTAATTGGCAGTGTTTAAACGTGTTGTTGTTGTTGTTGTTGTTGCTGTACCGTTTGTTCAGAAGCATTAGAAATGAAGTGTATGCAAAATATATATATATATAAAAAGTTTCGCATCAATATAAAAATTGTGTCGTTTTCCATTGCTATGTCGTGGCTACTTTATATTGAATTTCGTTTATATATGTAATTGTAACAGTAAAGTGCTTTTAAAATTGTTTGAATTGGAAACAAGTACAGCAAAGTTTTTGCATATTATACTTTTTTTATATATATTTTATTTTCTCAATTTGTTATTTTGTTTTTGTATTATTTATTTTTCAATATTGTGTTCGCTGTATGGTTTAACAATTACGTTAAAATCTTTGCACTTTTCAATAGTCAACTCTTGTTGTAGTTTTTTTTCTTCTTCTTCTCTATATTAATGCTTTAATGTATTTTTTTTGGTTTTTGGGAAGAAAAATGATAATTAACTGTTGTTTTAGCTTTAGGAATCTGGGCAGTTTTGTTGCCTGGAAAACGGTGTGATTTATGCACTAGATTTGTTTGCAGTGTATTGGCTGACTCGACTCAACTCAAAACACATCAAATCAACAAAGTAATCGCCAAAACTGGCTTCCCAATTCGATTTTTTTCTCTATGTATATATGTAACTACTATTGTGGTGTATATATATATATATATATATATATACGTTGCATGCAACAAATGAAACAATAAACGTTTTGGAATATGTATTGTTTTTTTTTTGTTTTGTTTTTTTTAATTGCACTCATAATTGTGGCTCAACATGTGCCTAAAGTTGCGGATTTGCGGATGTGGGGCAAAAACCAAATTCAAAAGTGAAGCGACCCAAAAAACAAAACACATTTTTTACTCGCTCTCGTGTGGAAAAGTTTAGTTTTAAATGCAGTTGGTTTTTTGTACGAGTAGTATTTATATAAATATATATATATATATATGTATATATATATATATTTATGTGAAGTGTGTTGTTAGGTTTGTTTGTTTGACTTTCTCTTCAGTTGCCGTTTTCCATTTGTGTTTCTAGTTGAAATGACTTAATAAGACTTTTAGGTTCTGCTACCAATTTCGTATGCTTTAATTACTTGTTGCTTAACGTGCTAAAAACTAATAATATATACAATGTAAAATACTTTTCCAATTTCCTCATAATGGCTCTTCTTCTCGTATGTTTCTCTCTCTCTTTAAGTATTTCCATTTTTTAATTATATCAATTGCGCTAAGTTCATCTAAAGGTAATTTTTTCGTTTTTTTAATCGTCTTTAGCTGCTGCCAGACACATTTTTCGTCTACTACTTTTTTCTTCTTCTTCTTCTTCTTCTTTTAGCTTAGGTTTTTGTTTTAGAATATCATTTTAGGAGTATTTTTTCATCTTCATGTTCTTAACTGCTTGTGGAAAGAATTGGGGTTTTAGCCTTAACTGTTTGAGTTGGAGCGTTTCATTATTTTGTTTTTGTGTATTTCTAGTTTTTTTTTTTTAAATTTACTCGTAGTGATACACAAGTGTGGCGACACACGTAACGCCCTTGTTAATGCCAGTTAAAAATTGTTGAAGATTTTTCTTCTTTTTTTTTATATATATGTGTATAATTTTTCCGAGTTTGCTTTTTCTCATGTATATATATATGTACTTGTTATGATGGAACGAAAACAGTCTTTGGGTATTCATTTATATAAATTTTAATTATGCTTTTTTTTGTATTTTTTCTTTGCTTTTCTTTTAATTTTAAATCTTAAAAAGAAATTCGAATTGGAAACAATATATAATACTCAGTTAAGTAAATTTAAATATACTAATTAAATTAAACAATAAAATAAAGTAAAAGTATTTTGCTGGGCCTGAAGCGCCTGAATGACTCCGCTCGCTGGCCAAAAATGATGGATGTGTGTGTGTGTGTGTGTGTGTGTGTGTGTACTTAAAATAATAATTACAAAAATATCGCAAAAACCTAAAAAGTAATATGCACAACATATATAAATACGTATAAATTTATAATGTGTCAATTAATTGGAAATTCATTTGCTCATTTGCTCGCGCCTAAACTAAACTTTGGTATGCTCTCGCTCCCATTCTTCCAGCTGAACTTCCTCTGTCTCGGCTTCATCATCATTCATCATCATTCAACGCATTTTCGATATTTGCGTTTCTACACACTTAATAAATTAATTATAATAATTGTTAAATTTAAATGCTGATGAAGTATTTTTTACAAATGTCATTTTACGTGTGTCATATGTGTGTGTGTTTTCACTTTTTTTTGTTGTTGTTTTGTTTTTGTTTTAACTTAAGGTTGCTTTTGCCATGCTTCTTTGGTTGCGCTTCTTTGTGTCTGAGTCAGCTGTGGGTATCAACGATTCCTACGATTTATCCTAACCTCATCTCTCGTTTAGTACGTTTTTTAAATGCAACTTTTTGTGGCTACTTAACTGCGCGCTCTCCTCATTTCAGTTTCGGCATACGTCTCCCACTTGGTTGGGCTTGGCTGGAAACTTACAATTCGAGCTCGGTATTATGTGGATTGGGCGCCTCGGGGCCATACATATTGGCCAGCTTATCGAATCGGGGCCCCCAGGCGCCGAGGTAGTCGTACTCCTGCTGCTCATCATCGGTGCCTGCAATCAGCAATAAGTATTCAGAAATTATGTATTATTATGTATAAAAAACTAGAAGTCATTATCTTTTATACCCTGAACCCATTAAAAATAAATAAAAATCGGCTGATAAAGTTGTGTAAAGTAAGCGTAAGGAAACATTTCCGATACGTTAAGTGTATCTAATCTGTTTGTCGATCTGCATGATTCAGCTGAACTCAGATACTGTTTGAAATATAGTCATCAAATGTGGAATGTAAATCTCGTATCAAGCTTACCAAATCGTATCGATAACATCGATTATCGATAGTAATAAAAGCCACCATTTATAAGATATATTTTTCTAATCGGTTTTTCTCTGTTTTACTTTGCCAATATATCAATTAGCTGTTTGAATCTCTTCAATGTAATATTTAATATTTGGGTTCAGGGTATCTAATAGTCGACTATTTTTGGTTATTTAAAAAATAAGTTACTTAGTATTCTGTGTATATTTTTGATTAGTTACACCCAATATTCGGCGGTTTTTGAGCGTTGCTGCCCTGTAAATAAGTGCAAAAAACAATTTCAAAATAAATTCAAATGTTTCTTGGGTTTTTTTCTTGCTACTTGATAGCCTACATTTTGGGGCAGGGAGCAGCTATTGAATCAGCTACTACTTCATTTGTGTGGAAACTGCCGCAATATTGGGTGCACAATCTAGTTGTCATGGTGAGTTTTTAATAATGCTTATGGAAGAATAATGATGGAATGTATCCATTGTTGGGAGACCCACCTGAGGCCAACGAGCTGAGCGAACCAGCTGTGCTGCCGCCGCCCTCATACGCATAATTGCGCAAATCATCGAAGGGTGGCGCATTCGGATCGCCATCGGCCCGCTTTTTATGCTCCTCGATGAACATGCCCACGTTTGGCTCCTGGCCGGGCATTAGCTGCATCACGGGATCTGCAAAAGGAAGAGCGAAAAGATGGGGCATGTTCAAGCATAGTTGTGTGAGAAAATCGCAGCTCACAAAATGTAAGAAGAAACACAAATTATAAATCGAATACTTACACATTATTGGCATCTTCATGGGTGCCAGTTCTGGTGGCATTGGTCCACCAATTGGAATCTGCAGTGGTGTTATATCGAAGGCAGTCATATCATCCTCACCGCCGCCCTCATCGTCATAGTTGATTATGTTCTCGCGTACATCGTCATCGGGTCCAGGATATTTGATGTGCGCCTCTCGGCGTCGATTGTAGACCACAAAGACCAGAACGAGTACTGTGATTAGTCGAAATACAGTTGGTTTAATAAGTTGACGCACTCGTTTGCACTCACTGTCCATATCAATATGCAACAACAACTGTGCCAAGTTACTACAAATGCAATAATCCGTCGCATGCATGCAAAACGACATTTAAATGGTGACTTTAACTAAAGCAATTTTGACTTTTTGCAATCGCAAAAAGATTCTTAATTAAATTTTGGCAAAGAGCACCAAATTGGTAAAAAAAAAGAAGGGAAATGCATAAAAAATTCGTATATCCACTACAGAAAGAAACACATGCACAAACTTGCTCAAAATGAGAAAAAATATAAAAGTGGAAAAAAAATAAAATAAAAAATTGAATCAAAATAAAGTTTGCAGAAGTTTGTATACACTGGATTTTGTGGCAAGAAGAGCAGCTAATGTCAGACAGTTAAGCATAAACTTAATTTTAGAATATGAAAATATTAATTTGAGAAAAATAAATATTACTATAAATAACTAAGCAATGTGGAGTTTTTTACAGTTGTACAAAAGATAGTTAGTTAAGTTTGATATCAAAGAGATTTTTTGCGACCAATTTTAAGCTTACAAATTAAAATTTTGCTAGAATCGAATTTTTCTGCGCTTTTCCGAGTTCTTGCAATATTTATTTATGCTTTTCTTTAAAGATGAGGTTAACCCGGAAAATCTTAAGCTGCTGTTAACTTTGGGAGTGCTTTTGGCTCGCTTCCGGCAACAAATGTTGATCAAAAATGTCAGCTTTTGCTATGCGTTACACACTTGCTGACAAAATAACAATACCCTCGCTAAGCAAGGGCATTTAAATGTGCAAACAATTACGGCGCATATTGTCTCCGCTTGCTCCCTCTCGCACTTCATCCCTTACCCCCTCTCTCTTTCGCTTTTCCGGTCTACGGTTTGTGGCTGTAATTGTGACTGTCAAAATGCCAAAATCAAGCTGCAAGCAGGCAACAAGACCAGCAGCAGCAGCAGCAGCAGCAGCAGCAGCGGCAGCAGCTGGCGACTTTGCGTCGCTTTATCTTGGCCAACTTGTGTTGACTTGTTTTCATTTTCATTTTGTTTCGTTTCAGTTGCGCTTTATTTTGTGCTGCGTTTCATTTGGGTTTAGCCTCTGCTGTTTTTGACTGCTGTTGCTCGTCGCTGTTTTCTAATTTGGTGTGGCGCGCATTTCCAACATATTGCAGCATCTGTTGCACAGCGCAAAGTTTCTTTGAGCGCCTTTTTTCTTTTTTTGTTTTTGCCGCAACCGTACAAGCTTAACCCCAACGTCATTTCTAGCCAAGAAAGAGAGAGATAGGGAGAGAGAGAGAGAGAGAGAGAGAGAGGGGGAGGGTGGGAGAGTTGGCTAACAAAAATGGAAAGAAAAACTTTTACCCAAGCAGCTGGCAATGGCCAAAATGGACGTCGCGTAATTGCAATTATTGTCTTACTCAAACTCGCATTTCTCACGATTCGCTCGATACCCACATGAATATACATTGTTCAACACTGGACTCCTTCAAAAGGATTGGGTAAACATGCACACAGAGCAAGACTGTCCATTCATGTGCGTCCATTCATTCAATAAACTTTAATTTATGTGCATCGCTCGGCCGCATGCAATTTGCGGAAATGACTTTTGAAGTTATTCCCCTACTCCGCCTCCGCCCGGCTTGATGGGCGTGGCCAATTGGCTTAATTAATTTTCAGGCAAAAGGCGATTCCATAAATATTTAAATGATATATGTTTGATATGCCAGCATTCTCTGCTTAAGCTCAACAGATGAATTGGCCATCATAATAAATCGTTTATTTTTTGGCTTGAATGCTTTTAACCAAAAGGTTGCCAAATTGAGCGCAAAAATAATATTTTAAGCTCCTACTTTAAGCTACTTAAGCAAAATGAAAAGCTTTAATAACATTTTGAGCGAAAAGTAAACTCAACTGTTAAACAACAATTAGTTGAGTAAATTAAACAATATGTGCATAAACATAAAATAATATTTAATTGCTTAAAGCTGAGTAAATGTTTGCATAAATGATTCACATTTCTGCTGGATTATTTTGCTGGACGAGTGTTAAGGCCAAGCAAAGGTTGTCCGTACTTACTTCAAAGACATTGTTAGTTATACTTAAGCATATTTTTGGGTCAGGCTTGTTAACCGTGGGTTAGTCGCACTTCTCAGCTCTGCTCCCTTGACTTTTGTATATGTATGTGTGTGTGTGTGTGTACTTACGTATCAGTGTGCTGAGGCAGAGCACGAGGGCAATGATAAAGTCACGTGACGGTGTCAACACCCCCGAGGCCAATAACTCCAGTTCGCAGTGCATGCCCGTGAATCCCAAGGGACACTGGCATTCAAACTTCTTGGGCGGATGATGATCGCGACATCGTCCCCCATTGCGGCAGGGGAACAGGAGGCACTCGTTCTCGTTGACGCAACTGCTGCCGGAGACTTTGTAGCCAGCCGGACAACTGAGTGCGTGACAAGCCCAAAAAAAAAAAAACACCCAAAAATTGATGTGTGTGTGTGTGTGTGTAGAGTTGTGTGTTGGTGTGTTTATAAAAGAGTGTTGGAAAACAAACAAAAATGGAGATTATTGAAAAATATATATTGTTGTACATCATGCAAGGCAAATGAGAGTAAAAAAGATAGTGTTGCAAAGTGTCCGTTTTTGTAGTTTAGTTGATTGAAATGTTTGGCTTTGAGTTATGGCAAAAGACTTTAAAATAAGTTATGAAAGATTATTTTAAGTTCTGCGCAACCTTTTATTCTTCGTTTACTTTTGCTTCTAAACACCATTCTCAAAAAGTCTTGAGAAATGTTTAGGTTTTTTCACTGGTTCACTGACGTTGTTTATTGTTGTTGCAGTTGTGGTTTTAGCCTTTTTTTTTGGTGTTATTACTTTGTGCTTTGGCGCGTTTCCATGCACCGTGTTTTTTTCACAGTTTCCATTCATAGTTTTTGCCAGCCAACAATTTGCTGTTGCTGTTGTTTGGTAACTTTATGCATTTGCTGTGGACATAACACACACAACACACTCCCCCGTAAAAAGTTAAGTGCACTTTTGTTTTTCACTTGCACTTGTTTTTTTTTTTAGTTTTCTTGTTTTTCTTCTTTTCTTGTTTTGTTTTTTCTTGTTTTGTTTTTTGTTTTATGATTATGAGGCAATTGTTGCTGACAGAATTGAATAAAGTTTGGGTTTGTGTCTGGCTCTGGTTCTGGTTCTTTTCCTTGGCATTTGGCACTTGTGTAAGTTTTCTTTTGATTAGTTTTGCGGTGGTTTGAATTGGAATGGAAGCCAAATGCTAAATCAAGACAATACACAGCTTTTGGCACCCTTCTCTAATAGTTGTGTGTGTGGGTACACGTTTTAAATGGATTTTGAGTTTGCTAAATGCATTCACAAAAATGCATTCAGAAAGAAAACTTTTCACTATAATCATTTGAATGATATCGTAAAAATAGGAAAACTTTTGTGCAACTTATACCAATTTTGGTTTTCACTTCATTTTCCACTTAGCTGCCTCAGTGCTCAGTTGGGTGCAGCAATGCACAAATAATGACACAAATGTTTACCGATTTGGCCCCTCTTTCTCGAAAATCGGCTGACTTTGCTGCAGAATACTTTTCAACAGCAGACATTAGGCATTTTTGATATATTGACGATTATTGGGCAAATAGCTGAGACTTCTTGACCAACGAGCCAACAAATTCGCACACAAAAGCGCCGCACAGCGGGCAGTAGTAGCAGTAACAGCAGCAGCAGTAGCAGCAGTAGAAATATCAACAGAAGTTAGCAAGATGCCAGGAAGCAAAGGAAAACGAGGAAAAAAAAAGAAAAGCCAGCAAAAACTTTCACACTAAATCAGCGCCAGGCAAACAAGGAGCAAAGAAAAAGTTGCATAGTTTTTTGCGCAACGCCTTCCACTGATTGCTCCCCAGTGCGTAGTTAAAGCTGATCAAAAGTATATATATATACACATACATACATAGAACTATACTATATATATATATATATATATATATAAATGCATTTTTTTTTGGTGAAGCTTTGCCATATTTTACGTCATTAAGTTTTACTTAAAGTTGGCATGAAACAATTTCTTCGTATACCCTGTAGATATGAAAAGGGTTTATGGAAGAGTTGCTAGCTTATTTAGATGTTAAAGAAATTTGTTCATATCGCCCAACCTAAGAGGTGGGCATATCACTATCACTAAATATATTACTTCGCTGATTACAGGGTATCTCTTGGGAATCGCTAGCGCTCTCTAGTCTTGAGCTGTTTAACTTGACTTATTTCTTTACTTGCTTCTCTGGTTCTTTGAACATTATTTACCTATAAAATGTTTGCTCCAAACTTGAACTGCTTATATATATATATATATACACTCACACGACTTCTCGGAAAATGCTCTTAACTTGTATTTAAAAAAAAAAAAAAAGCACAAGATGAAAACTCGCAAGTGGCCGCAGACAAAGTAGAAGCCAAAAATTGCTGCATGAATGTGTGCACGTGTGTGTATGTGTGTGTGTGGGGTGTGTGTGTGTGGTTGTCTGCAAAATCCTCGTGAGGCTTCTCAAATGAAACTGGCAGCTCCTTTGAGCTCATGGTTATCCCACCCTCGCAGCGAGCTACTCCGTACAATTGCTGTGGAACTATGCATTATGTCTTCCTGCTAACTGTTTGCTCAAGTGGATTTAGTGCAACGTGATTTCTGTGTGCGAAGTCAATGCTGAAATCAGGCAATGCTCTTTCAGTTGGCAGAGCCTGGCCTTAACCTATCCCAACTTGGCCAACTTGTCAGTTTGCGATTGTATCTTTGACTGCACATTTATTATCTCCCACATTACCTGATGCCAGTCTTGGCTCTACTCTGGTCTTGCCCTTTTTTAAGTGCAACTCAGATGAGTGTGTGTGGGTGAGTGTGTGTGTGTGGGTGTGTTGAGGGGCGTGACACTTAAAGTTTTGCTCTTGTGGCGTGCATAAATCTGTCAAAGCACTTTAATTGTACTCAACAGGTTTTCAGCTCACATATATTTTCAAGTTATAACATCGAATATTTTTCATATATTGTGTTTTATATATATTTTTGTAACAGTTCTATTTGCAGGCACTGTTAAATATTTTACAGAGTTTTATATAAATATTCAGCGCAACAACATTGTAATAAATATATTTACTTGTCATAATTACAGAAAATGTTGAACAAATATTTGATTTGGTGGCATGGAACTACGTGGAACATGGTTATATGGAAGTACATACCTTTACCGTTTGCAATTTGATTCATTATAAAACATTTCAAAACATACACACACACACACATAGAAAACGGATTGTGGAGTCCTTTCAGGCAGAAACAGAAAATGTGCCATAAACAAATAATGCAAAAAAAAGGGTATTTTGACAGCGAATGATGTTGATGGAATGCAGATGAAGATGAAATTGGCAAAACTTTTGTGGATTTATTGCATGTTTGAACCGAAAAAAAAGAGGAAGTAAATATATGTATATATGTATGTATGTATGATGAAATAACAGTCACATGGCTGGCTAAATATCAAAAATATGTGTTTTTATTTAAATGAACAAATTCAGAATGCAGTGAACTGCGATTCATGGATGGATGTGCGACTGAATAATTGGATTTGTGCATTTGACATATGTATGTATGTACGACATCGATATATACTGGCTAAATGAGTTTCGAGTTTCAAATTAAATGAAATGCAAAATATAGTTATAGTTGAATTTTGTGGAAAAGAAAAGCCATGATATATGTATTATGGATGATATGTGATATGTGATTTACAGGTTTACGGATTTACGGATTTACGGATATATGGTTATTGGCATGAATGAGCAGCTAGTAAAAATTGCAGATTAAAAACGGTTTAAATGGGTAACAAGTGGAATAAAGGCAGGCGCTAAAGCACTAGTTGCTAACTATATATATATATATATATGTATGTATATAAATTGAGGCTAGTTGTTGTTGCATATAGTTATATATGGATATCTTTTGTTGTTGTTGTTGTTGTTGTTTAGGTTTTGATTGCTCACTCAGTATGATCAGCAGGCAAACGAGAATGGCCGCAAGGGCGCCCATGCTCAGCTTGAGGGTCTGACCCTCCTGCACCAGTTCACAGCTCTCGCCCCAAAAGCCGTCGGGGCAAATGCAGCGATAGCGGAGACGCGGCTCCAGATTGATGCATGTGGCACCATTCATGCAGGGCATATCGAGGCACTCGTTGCGATCCATGCAGCCCTTTGAATCGGGCGACATGATCCGTCCCTCGCCGCAACTATTGTTCGCATTCGATATCGAAATTGAAACAGTTAATCAAATTAATTCGATCTACTTAATAATTGTGATTTTTGATTTTTGATTTTGATTTTGATTTTGATTTCGATTTCAATTGATGGAGCAACGGATAAGCAAAAATATATAATTGATATAAATGCGCCAATAATGTTGTGGTTAGTTCGAAAGTAAGTCCAGCTGATTGAATAACCGTTTAACCGATTGCTGTTAACCGTTTGGCAAGTATCTGATAATTGGGCTTAAGGGCACGAAAGTCTTATAGCCTGATTGGTATTATTTCTGTATATTTTCTCTGTACTTTCAAGTTTAAATTAAACTTTTTTAAATTATTCATTCAAAGACAAGTTTTTATTTAAGTCAAGCGGAGATTTGACCACTCGCAAGACTCAGGTTGGAAACGGAATGGAATCAGATGCATGTGAATGTTAGAAATGTTGGCAATACGAAATTTCATTCGATTTGATTTAGGTACAATTTAAGTACTGCTATTTGAGCTTAACCGATTGCTGTTAACCGTTTAACATACAGAAAAGTAAAGCTAACAAAGTAGTTTGAGCCCTTAGTTTGAGCCCTTAGTTTGAGCCCTTAGTTTGAGCCCTTAGTTTGAGCCCTTAGTTTGAGCCTAAATTAATAAATTGATTCCTTGATTGATTGTTAAGCTATGGGAAAGTAGGAAACTGATGCCAACAAGTTATACATTGGCCCAGATTAAAGCAGAGCAATATTAGTCGTTGGCTGTTAACCGTTTTGACAAATAGGCAAGTTAAGGAAACAGAGGTGTTAACTGATTTCCTTTAGATCAGGTCGAATTGAAGTAGAGCTGTGCTCAATCGAAAGGTGAGTAGTGTTGCTAAATGCCACAAAAATTCATTGTGTGTGTGTGTGTGTGTGTGTGTTATTGTGCCTGGTGAAAAAGCGTGAATACAATGTGTATGTACAGTGGCGTGACAGAGAGAGAGAGATAGATAGAGTGTGAGAGAGAGAGAGGGGGGAACATACGAAGCATATCGAGATTGTGAAAGGCTGGCTGGTCCTAAGACCTAATCCGATTGTTTTGTCACGCAACGTTAACAGCCTCACTTTTGTATTTGTGTATGTGAGCCAGGCCAACTGGCTGGCTAACTGGCTGGCTAACTGGCTGGCTAACTGGCTGGCTAACTGGCTGCTAACGTCATTTGATAGGCACACAATGAGCTTTACTCTGTTGACCTCGCACAATTTCGCCTCTTTACTTTCTCTCACTTTTTTGTTGGTTTATTTTTTGGGGCAGCCTTTAATTGATTGAGCCTATCAAATGTTCAACGGCCTCAAATGCTTGCCACTGCTTCTTATATTTTTTTTCGATGTCTGCTTGATTTTTGTCTTGATTAATTTTTGTGGGCGTCATTTCGATATTGTTTTTTTTTTTTATACAGTCCGAGCAGTCGAATTTATTGTAAATTTATTAAATTTTTTCTTTTTTGCAATGCGAAAATGTATTTTTGAGCTTGCTGCTAAGTGAAATACTTACGTGCACTCGTAGACATTCCAGAGATCCACACACTCGAAGGGATCGGGGCAGATGACATTCGAGCAGGGCTTGTTCGAGGGGCAACCCTTCTCCAAGTTGCGCGCCATTGTCGCCTGGCCCCACTGGGTGCCATTCATAGCCGGTGGCAGCGGCAAATGTTTGCCCTCCAAACTGCAAGCGAGAGAAAGCGGAAAGAAAGCACAACAAATTAAGACGATTATTTCGAGGAGCGCAAAGAAAGTGCAACGAAAAGGAAAACTTTATAAATACTCAAATTTAATTCTGCATAAGTTGCAAAGTTGCGACTGGCAACAACTTTGCAGCGCTAACTTTTGTGACTCGGTATGCTGCAACAAGAAGTCTTATTAAATTAAGTATACGCACCGTATATCATCGAGACAGCTCTTCTGATAATCCGCGTAGACTTCAAAGGTGCGCACACCGGTATACTCGGCCTTGCCACCCGCATAGACACCCTCCTGCTTGTCCACCAGCAGCCACTGATGTCCCGAGAACTCAAAGGTTTCATTATAGCGCCGACCCTCGCCGCCATCCAGTTCCAAGGTGGCCGCGGAGCCATAGCGATTGATGCGCACCACATGCCACTGGCCATCGTTGACCGCTACCGAGTTGAGCCACAAGTCCTTCTCCTCGGTGCGCAACGAGTTGAGATTATAGCGGAAGTGCAAACGAGCCTCTTTAATCTCCAGTATGCCGTATTCCCGATTGTGCTGATCACTCACACGGAACAGTTCGCCGTGCTCCTCTCTGGTGCGGAACCGCAACTGAACCTGTGTGCTGAAGCGATCCGGTTCGAAACTCAGAGCATACTTGACATAACTCTGCGCCTTGAAGGTGGTGGGCACGGTGGGTATATTACAGGCCGGGCCCGTCCAACCTGGTCGACAATGACAACGTGCCTCCGACAGCGAACCGACACAATTGCCATGCTCCCAGCAGCGTGCTGTGGTCTCCGTCTGAGCACAGACCTCCTCCGTCTGCGGGCAGCCAGCGACACTGTTCCTGCTCAGTCCCGGATGCGCCAGATCGTAGAGCTTGGAGTTATGCACCAGATTACGGATGCAGCCATCGAAACCCTTTGCCGTCGGCATATAGTGCCAGAAGTAGAGCGACTGCTCGAACTGCTCCCGATACAAGCCGCCCACCTGGAGTGGTGCATTCACATTCAGATACTCGCTGAAGGGCGGAATTGCACCGCGTGCCTGGCACGAGGTATCATCGAATTCGGGCGGGGTGCCGTCCTCCATTTCGCTGATGTCCGCCGATTTGCAGAAATCGACGACCATGCGAACATCCTCCGTGTCCCAGAACAGATCGATACGATGCCATTCGCCATCGTCCAAAGTTTTCTTCGTCTTCACGCGCAACTCGAGCGTGCCGGAGCCAAAGTCCATGAGCAATCGCGGATAGCCGCGCTCCAGTTCCAAAGCCACAAAGTCCGAGATGAGCATCTCGTCACGTTCGGGCGGCACAATCGGTCCATTGTAGATGATCAGACCATCCGGCTTGCGCGTAATGAACTCCAGACTCAAATGCGATTCGTCGCACATCTCCAGGGGTGGATACCAGGCCCATCCGTTGCCACGGAAACTGCGCGTCGTCTGCTGGCAGCGCGGACCTGTATACCCTGCCGGACACGAGCAGTGCGGCCCGAAGCGTGTGTCCACACAGCGACCACCATTGTGACAGGGAGTTGTGCGACACGACTCGGGCTTGGTGAAGTTCCTCGCACCACACGTACAGTCGGCAATCGTGTCCACTCGCACTCCGACCAGCGCCGTCTTGTTGGCATTGACCATGTAGGGCAGCGAGCTGATTTCGAGGGCATTGGTGCAGCTGCCCTCGCACATCTGGTTCTCGTAGAGGCACTCATCGATGCCGACCATAGTGATGTTGATGCCCACATCCTTTTCGATCTCCTCGCGATGCATCAGCACAATCCCGTTGAGCCGCACCGGCTTGTAATACGGCGAACCGTGTGCCGAGAATCGCACATCGGTCAATGGCGGATTACGGCGCTTCAGCTGCACACTAAATATATCCACATTCTCGCGTTCCGTATTGAGCAGGTCAGCCAACTTATCCCGGAAGCGGTCCAGCTTGGAGCGACTCAAACTCTGGGTACGATAGTTCCAAACGCGTATAAAGTCCTCATCGGAGATGCCCGACAAACGCACCGATCCCGAATTGATGACAGCCTCGTGCGGTATTTCCCGGACCATAACGGTCACATTTGCCGGCACATCGGTCTGGGTGTGCTTCCGATCGTAGACCTTGAACCGGAGATGATAGCGACCCTCTCGAGTGCCCGCTCGCATCGTGACCATGCCGGAGTCCTCGTCGAGCTTGAAGCGCGGATGTTCCTGGGCCTCCCAGTAGAACTTCTTGTCGGGCAAATCCCAATCGTCCAAATCGTAGACATATACTCGACCAACTGGCGTATCCGGCGATTGTCCCTGATAGTTGTACACGAATATATCCTTTGAGCCGGGCTGCATTTTGTTGTCGTTCACATCGCCAATGATCACGGTCAATGTGCTGGTGCCCGTCATAGCCGGTGAGCCGTGATCCTTGATCACAATCGGTATCATGTACTCCTTCTGTTGCTCCCGATCGAAGGAGCGCAACGATGAAATCACAGCCATGCCATCACCATTGGCACCCTCTGCAAATGCAAGGAAAGGGGTAGATAAAAAGGACATGTTAGAAAGGTATTCAGGACACAATTTATAAGCATCCCTTCAATTGCATCTGATTTTACTATCTGTGCTTATATATATATATATATATATATAACCCAACAATTTGCTGGGTGGTGTTTCTGACACTATTTCTTAACTCGAATTAGTTTTTTATAGTTTCACTTGAACAGTTCTAAAGTAATTTGTGTGGCACACAAAACTCGAGTTCTGTTTGCAACTCGTTGGTTGGATAATTGTGGATACTTCTGGCTGACAGGTGCAGCTTTGCAGCTAAGCTTTTAAAAGCATTTTCTGGTTTAATTGTGCACACAGGGAAGGCAGCATGGTGAATGGCATTTCCCTAGTTATACCACTCACAGCACACCACAAAAAGTAAGTACCTTTATTAGCACTCGTGTTTCCGTTTCCGGCTGATTGCAGACCGGAGGAGTTAAGCAAAGGCAACAATCCACATTTGCCTGCCATTTGTTGCAATTACGCCTTTGAGCCAACAATTGTTGCTCTCTCTGCCTCCCTCTCTCTCTCTCTCTCTATCTTTCTCACACCCCTTATTCCCAGCCACGCCTTTTCGCATATTTTCTTGTTGTATTTGCAACTGGTATTCTGAAGGGGCCCAAAACGCACATTTCAAATGTATTTTTAAAGACACTCCATAGTGTGTTTTTAGCCAAATTGTATGCAAATATGTTCACCAGACAAGGCCAAAACACACACACATACACACACAGACACTTGCATGTGTATATGTGTAAAGTGTATACAGTCAGTGTTGGCGATTTGGCTAATTTTGCAAGTGTCAAACACATTTTTCCTACTTTGAAGTCTGCTAAAGACAACTTTGTGTCAAATGTACGCAAAGTAGATCTAAAAGTCTGCTGCGGATATTAGCTATATACTATATATATATTCAGTTACAAAGCAAATGGATTTCAAGCCAATTTTCAGCTTGATTTTAACATTTATTTCCCTTCAAAACTAGCTTTTTTTTTGGCCAACTCTGTGTATAAGCACTGGACAAAAGTCAAGCCACTGGCGCAAAGCTTGCGACTCTCAGTTGGGGCATCACAATTGGATTGCCACCCACACTATAAAACACACACACACACACACACATACACCAACACACACACACACACATACACCAACACACACACACACACATACACCAACACACACACACACATTCAGACACACTCGTAAAGGCTAAACAAATTGCGATTCAACTGACTTTTTCTTGCACTCTTTGTGGGACAAAAGGAGCAAACTGGGCTTATACGTAAATGCTGTTGACTTGGCCGGAACGACACAGTGTGTGTGAGAGAGGGAGAGAGAGACAGAGAGAGCGAGAGCGAGTAAGTGGAAGATAGAGAGAGTGAAGGAACTCAACATTTTGGGTAATTTAATTGAAAACTTGTGCATTTTAGCCATTTTATTTTTTGGACTCGACCAGCGCAGGTGTGCGTGTATATGCGTGTGTGTGTGTGTGTGTGTGTGTGTGTTTGTGTTGTGTGTGTATCTCGGCTTTGGCTTATTTAATTTAGATTTTCATGTTGTTTGCAATGCTGCTGCTGCGGTTGACTATATCCAGTGTTATAGCCCCATGTTTCGTGCTATTCATTTTCGTTATTCTCGAGGTAATTGCATTTTTATGTTTTGGCTTTCGTCCCACACACACACACACACTTACACACACACACACACACACCCTTACACACACATTTGCATACATATGTGACAACCCAAAGAATGCATACAATTCGAATTTGTATTCGCTGCGTGTTTGCTATCGAATTTCGAAAAATCCACTCAAACAATGCAGTTTTATTATTCGCCGACTATATTTATGCCATATACATCTGCCATATGAACCGACTGGCTTCTATGCACAACTAACAACAACAACATCAAATCCAAAAAGTGCAGGAAGTGTGGCGTGAACACACATTGTTTAAACTATGACCCAAATATTTCGCAAACTATTTTTTTTATTTTTTATTTATTTTTTTGGGTTTTTTTTTGCAATTTGCAAACTTGGTTGAACTCTCTTTTGGCCATCGTTTCGTACACTGAATGTTCTGCAATTTGTTGGGCAACTGTGTCGAATGGCCAAGCAAATGGTCCAAGCGCTTTAAACGTAAAACATTATTTAAAATATATATTTTAATTGAGTTGTGGTCCACAGTTTTGAGCGCACAAACGAGATGTAAAAAAGTGGTTAAAGAAGTCTAACTTATCCAGCTTGATCAAATTTTCATCATTTTGTTTGAACTCCAGATTTTCGATCTCCATATTATACTTTGATACTTTTCATACTTTGACCTAAGTAGTGATTCTGATCTACTAATCTGCTCATTTTCATTATCAATAGTTATAATGCCATTTTGTGTACTCACTTTGATCCTGTTCGACCTTAAAGGAGGCGCGTATAATATCATCAGCACTGGGATCCAAGCGAAACTGGAAGGGTGGCCCATTGCTCTTGGAGCGGTCATCATCGTCTGTGGCGAGAATTTCGACCACTTTCCTGGGTGGCACGTGTTCCGGCAATACCGGTCTGTAGTCCTTCAAGAACTTGGGCGCATTATCATTGATATCCTGGACGATAACCGTTAGCGTTGCTGTCGCCGTCTTTGGCGGGGAACCATCATCGATGGCCAAAATCTTGACTTGATGCCGGGGCACCACTTCACGGTCCAGGGAACGCTGAATGGTGACGGAACCATTCTGATTGATGGCAAATTGTCGCTGGCGATCCGAGGAGCGATCTATCGAGTAGCTGACCCTGCTCTTGCCGCCCTGATCTGGATCGGTGGCCTTGAACTTCTCCAACTCGGTGCCCACTTTGGTGTCCTCAAACACAGAGACCTCAACGTTGGCGCGCTCAAAGTGCGGCTTGTTATCGTTGATATCGCGCAGCTTGACGACGACCCACGAGTAGGCCACATGATATTTATCGTTATCGTTGTCTTCGCCTTTATCGTTCACTTGGATGCGGAAACGGAAGCCGTTGCTCTGCAGCTGATCCTCATAGTCCAAGGGCTGGACAATCTTCAGCGAACCAGTGCCATCATTGTTGCGCACCATTGTGAACTTATCGGCACCGTAGCCGCTGTTATCGATAACTTTGTACTGGAACTTATTCGTCTCGTCCTCGTCGTGAACGGTCACTGTGAGTATGGGCATTTCGGGCAGGGCGGTGCCATCCGTTTCGTCCACCTCGGTGAACCATTCGTCCTTGGTGAACTGTGGCGGCATGTCATTAATATCCTTGACACGTATAGACGCCGTGCCCGTGCCCTTTAACCCCCCGCCATCCATGGCAACCACCTGTATCGAATAATCCGGCGTACGCTCCCGATCCAAACAACAAACCGCCGTCTTAATCACACCCGTATCCGGCTCAATTTCGAATATCGGCGAACCCGTCTCCTCCTCAATCACATTCTTCTCAATCGAGTAGACGAGTCGCGCATTTGAGCCCTCATTGGGATCATCGTAGTCCACAGCAGTCATGGTCATCACCACCATGCCGGCTGTGCCATTCTCAGTCACATTGCCAAAGTAGACGCCTTGCGGGAAAATGGGCGCATTATCGTTGATATCCTTCAGATTGACCTGCACATCAGCATAGCCCACAAGTCCCTCGCCGCCTTCGTCCTGCGCGAATACAGTGAAGCGCCACTGTGGACGTCCATTAGGTTGATCTCGATCCAGGGGCTGCAAAGGGGAAAGGAAGAGAAAAACACTGAGTTAGAGAGATAATGGAAAAGGTCAAGTTTTGACTAGTTTTGAAATGAAATAAATAATAATAGAGAAGACAGTAAAAAATTAATTATTAATGCTCTTAGTATTCAACTCAAATAATTAATAGATTAATTATTATTAATTTGGAAAGAGGAGCAAAAACACGTGGAGCTATTTATACATATCTATATACATATCTATGTATATACGCTTGCAACTAACTTGTTCGCTCATTAAAATATTGTGCAACTCGAGAGGTGTGCGTCTGTGCATGTGTGTGTGAGTGTGTGCATGTGTGTGTGTGTGTGAGTATCTGTGTCGTGGCTATTGTGTAATTTTAGCTGTCATAACCACAAAACCGATTAACAGCAGTGAAAACATTGCCTGTCTGCCCCGCAACTCTTGGCCACAGCCACTGCCTCTTCAGTCACATGGCTTGCAATCCAACGAAAACACACAAGTGCAGCTTGATATGTGTGTGTGTGTGTGTGTGTGTGTGTGAAATTATCCATTCACAAGGGCAGGCAGCAAGCCCAGCTGAGCTGAGCAGAGTAGAGCATGGCTCTGTGGGTCGCCAGTGGCAAGCGATGTCCCCGGTGCTGATTTTGACTTTGATATGCATACAGAGCGAGAAGCAGAAAGAAGCTTGAGTGATGTGATGTAAAGCTCGAAACAAGCCCGACAAACCATTACCCAAAACCAACCAACACCCAACCCCAACCCTTAACTTCAGTGTTCACCTGGTAAGACCACCTTTATAATAACAAGCGCTGGCAAAAGAAAAAAAACACCAATTTTAATCAGCACTCTGTATCTGCTCTGCTCTTGTTACGCATCCTGGATACGGACAACCCACATGCGACATGCCCAAAAAAAAAAGAAAGTCCCCAACGCAACTCAACCCTTAACCAGAACAATCCCAGAACCCCAACCAACCGCTCTGACATGACAGCCGCACAGCGCATAACGTAACAAATACAACAATATCGGAAGGACAAAAGGACATAAGGACAGGGCATGCAGGCTGAGCCATGAACAGCTTTTCATACACGCTGACATTGGATTAGTCGTGAAAAATGAAATGGGAGAAAAATATACAAAAAAAAAAAAGAAAAAAAAAAAGATTGTAAAAATATTCGCATGCGTCGTCATCGCTTTAATTTGCATGACAAATTTGACAGCACCATTGCTATAACATATTCAATTTAAGGGATTAGTTCAGCTACGACTATGTCTGTGTGTGTGTGTGTCTGTGTGTGTGTGTGTGTGTTTGAGGATAGTATTTGTTTGTATTCCTTTGGCGCTGTTTTATGTTCTTTTCGCTTTGGTGCTGCTCTCTCTCGTCATTATTATTAAAACCACAAACGTTTTTTTGTGCTTTTAGCTGTGTATTTTTGATACAATTTACTTTCCTAATGGCCAAAAACCGACAACAAAAAATGTATATATATAAATACATGTTTTTGCTGGCTTAACATTGGCTGCTTTAGTAGCGCTTATGGGAATTTCATTTGAGCTCTCATGGCTCTATGATTTAACACAAGTTTTAAGCTCGCCTTGTCAGTTTAACATTTCTTTTTTCACATTATTTTTAAAAACAATTGAAAATGCAGCAAATTCAAATTGAAACTTATTAGCATAGCTGTTAACGATAACATTGTCATGTTAAGCGATCGCAGCTGTTAAAGCTGCTGTAATGCAGATTGCAAACTTATTAGCAGAGCTGTTAACGATAACATTGTTATGTTAAGCGATCACAGCTGTTAAAGCTGCTGTAATGCAGTCCGCCAACTTATTAGCAGAGCTGTAAGCACAGCGTTAACATTGTTATGTTAAGCGATCACAGCTGCTAAAGCTGCTGTAATGCAGTCCGCAAACTTATTAGCAGAACTGTTAACGATAACATTGTTATGTTATGCGATCACAGCTGTTAAAGCTGCTGTAATGCAGATTACAAACTTATTAGCAGAGCTGTTAGCACAGCGCTCACATTGTCATGTTAAGCGATCACAGCTGTTAAAGCTGCTGTAAAGATTTCATTCGCTGTGTAGCAATTGCCTGAGGCAGCATTCACTTTTCTTGAACTGCCTCTTCAAAAATGAATGCACCCACAAAAAACGGCAACTTTATAATGACACACACACACACACACTTGCCCAAGGGCACCACTTGGCACTCGCTCATTACTACGTTTAAAACTCACTCGAGTTAATTGACTTGCGCAAAAACTTTATTAATTATTACAGCACTTGAGACACTTGAGACACAGAAAGCAGCAACTTCATAAATCAATGCAACGACTATTTTCGCATGGAGTCGAAGGCATTGCCAAAAAATAAAATAAATACTTAAAACTGTTCACCGCAGCAAACTTAAATGTTAAATAATGAGTTTCGCACGTTGAGTTGGGTTGGAATTGCGGTTGGCATTAAGTAGGAGCTGCCACGGCTGCACCTGCCTCCGGGGATTAAGTGTGCATTGATGGAGCCTTAATCAGCGGACATATTTCGCCGCTGGCCACAGCATCTGCTGTATGAAAATGTGACGCCAGTCGAATATATTTGTTTAACAGAATTTAACTGTAAAATACCCCGTTGCCAAGTTTCAGTTGGGCATATAAATGACTACCAACATTTCCCAAAAAGAAAATTAGCCTCATTAAGCCACTTTGCAACTGTTTACAGGGTGTGCTCTAGTCGCGCATTCTCGGCATCGATACGCTCACTTGCATTTTATAAATTTATTTATTTTTCCATCACGCCTTTTGCGGTTTTGGTGACAGTTTGTTGTTAACGCTTAAATTGCCGTTCATTGTGTTGGCTTAAATTGATGTATATAAATTTTAAACTTTTGTTTTGCTTACCTTCAGCACAAATATTTCGCCTGTTGTGCGATTAATGTCGAATTTGCTATTGGCTGGATTATCGGGATCGATGCCTTGGCCAGTTAGGAAATAAACAATATTCTGTGGACGATCCTTGTCGCCATCGGTGGCGGTAACCTGTTCATCCATCCAATCAACAATCCATTGCAGTGCAGTCGAACGGAAATGTACAAGAATATATATATTTAATATTAGTTTTGTTTATGCAGTAAACACATGAATAGAAATCAAAACTATCAAATACTCCAAAGTTCGAGTGCATGCCATAAACAAAAAATATATTTATACATATGCTGGGACTAAGCCCTTAAGTCTCGGCACAGATTGCGGGTATATGCGATTACAAATATTTTACTTTGTTAGTTTGGCTTTTGTGATTCGTGCAAATATTAAATGGCAACACTTTAGTTATTGATTCGATTTGGGAGGGGCTTAAATGCATTTTACTTAAATTAAATTAGTTGCGACTAAATGTTAGTTAACCACAAGCTGATAGAAACCGCTGAAAACTGTGCAAAAGATTTAAGCACACAAATTTATCGCATTAAATATTAAATAATACAATGAATTTAATTAGCAGTGCAGCACAGTACACACACACACACACACACACACACATGTGTGTGTTGCCAAAGTGCTCAAAATATTTGTGCATGCATTTAAATTCCAGACCACAGACAAACTACAAACTACAAACTACAAACGCCAAACGCACAATGCGAATTATGTAAATAAAGCTTTTAAATTAATGAAAATTAATGAAAATCATATTTCATTTTTTTGGTTTTCTTTTTTGTGTGTGTGTGATTAAAATTAATTACGAAATAAAACAGAGAAAATTAATATCATATGCTTGGTGATTTGAGGGCGTTAATGTTGCTCGCAAGAAGTTAAAAATAATTCAATTTGAAATCGAACTTAATGACAAACATATTTTCCAATGCGATTCTTCTCTCACTTTTCATATCGGAGCTTAATTTGTACAACTTACACCAAATGGGAATATCCATTATATTTAATATATATATATATATATATATATATTTACATATAAGTACTATATCAGTGTGTGTGTTACATGATTACGATTACGATGACGGTTTGTTCTCTGTCGTGTTAAATTAATTGTTATATGACCACTGCCAGCTATTGTTATGCACACACTTGTGTGTTATATAGTATATATATATACATGTAGTATAGGGCAAAGCGATAAATGTGTATAGCGACCTGCATTATGGTGAAGGGCGTCGACATTTCCTCGTTGAGGCTGCGCTCATATAATGTTTGTGGAAACACTGGCGGCAAATCGTTGACATCTCGCACACTTATCACAATTGTTGTTTGATTCTCGTTCAAACTGTCCGAGGCGACCAGTTTCAACTCGTACTAACGCACAACAACAAATCGTGACAATAAAAAATAAATAAAAAATAAAACAAGAGAGAAAAAAAAAACACATAACAAATATAAGTACATAAGAAATGATACATAAATAATAAATTCACTTAAAATATTGTTGCCATCAAATACAATGCGAACTTGAATGTACAGAATGTACAGATCCGTCCCATATGGTTGCTACACGTGTCCTTGTTCATTTGATTAACCGTTCCATATGGTTGCTACACGTGTCCTTATTCATTTGATTAACTGTGCAATTTAATCAGCGAAGATTCCATCACAATTTGAATTTTTATTGACTTTTTAAATTATTATTATTATTATTTTTTTTTTTTTTTTTTTTAGTTTTTTCCTTCATGATTTACCAATATTATTTTGCGTGACTGTCAATTTAAATTGTACATTTGTCCGTCTGCCGGCCTTTATTGTTGTGCAATTATATTTATTTGTTGTTTACTTAATTTATTTTTACAATTTAAATCAACAAGCGAATGAGCATCAAAAATGAAAAGTATTTAAGAATAATACAAAACAAATATTTGCTTTGCTTCAACTAAATTGAAATGCCTTTAATCAAAATATGCTAATTTGTCATTTGTTTTGTTTGTTGACTATTTTTTTATTGCTAACTAATTAAATACATAATAAATTATTTATTATTATTTCTTTTGATGATGTGCAAAATCAAACTCGAGCAAAACTTGAATGGACATGCAGTACAAATCTAAGAAAAACAATTTGTGGATGAGGGGGCAACGTGGCGTATGCTTCATATACACACATATGCAAAAAGGAAATAACAAAACGATAAACAAGAAGGATAATGATACAACAAAAAAAAAACACTACTCGCATAAGGATACAAATCAAAATCATGGCAAATGACATTTAGGATTCAGAATTCTTGTTGACCTGCAAGACTCGCTTGGGCAAATTGCGATCATCCTCTTCGGTGATTTGGGTGCGATACGTGGGTCGCTCAAACACGGGCGGATTATCATTGACATCCTTGACATGGATGATGACCGTCGTATAGTTCTCCTTCAGATTATCGGAGGCGGCCAAGCGCAGCTCATACTGAACGAACACAAATGATTTGTTTGATTGTTTAATTAAATGTCATGCATTAAACATATTGATTGCAATTAAGTATGCGTATCATGTACATATCTCGGATTCAACTCGATTCAATTAAAATCAACTTCAACACGAGCCAATTGTTCCAAATGAATTTGAATTAATGTTTCGCCGTACTTTCTTCTATTATATTCCGTGCTGA
Organism: Drosophila trichaetosa; assembly: GCA_035043205.1. Classification (NCBI taxonomy): domain Eukaryota; kingdom Metazoa; phylum Arthropoda; class Insecta; order Diptera; family Drosophilidae; genus Drosophila; species Drosophila trichaetosa. The sequence continues at coordinate 1,116,149 of JAWNNE010000502.1, forward strand.
TTTCTTCCTTCACTTCTTGGCCGCTAAACTTGACTTGTTTGAACTGTTTAATATTTAACTAGCATCGCGGGCAGCATCGGCAATGGCACCAACACCAGCACCCGCACCAGCACCCGCACCAACACCAGCACCAGCACAAGCACCAGCACCAGCACCAGCACCAGCACCAGCACCAGCACCAACACCAGCACTAGCACCAGCAGCAGCACCAACACCAGCACCAGCAACACCAGCACCACCAGCTCAAACACCACCACCTAATGAAATTCAGTGGCAAGAAGCACTTTGCGTCGACTTTCTTAATGAATTTTATAGTCGCAACTCGCTTACACATTCAATTGCTGAACTGATTGCACAAGCTGCAGTGAAAGTTTCTCGCATTTCAAATGCCAGTTGTTCGACTGCTTGAACCAGGATTTTTCACACTTGACTGCATGTTAAACATAAATTTATATATATATAGATGTGACACAACCACAAACGGTTCTCAAATCTGTCTAAAAGTGGTTGTCAAATAGAGGAAAAATAATATGGCTTACCCTGCGTCGCGTTTCATAATCCAATGCGCCGGCCACATAAATGGCACCCGTCATATTTTTAACCGCAAAAGCGCCGCCAATGTTGCCGCTGGTGATTTCATAGCGAATACGTGAAGCTGAAAAAATAATTGTCAGCATTGTCAGCATTGTCAGCATTATACAAATATTCCCAAAACCCCAATTCACATCTAAATAAAAGGAGTCATGCAAATATGCTTAATATGTTTACTTACACTCATCGTGATCCTTGGCCGTCACAGTGAGCACTGTGTGCTGAATGTCCTCGTTCTCATCCACTTCCGCCTCGTACAGCGATTTGTCGAAATACGGCGGATTATCGTTCTTATCAGCGATGCCAATGCGTATGAATTTGGTGACTGAAGCGACAAAAAAAAAACAAACATTGTTTATTCACTCATGTTTTCCACACATTTTCCACTTCTTTGTTCTTTTGTAAGTATGCAATTATCACGTACTAGATATATATATATATATATATATATATATATATATATACGACATATTCAACAGCAGGCGCAAAAAGTTTTCAGACAACAACAAGAATTTGACGCCTTCCCTTCGACACCGACAAACATTCGGATTTTTTTTTTTTATTTTATTTTTATTTTCATTTTTATTTGCGACTTTTTCTGGTAAGCATTTAAACGCGCTTTGCATATTAAATATCTTAAAGTAGTCCTTGTTTACAACTCTAACGAAAAGAAAAGTCCTTTTACTGTGTGATGATGTAATTTATGTGATTTTGATGCCCATTTCCATTGTTTTAAAGTGTGCAAATTGGTAGCAAATAGATGGCAAACAAAGGCGTAGACTAAAGCGATAAGTTTTGAATAAAAGTGTACGATTTCGTCAAGAGCAGAAAATCGTACGTGTCAGATGGCGCAGAGACACAACAAATGAATATACACCCGAGTCATGGGCTGCGATTAGAAATGGGTCTTTGCACCATCTGACGGAGTGCCTGCAACATTATGACATGGTATATGTAAGCAGGTAGAGAACCATTCATTGCGTAGGTCAAATTGTGAGTAGCATAACTAGTCGTGTTCAAATATGAACATTGACATATGTTCAAGTATGAACATTAGCTTAAGTAAAATATGTTGTACCAAGTACTCAAGTGACAGCTGCATCCACTTGATTACAGGATAAGTAAAAATGGATTAACAAAACAATCCTTGCATGGGTTAGAAATGTCTCCTGCGTAGAGACTAAGCATGCATATATATAGCTATATAAGACTATATATAGCTATATAAGGCTAAAACTAGTACGAAAAGAACTCTTGACGTATTCACTCCGTTTAACCCAATTTGTCCGATAGTACCGATTGCGGCGACACCTTGTTACTGGTACATGAACCGATAGCAGACAAAACATTTTTCAGCATCTCATAAGAAGTCACATTTCTTATTCAAAAATAACAAATAAAACTAAATCCGTAAGTTTGAAGTGAAGGAATTTTAATACTCTCTCAAATAAATTGCAGTATCTAGAAGATAAATGTTCTCTAGCCAAATTCGAAGCTTCTGCAAATGTTATTGCATTCAATTAACAATTAAAGTTATTTCAAAATAAATATTTTGCTTGTTTATGCAGTCTGTGAAATTATATTCGAATTATATTAAATATTTCGCTCTCAACTTTCAGAATCAGTTGAGGCATGAATAATTTAATAAGCAACAAAACAAAGTCAAGTAAGGCATTCCGTTTGTGGAGGGGGCAAGTGGCAACCAAATTACATAAATCACTTATAATTGTTGCATTAACAAGCAGTAATAACAAAAGGGTTGCTTTAATTAAGGACTTGACCAAGCCAAAATTTCCAAACTTTCCAGGTCAAATCTAAATAGATATTAGACACATTAGACACATGTGTGTGTGTGTGTGTGTGTGTGTGTATGTTTGTGTGGCAACTTATCGTTTATACTCATGCACAACACTCTGCCACAAGTTGTGTGTTATGTTTGGATTCTAATTTGAAATTTGCATTTGGCATTTGGTTTCTTATCTGGCCAGAATTATGCACATTTAGTTAGCAGCTTGACAACGCTCACGACTGCATCTGGGCCCACCTGACGTATGCGTGATATGATATGATGTGCTTCTCTCTTCTTCTTCTTCTCTGTTGGCAAATATTTGAGCCCATTCGGAATGAAATTTATGGCAAGCCACTGCTGTCTGCCATCTGCCATCTGCCAACTGAACTGGATATTAGTGAGGATATGTGACGACATTTTAATTAAAACCTGGCAATTAATGCACACACATTAAAAGACAGCTGAAGAAGTACTTCCCAGGTCAAATATAACTGCCTAATGTGTATACTGTGTGTGCCAGATTCAAGCCAAGAATTGATTTTTAGATTGAGAAACTCTTGAATATGGATGCGTCAGGATGTTCGTCCTCTACGAATCGATAAAATACTTGAACAAATAATGTGCTTCCAAAAATCCATTTGGGCAGTCATAAATCTTGTGGGGTAATTTATCAAACCGTTGACTGTTTTTAAAGGCCATTAACAATTAATTTGTTGATATGGCTTGAGCAGAACGCGCTCATTCATAAATTATCCAAACGTACGTGACAAAAATTTGCTAGCTGATTTTCCATTAACATGACTGGCAGCTACATGAATATATATATATATATATATATATATATATATATATATATAAGGGCGCAGGCTTGCCGTGTCCTGTCAATTGCTTTGAATGACTTTGAAACTGTCGCTGGCGCATAAACTAATTAAAACTGTTCGACGAGGGTTGCAAACATGTCGGAGACAGTTTACAATTTGTTTAACTTCCGCTTCAAGTTCAGCTCCGGCTTGCAGAGCAAATATAACGCTTGACTTTGCATTTGATGGTCGATAGTTTCTAGTTTTTATTTCACTAATTGAGAATATATATATATATATATATATGTATATGTATATATATGTGCACACACAGTTCCTAATTGTTCAAGTTCGAGAGAAACGAAAGCCGCAAAAGCCGCAAACATGACAATCACACATTCATGCAACACATACAAAAATTCAAAAATGTGTTTTTATTGCAGCAAAGGAAAAGACCGCAACACAACATTGTTGCCACCTCGCATGTTGCATAAATTTCTGAACAGCTGTTGGACAGACAGCAGGGAGCAGGGGGCAGGTGGCTGGGCTTGGCAATCATAAAAAATCAACGAGGCAGCCAAGCGACAAATGCATTTGCAAGCAGTTTTACGAGCAAACACAGCCACAAAACAGTAGCAAACGTTGCACAAGGACACTTTCAAGAATTGCAATAAAACATTTGCAACAATTTAGATGCCAAGTTGGCCGAGTAAGCAGTTGTTGCAACACACACACACACACACATTTGATATCTACTACTTGGACATTCAGTTAGCTGACTTTATTATGGCCCGGCCACATTAAGCGCCATTAATGGCCAAGACATTTCCGCTTCCTTTAGCCAGCAGCCTTTAGATTCGTGTTGTGATTTCCTGCCACACATAAACACACACACACACACACACACACACACACACACACACACACGCACACACACAATGTGTAAAATGTTCAGGTTCGGTCATAAAATGCAACATCGCATCGAGGCCAAGTTGCCAATTAGTTCTTAAAGCTGCAGCCACAAAAGTTGCCCAAAAAGAAAACCATTCGAAAATATAGATAAATACATGTATATATGTATGTATATGTCGATGGGAGAGAAATTGATTCCACTGCTTGTTGCTTTGCCGCAACTATTGAATATGATATTGAAGTTCATTCGAGTGCAAAACTTGATGATAAACTTTGTCGAAAGCGAAGCAACAAAATAAGTTGCCAACTTTCTGCCCCATAGTCGTTGCACACATGCTCTTTGCATAAATATCGAAGTGAAAATATTTGCATAGTACATGCAACATGATTGCAGTGATGAATCGCCAGCCGAAACTTGTCAAAAGTTGAATAATTTATTAGTTTTAAGCAACAGCTGCTCAGCTGCAGCACTTTTAAATATTAACTTTTACATTTTTATATATTTTAAATCAAAGAATAATAAATGCATAAAAATATTCAGTTTCAAATTTAATAATATTAACTAAAAATATTTAAATTTGCACAAGTTTTGGGCAAGTTCGGGAGAACTCAGCCAAGTGAGAGTATCAAATGCGGCGCATAAATAATCGAGCAGCGCACAAAAATTGTTACATAAAGCGTGCAAAAAATATGGCATCTGCGATTTTGACATGTATTTATGTATATAGATTTATATATAAGTAGATATATATGTATATATGTATATTGATATGCGTGCGTGCACACGCGAAAAAGTAGCGCATAAATTATGTGACTTTTAAGGAGAAGGAGAAGCGGCATGTGTGTGGCATGTGCAGCAAAGCGTAGCAACTAAAGATGCCAACTGGGCAAATGGAGCACTATTTATTTGGGCGCACACACACACTGATAGGCCCACACACACCCACACACACCCACACACACAGAGAGAGAGACCGAGTTAGATAGAGGCACAGCTGTGACACATTTTATGTAAGCTAAGTAAGTGATAAAGTTGACTTTGATTTTGCCACTCCCTCAGACTTGACTCCCACAAACTCACACACACACACTCAAACACACACACACACACACACACACACCCACATGCATTCATTTGTGACACTCCACTCGAAATTGCTTCAATGTCAGTTTTTATGGCAATACAAAAGACTTTTTGGCTCAACCCCCATTGAGCTGCTGCTGCTGTTGCTGATGTTCGCAAGGGTTTCGTTTTGCAGCACTGGCAGCAGCCGCAAAAAAAAACAGTGCACACAACTCGCAAATCAGCGGCAAAGCGCCCAGCTCAACTGGGGATTTCACTTACACCCCCTCTCACCTACTTATCACAGCCAAGCGGATACGTTAAGCTGGCCACAGTCAGCAAATGTTAATGTCAAAATCTGTTGCGCTATTCAAGACCACTAAGCACAGGGATTTTTGCTTATATAAATAATATACAAAATACATATATATATAATAGAGAGTATGTGCTAGTCGTGCATTGGAGCGTTTAACTTGTTTACGTTGCTGCCCCATAAACTTTGCATCGCTTGCAACATAAACATCAAATATGATGGTAAATACTATAATATTTATTTCCATTTAAAACCGTGAACCCATAAAACATGTAAAAATAGGGTATAATGAAGTTGTGCACGCCTTTATTACTTATGCAGGATATTTGCTAGTCGTGCTCTCTTTTTTGCATACATATAACGGTCTTTTTTTTTAATTATTTCGTCACAAAAACTGATAAAGTTTGATTCGCTTTCATGTCAGAGAACTCAATTGCCATTCGCGGCATGTGGCATGCGGCATGTGGCATGTGTTTGCTTCAAATAACATGCACCATGAATTTTTCGCAGCTTAAATGTCAACTTTCGATAAATACGACAACATTTTTGCTGCTCTTGCCCTCAGAAAAAATAGGTCATAAAAATGGCTTCATATTTGCATATTTATATATATATATATATATATATATATATTTATTGTGTGTGTGTGTGTGTGTGTGTGAGAGTGTTTGTGTGTGTGTGTGTAAATAAATTGAATTTTGATGTAATAAAGTCAGTAAAGGGAAAAATGTTGTGAGTCGATTTTAATGAAAAGTATATGCGACAGCAGATTCAGAAAAATAACAACAACAAAAAAACAGACACTGAGAAAATATATTGCATTTTGTGTAAATATTAATGCATCCGCATAACGGTTAATGCACAAACGGAGGCGTGGCACCATAATTAAAGTCGCTGCTGCTGCTGTGAAAAAGTGAAAAGCCCAAGTTGAAATGCTGCTAATTAAGCATGATAAAAAGCCACTTTCAATTTGGTTAGCTTGTGTCAAAGGAAAGGTTAATGCCTCATCCGCTTTTGCACATTAACTTGCCTCAAGTTGCACACAGAATAGCTTTAAGGTAAATTAAGAGAATAAAATGTGGAAAGTTGACAAAGTAAGTCAGCTGAGCAGAATGCATACCAAAATCATGATATATATTTGTAAGCGTGTCTGCAAGATGAAGTTTCGCGAAATATTTAAATTTTTGAAGTACATTCCAAAATTATTTATTATTTTGGAATCGAATTTGCATTTGGTTTCTTAACTAGACAGAAATATGCACATTTAGTAGTAGCAGCTGCATCTGGGCCCACCTGACGTATGCGTGATATGATATGATGTGTTTCTCTCTTCTTCTTCTCTGCTGGCAAATATTTGAGCCCATTTGGAATGAAATTTATGGCAAGCCACTGCTGTCTGCCATCTGCCAACTGCCAACTGAACTGGATATTAGTGAGGATATGTGACGACATTTTAATTAAATCCTGGCAATTAATGCACACACATTAAAAGACAGCTCAAGAAGTACTTCCCAGGTCAAATATAACTGCCTAATGTGTATACTGTGTGTGCCAGATTCAAAGGTAAACAGAAGCCAAGAATTGATTTTTAGATTGAGAAACTCTTTAGATGCTTTCCCTCTCCGAAATAAATGTTTATTAATACTTGAATAGATATTTTTCTTCATCAAGGTTGTCCAATAACAAAAGCATCTTTGGAAATACTTGTAAAACAGCTAAGTAGAACAATTGTCGAGCCAAATTACAATTATCAAGAAATGTAGTTCGGAAATTCCAGGCGGACTTCCGAGTGAGAAAAACTCAATGAAATGATGTGATTCAAGCTGTCCTTGCACACATTTACTTTCCATGTTATTTATTTTTGTTTTTACACGACTCAAGTACAAGTTATTTTCAAATACATGCTCTCAAGGCTGCACATTTAAACACGCCCAATTGCTGTTGAGAGCTCCGTTCACAATGTTAAGCCAGCAACAGCAACTGCAACAGCAAGTGCAACATCCAGTGTCCAGTGTCCAGTCGGCCGTGTTAATGGACTGTCTGCAGAACATGTTTAAACTTGCACAGTCAAGCAAAAATAGCTGTTAGTGTTAGCGTGTTTTGTTTTTGCTGCTATCGCACAATTAACAAATGGCGATTACATTTCCCAAAAAAACACACACTCGTCTGCACTGCACTTGACTTGTTTATGGCGCGTTTTGCAACTGCTTAACCAGCACTCGGAATAATAAATTGATGGCTCTTATTGAGCGGGTCAGTAAATTGAGTTGGCAACAATTTTGTGTGGCAACTTTGTTTTTTTTTTACTCAATTGCTTGTCACTTAATAGTCCCTTGATTTGGTCCGGGAATTTGTGAAGCGTAAAAGGTAGCGAAATCGAATAAAGTGCTCGATCATCAGCGGGGACACAAACCAAAACGAGAGGCAGCTGCTGCCTGGCTCTCTGCCTGCTGCTACGGTGACTAATCATGTTGAACGCGGTGGGGCAAGTTGCAGCCTCCCTCTCTCTCTCTGTGTGTGCGTCATAGTTTAAATTATGTGCGAAACTTTTAGCAAACTTTTAATAGCATAGTGCTGCCAAGTTGCCAGTTGGCATATGTTGCAACGCTTACGCATTGATTGGTTACACTATCCATTAGACCTTAGCCTACGTTCGCCGTGTGGCAAGCAGCAACAGTAGCAGCAGCAGCAGCAGCAGCAGTAGCAACAGCAGGTAACAGTTTTAGACGTTTTGCCAAGTTGTCCCTAACTAAGAAGCATACGCGTGCCTGGCATGACAGATTTAGCACCACCGAACCTGTGTTGGCCAACTGTCGAATTGTGCGAAATGAGTTTTGCGGCAGTCAAGCATTAAATTGTATCTTTCAGCGCGCCAAAGTTTGTTTGTTTGTGGCATCTTTTTGCATTGACAGGCGGGCGAAATGAACTAAACCCAACCTAAACTAAAACTGAGCTAAGCAGCGACTTCAACTGAACTGCCATGAGTAGCTGCTACGCTGCGTTCTCAAGGGATATTTATTTGTTCAGCTAGTTGCCGAAGAGCCGACAGCTGCCACAGAGGCACAGAGAGATGGAGAGACAGAGAGAGAGTGAGAGTGTGAGAGAGAGAGAGAGAGAGATGGAGAGAGAGAGAGAGAGAGAGAGAGAGAGAGAGAGAGAGACTCCTAAGTAAGACGAAGCGATGGGAGTTCAGCACAATTTCATGATAAAAGCAAGTTTGACTTGAAATTAATTTGAACAATCTTTGCTAAAATTATTGCTGAAACCCTTTAAATAAAGTTTAAGTTTGTCCTCAATTTGAAAATTCTCCTTTAATGTAAAAACAAAAACATTTGTTGGCAATTGACTTTTTTTTTAATATTTTCTCTAATGCAAAGATTTAAAAACACTTTAAAAATATTACAAATAAAATTATTTTGATTGTTTTTGAACATTTATCTAATATAAAGAAAAAACATTTCGTTTACAGTTTCCATTTGGAAATTATTTCTGTAAAACTTAACTGTAACTTTAATTACTTAAATTAAATTCATTTAAAGACAACTGTAAAAACATCAATGCATAAATTCAGCATATATATTATAAAATTTAACATCAGCTCATAAATTGATAGAGTGAAATAAATTTAAAAAAAAGTATTTTGCCAGTGCATGAAAAAATATATAAAATAAAAATTTGATTTATGTTTTTTCGTTGTTTACTGGGGAAAGTCATAAAAAATCTGGATTATTTGATAAAAATTAATTTGCATAAATTTCTTATAGCACATGAAGGTTTTTTTTTTTTAGAGTGTTGTCAACTTCGTTGGTGTTGAAATTGTTTTAATGAAATGATTTTTTTTTTTGATATATGAGGAACGAATTTTGTGGAGCAAAAGAACTTGAATATTTCCGCTTATGTTTTATGTTTTTATGTTTTATTATAAAATATTTAAATATATTTTACTTTATTGAATGATGTCGTTCTTCCATTCAAAGTATTTTTTTTGGGCCAAGTTTTCGCAAATGTTTAATGCAGTTGTTTGGCGAAACCAATTAGAATGTTGGAATAAATAAATTACTCCCCATTGGATTTTTTCAATGCTTGTCTGTCTGTCTGTCTGGCAACGCATTTGTTTAGCCTGCTGGACTATTAACCTTGACTCTGGAGCTGCTGCCTGCTGCTGTGCAATGCGTGTAAATAATGATAGAGACTCGTGTGGAAAACAATAACAAGAGCTGGGAAAACAAATGTGTGTAATTATAGTACTCGAATTGCCATTAGGGCATTTAGCAACGTCTCTCTCTCTCTCTCTCTCTCTCTCTCTCTCTCTCTCTCTCTCTCTCTCGCTCTGCTGTTGCACTAAGCCCAGAGGCATTTGCTAAATTCGCATTAATTAGATTGATTTATGCCGTGGCGCGTAGCAAAAGAGGGAGCAAACTTGACTCATAGACTTGATGACCAGCAGTGACACAGACGCAATTTGTGCCTATTTATATTTGCACAAACAGACGCCCTATTTCCCCTCTCTCTCTCTCTCTCTCTCTCTCTGCCTCACACACTCTATCTCTCCACCCCCTCTCTGTCACTCTCTGCTGTCAGCAATCAATCAATTTTTTAGTCCAATTTATCAAACTATTACGCAGCTTCTTGGCGTCTTGTGTTTTATTTTGGTCAATTTGACATTAAAATTGTTGCCTAGTTTGCGACAGCACGCCTCCAGCAACATAGATTTTGGTAGCAGTGTACACACTGAGAGAAAAACAACAACAACTTAAAATGTTGAATAACAGGCAAAATGTATGAAGAGAGATTTAAATGACGAACAACCCAAAATCAGCATAAGATAATAATATGTATATATTGTCTTGGAATAAGTCTGTTTATCTTTAAATAAGAAACTTTAAATAAAGTTTGGAGTCTTCTTCATCTTCTTGCTCTTCTCATTTTTATTTGCTGTTTGAGTTGAGTTTAAATCCAAATCGCAATGTAAAATTTTCCATTTTCCAATACGAGCAATTACATTTTGCAGTATGCAGTTATTTCTCACTGTGTACATGGTACACACCACACGTATTTACTGTTAGTTTCCGCCGCTTTCTCACCAAATTTGATGACAACTTTTATACGCAATGTGCGTGAGTAGTTGTAAACCGAAAAAGGGAGCAAATTGAACTAGAAATCGCAAGTATTGGCAATAATATTTGGGTCGACAATTTGATGGATGTGTTCTTTGCTTGACCATAAAAACCATTGAAATGTGCTTCAAATGCTGATCGAATTCACAATGTTAATATAATAAAATACTCTGTGTACAGACTGTATGAAGAGTGAGCGAGTGAGCGAGAGAGAGAGAGAGAGATGGGGGATAGAAAAGGAGAGCAGCTGTGTTAAAATGTTTGGCTTTTATGGTCGTTATGTGTGTGAGAGTAAATGCAGTGTGCCACGCCCCTTAACTATAAATATTGTTTATGTTGCTGTAATGCCCATTTGGCTGCTGCTGCTGCTGCTGCTGCTGCTTCTTCTTCTGTCTACAGTTCTGTGGCCCAGCTAGCTAAGCATTAAATTGTATTTTATGTCATCGTATTTTTAACAGACTGTTATCGATTTAATGAATAGTGATTGGTTTCTTACAGCAGCAGCTCTGTGTGTGTGTGTGTGTGTGTGAGCTTTAAAATATATATATATATATATATATATTTGTGTGTGTGTGTAAATACCAAAGTATAACAGGAAGTTTGCAGAGAGCCTAATTTAAATGTAAATAAAAATGAGTTGGATTTCAGTGCATATTACACATGATGTTGTCAGACTTACACCCAGCACTGTATGTGTGCACAGTTAGTCAATAAAAACGGTATTCACTGCAAATGTGAATGCAAAACAATCGAAAATGTTTGCATACATTTGCCATGCGTGTTGGACACTATGAAAGCTGTAACTGCAAATTGGTAAACCAAAAAATTTTCATTTGTTTTATTTTTTGATATTCATTTGAAATGTTGAAACGGAATCGAAGCTTATCTGGTCACATTGGCCATGGCTTGTTGGTGATTTTGCATTTTGTATTACATTCATGCGAAATTATTTCTACTGTGACAATTTTAGTTTGTCAGCCACACAAATTATTTTGTGATATTTTTGGATTATTTCTGTTTGGGATAGGAAATGAATATAGAAAAGATATTCGGTTGCTAGGGATTAGTGTGTGGCGCTTGCCACAGAGAACCTGAACCAGAATTGTGATTATGCACTTGGCAAAATAATATTCAAGTCCAAGCTGCAAAAGTTTCTATATTTTAGTTTTTTGCAGATTTTCTTGCCTGTTTTTCATTGTTTTTGTGTATTGATACCAAAAGGAAAATAAGGAAAACAAATTCCGCTCGTTGGTTTGCAGCAATTTGTTTGGATTCCGCTTTGCTTGCTGTCAGGTAATCGCATTTCGTAAGCGGCTTAATGTGGTTGGCTGTGAACTGCCAAAAGTTAAGTGCGCTGAACTTTAGCGCCAAAGTAATTAAAGTTTAACCGGCTCACAAAAAGAGCAGGCAACCAAAACCAAAACAAAATAAAATAATTAAAGTACCAAACCTGTCTCAAAGCCACAGCAGCAGCTGCAACTCTGCAGTTGGGCAAAAGTTGATTAATTTACCTGCAAAGAAAAAGAAAAAAAAAACAGTGTTAAAGTCACTTTCAAGTTGCAATCAGTTGGTGCAAGTTCTTAAAGCTAAGATACTTTTAAATTAGTGTTTCATTATTTTACTCATGGGAATTTCTTAATTTAATATGGATAGTTTCTTAGATTGAATATCAGTCAGTTAAGTCTGTAAGGAGATGACTTTACAGCAATTGAAGTTTCCTGCTCTGTGAAGTGACTGCTGAAGTTGTGCTAGACGAATTAATTTTCATCTTCGCTGCCCATGCTGCTACAGTAGTCACTATGAGGGATGGATGACCTAGTTACTTTGCAGTATAATATTACTGCCCGCATTTTCCACTAAACAACAAAATCGTTATCAAGCACAAAGCACAGTACTTTGCCCATTATGCACAACAAACTAAAGCGCTCTTTTTAACATGTATAACAGAATGTAAATGGCCAACTATAAATAGCTTAGACTGCTGGCAAAACATTGACTATACTTACACAACAATCAACAATGCAGCGCAATCTTCTAGGCAACCTTGCCTGAATATGCATAGAAAAAGAATAAAAATCGAATTCTCTAAAACTGCAAACAGGCACTCTAAGCAGTCATATATATACATATATATATATATATATATATATACTGTACTATATACATATGTGTGTGTGTATTCGTGTAAGCTGTGTGCTGCTGAGATAAGCTGCATCTTATGCAAATGTAATTAAAATGCAGCCCGGCGCCATTTAACAATATTTTATGTTATTTCTGTAAGCGCTCCAAGTGCTGTTAATGTTACTGTTACTAACGCTGTTGTTGTTGCTGTAACTGTTGTTGTAACTGTTGTTGTAACTGTTGTTGTAACTGTTGTTGTAACTGTTGTTGTTGCTGTAACTGTTTTTGTTGCTGTAACTGTTGTTGTTGCTGTAACTGTTGTTGTTGCTGTCACTGTTGTTGTTGCTGTAACTGTTGTTGTTGCTGTAACTGTTGTTGTTGCTGTAACTGTTGTTGTTGCTGTCACTGTTGTTGTTGCTCTAACTGTTGTTTAGGATTATGCAGACTTGCACATTTGCATTGTATGTGTGTGTGTATGCTTGTGCGTGTATTTGTGCCTGGAGCATCTCGTTAGCTCCATTTAATGAGCAGCGGGCAACGAGAGCATTTTCGAGTTTTAATTAAAACAAATTAAAGTTAATTAAATGCATTTGGAGACAACTCAACTCAACTCAATTCGAGAGCGACTCGTCCAGCCGTGAAATTGCTCGCATAATGTTAATTATAGCGAACATAACCTCACAAACAGTAAAGCAGGCACACCTTTACAGCATCCAAACAAGACAAATGACTTAATTTAGGAAAATTCCAACCAGTTAAGCGCTTGTTAAGAGGCCCTTGAAGGACCCATCATGTTAAAAAACATACCTTTTTTTCTGTGTAATAAATAAAAGTCGAATAAAGCAAAACCCGAAAATCATTCAAACTCAAGCTTAAGCTGATTACAAAGCAGCGCCCTCTATTGTTCACATTTCCTCTTTTTTTTACGACGGCTTTTTTTTGTGATTACTTTTTTGTGATCCTAACTTCATCTGCTTGTGGAGGGGGATTGGTCACAGAGTGTAAGCCAAATTCATTTTGTTTTTTTTTGGTTTGTTAGAATTTCAACGGAATTATGCGCGTATACTTGATTTTTTAATTAAATATACAAATTGCCGACAACTCGAAAAAAAAAATGTATAATTTGGTTTATTATTGTGCGTATGCCAAGTGCAGAAATTGTGGCAAAGGTGGCAAAGGTGGCATGGAATTCTTTCTTTACCTCAATAATAAACAAATTAAGTCCACACAATGCGAAGGCGAAAATTGAATTAAATTCTATTGTTGATTGATTGAGTTGCACATAATGTTGTGTGACTTAATTCGCTTGCCTTAAGTGCGTTGAACACAACAAAATGTTGCACAATGTGAGACGTGTAAGTTAATAGAATAAAAAACATTAACATGAAATAAGCATAAAGAAAAATTGAATCAATATTCAGATAAAGATGATTCAAGTATCAAAAATGTAGCAAAAAGTTAGTTGTTTAAGTTCTTAATACAAGTTTTTGCACAGTGTAATGAATTATGCCTAACATTTCCATTTTAAGCATTAATTTGTTTCGATGCAAACTTTTTGTGGCATATTCCGTTGAGAACAGCTGTTCGACATCCCCAAATACTGCACTTTAATTAAGAAAATAATTTTGTTATTTTGGGCTATTTTTCTTGCCACAAACAGCCGCAAACTGAGCGGAAAACATTGACAAAAGACGCAGCAACGAAATTTGTCACAAATAAGTCGAGAATTGTGCGACACATGTTCAAATTTTGCGCATGCCACAAATTTGCTTTGTCAGTTAAGTGCGAGGCAGCAAAGAGTGAAAGTGTTGCAATCAGTTAAAATCGATGAGTGTTGTGCAGTGTTGTAATCCGTTTAAATAAGTGCTGTAAAGTGCCGCTTTATTATTTTTATAATTATCAATTTTTGATGGGCAGCAGGCGTGACACTAATGCCGCTGTGGCTCTGTGTGCCACAATGCAATTATAATCAAAGTGAAATCATATTTTTTATGCACTTGCTGCCTCTCTTTAGCGCACTTAATTACTTTCGCAAAAAATGTCACAAGTGTGGCTGCCACTTTTTTTTGTGGCATGTCCCGAAAGTGATTGTCAATTTCATCAGCGACATCGTCATCATCTCTGTCATCATCATCGTCATCATTGCGTCAAGTAATGTGCACACAAAAAACTGCTGTCCATTTAACAGAATACATCAAACAGTTGCCGCATTGTTGCACTTACACAAACACACACACACGCACATTCACGCACACACACGGACAGAGACAAGAGCAACCATTTGAAAAAAAAAAACATAAAAAAAATGCTAACAACACAAAAGGCAGACGATGCAGGAAAAAGTCACGTCAACAATCTGGCAACACGTTGCAAGTGGCAACGCACACTTTATCGCCACCATTGTTGTTATATATATAATATATAAATAGTCATGTGTGCTTTTTGTTTTGTTGCATCTTTCTGCTGTCCATTGCCCATTGTCCATTCGCCATGTTGCCCCATAATTTGTGCGCGTGCAAACGATAGGGAAGCATTTCGCTTGGCTTTTGCGCGTGGCACGTGCCACGTACCACTGATTAATTGCACTGGCCACCGACCTGGCCGTGCCACAAAAGTTAAGCCGTTAAATGTTTAGCAAGCGACTTTCAATTGCAACAAGCAGCGACCAACAAAAAACAAGCCCCAACCCCCGAAACCCCGAAAATGAGCAGCACTTTGTGGCGCCCTCTGTTGGTCGCTTCCCCCATTGCTACAGTGGTCTCTGCCTAATTAAAATTGTCCATTGTGGCAATTTCGTGTAATTTGAAAGCGTAACTTTTAATGAACTGCAATTGTTTACTGTACTGTACTGCACTGAGCACAATATCTGTTTTCAACTTTTGACTATCGATAAACGATTATTTTCTTATGATTCTGATTGCTTCCTAAAGATTGACTTAAATAATTTGAATCGATTTCTTAATAGATATATTCATTCGGAGTAAGCTTGCAAGATTCCCTTAAAACTGTTGGGAAGTTGCAAATATTGGAATTGTTAAGTTCTGTGAAAAATGTTTGATGACCACTTTTGAGTCTTAGAACTTTTGATAAACGATTTTATCGATTATATATATATCACTTATCCAAATTTCAAGCTATTCGGATTTAAATCGCAGAAATTTAATAGAAATTAAATGGAAATATTTAAATATTTGAAAATGCATCGTTTTGAGTAATCGAAACAGTAATCGAATATGACGCCCACGACAATCGATAAGTTTCTCAGTTTGATCACTGTTTGCCCTCAAAAATATATAGCTGTTCAAAATTTTTATTAATTTTATAATTAAATTTTGAATACGGATTCCAAGTTTCCAAGTATTTATAATTATTCTGCGTGTTCCGCTTTGGAGTATCCACTGTACTTGCTGTTTATCTTACGTGACCAGGCTTAAGTTCATTTTGTTATTTGAGCCGTTCGCTTTGCCTGTTTTCCTGCCTGCCTGATTTCTTCATACAAAGCAGCCAGAGGAGCCTCCTTCTCATTGTGATCCTTTATTTCATTTTTTGTTGTTGTTTTTTTGTTGTTTTTTTTTTGCTGATGCAGCAGGACTCTTGTTTCAACTCGACTTGAGTGGAATTGAGTTGAGTTTCGTTTAGTTGACTTTTGATTCTTGGCTTCTGCTTCTGCTGCTGCTGTTGCTGCTGCTTCTGCTGCTGCTGTTGCTGCTGCTGCTGCTTCTGCTGCTGGTGCTTCTGCTGCTGCTGCTTCTGCTGCTTCTGCTGCTTCTGCTGCTGCTGCTGTTGCTGCTGTTGCTGCTGTTGCTTCTGCTGCTGCTGCTGCTGCTGCTGCTGCTGTTGCTGTTGCTGCTGCTGCTGCTGCTGCTTCCTCTGTGTTTGCTGATGCCATGTTTAAGGCTTGACCTCGTTCTTAGCTATTACAGTGGCCCACACAATACCTCCCTCACTCCCCCCCCCCCGCCACCCTCTTCCGTTTGCCCCTCTTCTAACTACCCGTATCTGTTTTCCCAATAGCAATCAGTGTGCACCTTGTACAAAATTAAGGCTCAACAATCAGTGCCAACTCAGGGGTTCAATAAAAACTATCATAGTACAAAAATAAAAATGGGAAAAGACACCAGCAGCAGCAGCAACAACACCATTTTGTAACAGTAGTAGTAGTAGTAGTAGTGATGGTTCTCCTTCAGCTGGACAAGGTCTGCTCTTAATTTGTGTGCTGGCCAATGTTTAGTTTAGTCC
The DNA here is from genome assembly GCA_035043205.1 of Drosophila trichaetosa. NCBI lineage: Eukaryota > Metazoa > Arthropoda > Insecta > Diptera > Drosophilidae > Drosophila > Drosophila trichaetosa. Next base: position 1,133,094 of record JAWNNE010000502.1, read on the forward strand.
TTTGGTAAACTCGAGTCATGCCCCAATTCATGCTGAAAACAGCTGCCCAAGGTTTAAGCTGAAAATTAAATTAGCTGTTAACAGAACTGAACTTGCCCTTGTAATCCCCCTTCTCTCTCCCCCTCTCTCTCTCTCTCTCTCTTCCTTCCCTCTCTGCCACTTTTTGATTATAAACTTTTGTGAGTTATGCGACCACCACAAAAATATACAAAAAAGAGAAATAATAAAATATATACAAAGACGAGCAGCAAAAGCAAAAGCAAACTGTAGTCAAGAGCGGGCGACAGATAAAATAATGGTAATAGCCTTTGAGGGTTCGGTCCGTCCAGGGCTGCCAGTTGGGACTTGGCGCAATTGCACTCCCTGGCATTGTCTGTCTGTCTGTCTGTGTGTCTGGAGCAGAGCAGCAGGGCACAATAAACATTGCTTCACTTTCATAATAATGATGAGCACAAGCACAGCAAGCGTGCATTGTCAGAATGAAGAAATGTTAACTAGCTCCGGCTCCTTCACTGCTTCAAGGATGTTCTCCGCTGCTGTTCAAGTTGGAAAATGGAAAACACACATTCGTCCAGCTAATATAAAAGTTTCAGTAATAAAATGGAAATATCAAAATGATTTTGATGAAGCTAGTTTTGTGATTCAGTTAGAGCTGAAGTTATCATCGAGCAAAACATATTTTGGCAACACAAATTTATCAAAAAAATACAAAAAATGCTTAAAAAATGACAACTAAATTCGCGACCAACTATCTTAAATGTTTTAATATTAATCAACTTTATTATAGCTGAAGTTTTCGTTTTCTTTTCCATAAATTTTCATTTTTTATGACGCCGCAAAACCTTTAAAGCAGCCCTCGCCAAAAATATTAGTTATTTTTTATTACTTGAAAGCAATTTAACGACTTTCTTACAAACGAATCGCTTAATCTGTATTTTCATTAAATTGCCAAACATACAACAACAATTTCATATAAATTCCTGCACACACACACACTGACACACACACACACACACATAGAAAGCCACATTTATATTTTTCATTCGGAAAAGCCGCAAATAAAATGCCCACAAACTTAGTTTTAGCTGTTTTCCACATCCACCCCCCGTCGGAATGACAACAAAGTCTGCGCATCTGCGAAGGCATTTAAACTTGTTATGAGCTCAGCTGATGAAGAGGGGAGAGTGTGGAGCAGAGGAGCGGGGGGAGGGGCAGCGAGTGGGAGTCTGTGATACAAGTTTACCGCCAAGGGCCAAACAATTGAGCTCAATTGTGCAAGCGTTGACAATGCGAATTACAAACACAGACGCAGCAACAACAACAACAACAACAACAATAATCTTGCTCAAACTTAACTTAACTTGGCTTAAAGTTGACGAAAAGAACGCGCTCTTAAGGCCAATTTGAATTGCTGACGTCAGAAGTTGATCGATTCGCTTCGATTCGATTCGTTTCGATTTTTTCCCATCTTGTTTGCACCTCTCATTTTGAGCCAAACTCAATAAAAACTAAAGTCAAAAAACTATTCCAAAACTTTGACTTGACGAGAGCATCGAGTTGGCCATTAAAGCAGCAAATGATGGCACAATAAGAAGAAAAGAAAAATAAACTCCTTTAGCCCATAAAATGTGGGTTTTGTTGCTGCTGCTGCTGCTGCGACAGAGAGCCAAAAACTTTTTTCGGCACATGTAGTTTACCATTTTATGGCATTATCTTCTCTTATTCAACGCGGGAAAACTTTTCCTTTTTCCCATTTGAGGCATTTATTGTTGTTCGACTTCGATTTCGAGTGAGTTGATGGATGGAAGGATGGATGGATGGATGGATGGATGGAAGGATGTGTGTTATCAGCTTATCAGCCACAATAAGTTTGCGACGAGGTGTGCAATGCATTGAAGACAGCTTTGTTCACTTTTTAAGTATGCCACAACTTAAAACAAGTAAATCTAATTTGCAGTCTAATGATGGTTATTATAATTGTTAAGTAAACTGTGCAAAGGGGAGTTTAAGTTAGGCAGTTTTAAGCTCCACAGCTGATGGACTTTGAATCACTACCTGAACATAAATACCGACGGGATTTCAAATATATAAAACTTGGACTCTGCAAAAACATAATTAAATTAAAGCCAAAAGTAAAGCAATAATTTTTTAATATATTTTTTAATTATATATATTTAATATACATATACAAATAAATGTGTTTGAGATATTCTATGAAGAGTAAGCGTATTTAATATTGGACAAAAATTCGTTGGCTTATTTTGCTCAGCTCATTTTGTGATTTTAGTTTTATATTTAATTTAAATATTTAAATATTTTATATGTTTATTATATACATATATATAGAGTATATATATATATATATATTCAGTATTTATGTGTGTGTTTGAGATATATAATAGAGGAATCAAAGAATTATTTTGTTCTATGCGCTGTAATCCTTTTCATGTCGAGTTTTGTTTGGTTTTGGTTTTGTTTTTGACTTGTCTGCGAATTGTTTTATTTCAGTGTGTTTGGCATTGAACTAGACACACACACACACACATACACACACACACACACTCGCACACCTACACACACACCTACACACACAGACTGACAAATACAGATTGGGTTGCACATCTAATTGCGTTTTTAATTAGTTTGCATGCAATTGCATAATAACTTAATTAAAGTTATACATCCCCTCTCTCTCTCTCTCACACTATCTCTCTCTCTCACTCTCTCTCTCTCCGTCTCTCTCTCTCTCGCTGTGTGTGCAGATAATTAATGCTAAATCCTTCACACGCACTAACAATTCCAAGTTTTTGCCGCATCTCGGCTCGCTTCTACTTAATAATCAAGTCGAGCCGTGCAAAAACTTTGCGTTATTATCAGTTCCCGCAGCACGAGAACATAATGCACACCATACCTTGCACCCCTGCCACAAACTACCCCTCCCCCTATCAAAGCAGCACTCACTTCTGCTACCTGCCCCAGAAATGCATCTTAATGAGCGGAAAAACTTGGACCCAGAGTTCAGTGCGGGTTTTGATATTGTGAGAAGTTGCCTTTCTGTGCAGTGTCAAGAACTCAGCCGAAAAACTCAGGCATAAGTTTTAGCCACCCCTACAACCCACACACTGCACCCTCACCTGCCCACCTCCCCCCTCCTCCCCTCTAGGCTACAAACCACATTTAAGTAGCTCTTAAGCAGCTTAAAGTTGCCGTGAAAATTGTTCAGGCAAAAAGTGAAGAAAACTTTTTTTTTCTTTTTTTTTTTTTTTATTTGATTTTCACTTTTTTTTTCTTGCCTTCGCTTTTCAATTTTCTTTGATCAATTAGAGGGAGGACCGAAAAGGAAATGTTTGTCTATTTATATGTGTGCATATATATGTGTGTATATATGATAAGTGTATATGTGTGTGTGTGTGTGTGGGTGCGCCTGCTGTCGTCTTAGTTGACATGATAATGAAAATGTTTTATCTCTTGACAAAGGTCGCACTGCTGACAGCTGCCACGTGTTGGCAAAGGAAAACGCACCCAGATTGCAGCAGCAAGTGTAAAGTGTACAGAAAGAAGGCCAGAGTCGAGAGTGCTCGCCTCGGCAAGCAAGCTGTTTTCTTTACAAAGTTAACCAAGGCATATTCAAATGGAAATGAAACGGTTTATCTTTAAGGTGTCGGCATTCGCTTTCAATTTGAGTAAAGTTAATCTGCATTTTCATTATGCTCAGGTATATTTAAATTGATATGAAAAGCTTTAGCTTTCAAGCAGTGACTTTTCTTGCTATCGATAATCGACTTTAGTCGTCTAGCAGTAGAAGTTTAAGTTTATCAAACTTGTGATTTATTTATGAAGTGGTGGCTTTTTACTTTGGTATCGGTTATCGATTTTAATCGTTAATGTTGCTTTATAAACTTCTGCCTAAGCAGTGATTAACTTGCTTATTATCGGTTATCGATTTTAATCTGTGATGTTATCTAAAGTAAATCAGCATTTGGTATACAAGAACTATTGTACCAAAAGGAATTGAAACGCGTTATTTCTTAAGTAGTGGCATTTACTGTTATCGGTAATCGATTTTAATCGAGATTGGAGCAATAAACGTTGTTAATGATTTAGACTTGATTTGCGCTGGAATAGAGGAACTTATATGCCTACTAAGGTATATACAACTATTAAAGTAGGCCATAACATTGATAGAGAAGCTTGGAGAAATGTGTGGCAGTTGAATATTTATGTGGCACATAGAATGTTTTTTAGCTCAAGTATTACTAAGTATATTAATAATATAACCATCTTGTTAATTCCTCTCTGTGCAATTTTGCTGTCTAAATCTGCCCCAAATCGGGCCGCAAGTTGCATTTAATTGCTACATTCCATAAGTGGTCTCGTTTCTGACTTGGCAGCATGTGATAATTGCCAAGTTATTTCTTTGAAAGCAGACGACTTCAAAATTGGAGCATGTCAGTGAAAGAGAGAGGAAAGAGAGCGAGAGAGAGAGAAAGAGAGAGAGAGAGAGAGAGAGAGAGAGAGAGGGAGGGAGGGAGAGAGACTGGAGTTTGGTCAGTGGTGTCGACTAATTGTAATGAATTTTTCAATTTTTGCCTCAAACTGTTTGAGCTTGTTGGGGTGAGGGAAGTGGGTGGTTGCAGCTGGTGCTGTTGCCCAAGCCTGATGAATGATGCCACACACTCGTCGCTGCCATTCATCACAGCAGGCGCTTTTCCGCCACCCCACCCGCAACATCTCCTCTCTCTCTGCAAAGTCAAAGCAGCGTTTTTGACACGCGCCTTTTGCGGTCAGAAGTTAGACACAAACTCGCTCTATGTGTGTGTGAGTGTGTTTGTGTGTGTGCGTGTGTGTGTGTAATGTGTGTGTGCGGTTGACTTCAATGGCATTTGATGAAAAATTAACGCAGTAAGTCTGTGTGAGTGGGTGACTGAGAGAGGCAGCGAGCGAGTGAGGGAGAGAGAGAGATGAAGACACAAAATTTAATTCAAGACTGAAAACCAATTAAGGCGGAAAATTAGACAAGTAAAAACCGCATTAAAAGCGCCTACAATCCCCAAGTAGGAATTAATTAATATTTGATTAAATTAAATTAAGCATCTTTATGATCGATTTAGTTATATTCGATTTATTTATACTCGATTTAATTTATATTCATTTATATTCAATTTATTTATTTTAGATTCGATTTATTTATTTATATTATTAATTTTGTTGTTGATTATATTAGTTTATATTAGATTTATCTATCTGTGATTTATATATATTAGACTTAACTTTAAGTATGTTTATTTAAGCTTAGATTAAGTTTATGTTTGACTGAGTTTAATATTCTTGAGTAATTAAAGTCTAATCAGGCTGTCAGCTGCTTCTCAATTTCATGGCACATATTAATTAGATATTCGTGATCCAATCAGTTAACTTCACTTTCTAATCCCCCCACCCCACTCCCCTCCCCTCTCTCCATTCCCCTCTCTCCACTGCCCTCTCTCCTCTCCCCACTCCCCTCTTTCCACTCTCCACTCCCCTCTCTACACACACTACAATTTGTTTTCCACTTTGATCTGTCGGCATTTTGTGTTGTTGCCCAACCTTGACGCTAGGTGGAAATGCAATTACATGTAGCGCCACCTACTGTGCAATTCTTGTGGTGCTGTGCTTTTATTGTTGCTGCAATTGACGCAATGTTTTCCTTGTTTTAAGTGCAAATGCAATCTAATTAAGGCTGCCACTGGCACAACCCACACACACACACCCACACACATGTATATGTAAAGCAATAACATTTCTATTGGGGGCTCAAAATAGTTGCCACCAATCAGCGCCAATCGGCAAGGACGAGTTGAGTGGGTGGCAGGGTGGCAGCTGGCATTTGATGTCTGTGTGTGACGTGCAAATGAGTTACAAATTGAAATTGTTAAGCAAGAAAATGTTCATTGTGGCTGTTCATTTATTTGGGTTAAGGTCTTGCAATTGTTTCACAAATTGGCAAATTGTTTAGTTCGTGCGAAGCGTGTCTTTAATTAAGTTGGCTGACGTTTGATTGAAAGTAGTTGGCCAAGTTTATAAACTTCCGTCTAATAATAATTATTAATAAATAGTTCACAAATTTGCTGCTGATATTTTGCAGAAATGGCAAATTGATTGCGCTGTTAAAGTTAACATTAAATTGAAGCACTTGTTCTGCTGCTGTTAAGTCACTGTTATCAGCTGCTTAACATTGTTTAATTCTTGTGTGGCGAGTCTTAAATTAAGTTAGCCCAGGCTTGGATTAAAAGTAGCAGTAGCTTAAATTTATTCACCTCCAATAACAATTAATAATTAATTAAATTAGCTGCTGATTTTTTGCAGAATTGGCCAATTAATCGCGCTGTTAGAGTTAACATTGCATGTTAAATTGATTCTGTTAAGTCACTGTTATCAGCTACTTAACTTTGAATCATATTTTCAATTGCAGCAAACAAATTCAATTTCGGATTTTGTTTGCAGGCCAAGCTCGAATACAAATTTTAATTTGCAATGCCAATCATTGTTAGGCATTATGCACATACACACATACACACACATACATACATATATACGCCACATTCCGAAGACCAATTCATAAGCAGCAGCAGCAGCAGCAGCATTTCTCAAAAGCTGAGCCTTTGGCTCCTCTTTCGCCCTTTGCATATTAATGCTTTGTATCTGTAGCTTTGTATCTGTATCTGTATCTGTATCTGTATCTGTATCTGTGTATCTGTATCTGTATCTGTATCTGTATCTGTATCTGTATCTGTATCTGTATCTGTATCTGTATCTGTATCTGCATCTGTATCTGCATCTGTATCTGTATCTGTATCTGTATCTGTATCTGTATCTGTATCTGTATCTGTATCTGTGTATCTGTATCTGCATCTGTATCTGTATCTGTATCTGTATCTGTATCTGTATCTGTATCTGTATCTGTGTATCTGTATCTGTATCTGTATCTGTATCTGTATCTGTGTATCTGTATCTGTCTCCTTGTCTGCATCTCTGGCGTATAGTTTTCCAATTAGGCGAATAACAAAAAAACAAACAAAAAAAAAAACAAAAACAAAGTACAAAAGTGAGCAATACGCTGCTGCTGCTGCTGCTGCTACTGATGCTGCTGGTGCTGTTGTTGCGCCATTTGTGGCAGCCATAAAAGGAGATGACAACAGCAGCAACACTGGCAATAAGTATGAAATTGCAGTGACAAGCAGTTAAAATAAAATTGGGCAATAGTAAAAAGTACAGAAATGAAAGCAGCACACAGCAAAATTCTGAATTTGCAACTGGACTCGTAACTGGTCAAAGGGAGGAGTCAAATTCCTAGCCCCCCCACCCCCTTGCACCCCTTGCAACCCTTGCAACCCTTTTGGCTAAGATATGCATGGCGCTGCTCATTTGCACATTTCCGTTCCATTCCTTTCTGTTTCTGTATCGTTTTTGTTGGTGTCGTTTCGCTTAGCGGAAGTTGCCATGTTGCCAAACTCGAACGAGAAGAAGAAGCGAAAAACTGCAACGTTGACAATTTCTTTTCGCCAGCGAGGTAGACACCCCTTCAACCACCCCCTCCTCAACCCACCACCACCCCCCTTCAAAGCCTTAACCCACTGCGTCTCCAAGAAACGGCATCTTGTCGCCGGATGTGAATTTATGCGTATTCAGCTTGAAGAAAAAATATAGAAAAGAAAAGAAAATTCAAAAAGAAAATGCAAAAAGAAAAAGCAAAAATGGAGCAAGAAGAGCAAGAAGAACAAGAAGGGAAGCAGAAATCGCATGCTTATTTCAGGCATTGCTGCAATTGCTTTCAGTTCGTGTTACTCAGCTGATTTGTGTCCGCCTTGGCTGCAAATTAATTGCGCAGACAGGCGGAGCAGACAGACAAGCAAACTGTAAATGTAACTGTAACTGTAACTGTAACTGCAACTGAGAGTGCAACTGCAGTTGTAAGTGTGACTTGCAGCAAAAGAAGAAGAAGAAAAGTAAAGAAAAAACCAAAACTTGCAGCTGCTTGCGACAAACGAGACACTTTTTCCATTTTTTCCATTCTTTTTTTCTTCTAATTTTTTGCTCTTCACTTTGCCGACTGGCAGCTACATTATTGCTGTGTGTGTGTGTGTGTGTGTGTGTGTGTGTGTGTGTCTTGCGCCTTGTTTCTTGTGCCTCGCTGATTGTTGCTTAATTAAAAAATTACAAAAATTATTTCAGAAAGTTTTTGTGCAGCGTAAATGTTGCGACAACTTTTTGCTTAAGCGCAAGCTTCTCAGCCATTTGCAATATGTTTGAGCAAAACTTTACTTTTATTAAGATAAAAAAATACTTTTCAAGTAGAGAAAATTAAGTTGAAATGCGCTAATTGAGAGAGCTCGACTTGCAGATACCCTGCACTCAGTGGAATACTTTTGAAAATACTTTTGTGTGCACAAAATTTGTGTTTCTTGTTTGATTTTTATGAAATTTTTTGCAGTCGTTTTATTTCGACAACAGCAGTTTTTAATAACTATCGGAAATCGATTAATATCGATATCGTAAACTTGATCTGTGTTGTTAAAAGAGATTTTAGAGTCGTTTAGTTTCTGAGATTGTCAGACGAACTTGACTTAAACGAATCAGTTTTCAATCCCAACAAAAATCAAATAAATTTTTTGCTTCCTTCCGCCATTTGCATAAATTTGCATTACTCATTTTGAAAGGGTTCCGCTTATAATGACTAACTATTGAGAATACTTCTGCTTCTTCTTCTTCTAATTTGTATCTCTTTGTTTTTTGGATTATTATTTCTATTGAAGAGTTGCCGATTCCAGTGGCATTTGGGCAATCAATGGATTTGTCAGAGCCAATAACTCAAAATATGTTTTCCACTCTGCCACAAAGTATGTTTTGTGTCCGTGCCACTGATTTATGTGACTGCTAAAAAAATAGAGTGAGGCGCCGCTTAAACAATAGGACTCGACTCGTTCAAAAGGGATAAGGGGTAAGGTTTATATATATATATAATGTGGCAAAGTCTCGAATTGCTGTCAAAGAGTTGTTGTTGTTGTGGAAAGCGCGCACATAAATCAAAAATAAATACATTTGGCGCATAAGATGTGTAAAATGTGATTAATAATTGTAATTTCCTCAAGGAAACGAGCCGGCAATTAGTTAAGATTGCGAACCTTGGGGTGGCATGCCCCCCCCCCCCCCCCGCTCATAAATATTAAACAATTTAAATATGTATACAATGTAACACACATTTAGGAAATGCGAAATGTGGCAAGTGATATGTGCTCAATTTTTAATTTTCTATTTTGTGGCATGCAACGCGGCGGCATTGAATGTCAGGTTGCAATTATGCATCGCTGGCTTAATTAAAACTTTACAGTCCACTGGATTAGAATTATTTTTGCGTTGACTATTTGACAGTTGAGCGAACTAAATTCAAGCTGCGCTCTGCGAATTTGCGATAATGTTTCCTTAATTTCAATATATATATATATATATATATATATATATAGGTATAATTTGGTGGGCGCCCCTTTGGCTTGGGCAACATTATTTATTTAGTTATTTGCCACGTTGAGCAACTTGTTTAAGCCAAACGAACTGAATACTTGTCGATAATTAATCATTCCAATTTGAGCTAATTGCAATGAATATTTGAATTATGTTGGCAACCCTGAAAAGTAGGCAACACTACTTAACAACTTGTTTCACTTAAACCAACTTAAAACTAGTCGATTTTCAATCATTTGAATTTCAGCCAGCAAAATAAATAATTTTTGTGGCTGGCCCTGAAAAGTAGGCAACATTTTTTGTGTAGCAACTGCAAAGAAAAATTGGCCGTTTTAAGCTAAACTTACTTAAAACGAGTCAACTTTTAATAAAATAAACTATTTTTGTCTATTTCATGGAACATTTTCCTTAAAGTTAGACAACTGCTCTATGTATAAATATATTTAATTCAATGATTATTTTTTGTGAAACTGCAATGACAGATGTGCAACACAAGTTAAATTTGAACTTGTCGATTTTTAAGCTAACTCTTAATTTAATTCAATTAAAAAAATATATATATATATATTTATGTGTTTTTGGCTATTTAATAGTGAATTCTCCATTATAAAAACTAAGCTCTTATCCAAATCAATAATTTACCACATCCCAGCAAACATATTCCTTTGTGGCAACATTAATTTTAACTTCAATTTGCCACTTTGCAGGATTGTTTAAGCTAAACTTGCTCAAAACTTGTTGATTTTGATTTACAATGCCAAAATGGAGCATTTTCTCAAGAGCATCAGCCACTTCACTATCCCATTAATTTTTGATGCCTGAATTGAGAATTTTCTTGAAGGAAAAACAAATAAATTTGAAGCCAGGTGCTTTGACAAACTGTGCACAATAAAAAATTTCGTATTTCGATTAGGCGCATAATAAATTGAGCGAATCTTTTGTTGAACTGTTGTTGTTGTTGTTTGTTGTGCGAGTGTTGCATCAATGTGTCAGCCAAACAAGAACTCAATTGACTGCATACGGATACGATTCACTCCCCTACAGATATATATATATACATATATATCTATGGATTTGTGCAGGTGTTTTTCTGCCAAAGTAAAAAAGTCACGAGTCGTGAATTTGATTGTGATTTGGATTGGAATCGTGTTAGTAATTCCATTTAACGCCAACATATCGAGAGTACCCAGTCTCCATATCAATTCTCAGTTCTCATTTATATTCCCAATTCATTCATTCCACATTCTCTTGGAAAAACAAATTTACGTGCAGCTCAAAGGCTCAAATGTTGATGGAAAATTGACTGACAAATGTGTTTGGCTTTCCCTTGTTATTGTTGTTGTTGCAGCTGTTGTTTGCTCAACGGCAGCGGGTGGCGTATTTGTCATGCCCACAGTGCAAACAGAGCGGACAACAACAGGTAAAATATGCACAAACAGACACTTAACATTCCACTTCAGTTCAGCAGCTTAACATAAGCTGTTAACAAGTCAATTAGCAGAATGGCAATTTTTTTTTTTGCTGCGCTGTTAATTAACAGGCATCGACTTGTGCCCTTTACCCCTGCCACTTCACAGGCGCTTCTAAGATTGCTCTCTTTGAGTAAAAGTCAAGCTGATTTACTCTTAAGCAAAAGTCGCAAAACTGTTATACAAAAGTCTCGACCATAAAATTATGGCACAAAGGGTATATTAAACAGGCCTTTGAAATACGCGTATTTTCAGTTAAGTTGCGTTGTGAGTTGGGAAAAAATTAAAACCCATTTTTATTTCCGAAATATAAGACAAAAGAGCTGATGGCAAACTTTGCCAAGGCTTTCAACTGATAAGCTCTTAGAAAAGTTTTTATAAGTGTGAAATATCCCTTTTGCTCACTTATACATTTGTATGATATGTATAAGTGTTATTCTTTAGAATTGAAATGAACTAATCGAATATCCTTTCGCATTTATTTTATAAGTATGGAACTTATAATTTCCCGTTGATCTAAAACATAATATTTTTTACAAGTGTGCGTCTTATAATTTCCAGTTCTGCGAAAATGTCTTAGTTGCTAGCTTATACACATTTTTGTATATTATAAGTTCGTGTACTTTTTCTTGGCACTTAAACGTTCTCCTATTCGTTCTTATATTCTGTATAAGTGCTGGGATTTATAAGTGCAAGTTGAATTTAGGAACTTCCTTTTTAGTAGATGTCTTAGAAATTACATCGCCTAAAAGGAATATTCTCTGTCTTATATTTTAATGCTGAAAATGCCCAATAGCTATTTCTTTTTTAGAATGTACTTTCTAAGACTTCTAATAAAAAGGAAATTAACAATTGGTCTTTTTCAGCATCATCGTATAAGACGCAGAAGTTCTCTTAGCTAAACACCAATGTTTGGTTACGCAGGTATCCGCGCCAAACAACAATTAAAGCAGCTTCTCTCTTAATATTGTTCTCTTTGATAAGTTATGCTCTGCGACGCATAAAGAGCAAATTAACGTAAAGATCATAACTGTTGTTTTGTATATGCTCATCGGCATTTCGTTTTATTGCATTTGTTTTCGCTTTGCTTGCCCTTTTTCTTATCTGAGCGCAAGCAGCAGCTGCAATTCGGCAGCTAATTAGTTCTATTTCGTCATTCGAGAATTCATGTTCTATTTCGTCATTCGAGAATTCAAGACGCGGCACTTTATTCGACATCGCAAGTCAATAAAGTAATTCGAAAAATTAAAAGTGTAATGCTCAAATCGGAGCTTATAATAAACAATAAATAGTGTACAGCTCAAATCGGAGTTTATAATAGACAATTGTTAACTATTTTAATTTTGGCCACGAAGGCAAATAAACTTAATTTATAGAAACTCAAATTTCGGTGCGTTTTTATTTATTTGAGTGACTTTGAAAAATTCGATAGCTATTGAAAAAGCTCAATAGCTCAACAACCAACTTATACAAAAAAAACGCATAATTGCTAGCTTTTACAAGGAATGTATAAGTGTAATTGGTAGCTTATACAAGGAATGTATAAGTGTAATGTTGGAGCTTATTTCGAAAGCTTTTTGCGTATATTATAGCAACAAATGGTAAAGCTTTTGGCGAAATGAAAAATGTGCTTGAAAGGTTTTGTAGAGTTTGTTTTGCTGTTGTTGAGTTTCTTTGGCGAGGCAAAATATATATGAAGATTGAGTGAAACTATTATAAGTAAAAAACGTTTTTTAGCAACTCGAAATTAAAGCATTTTCCAAATAGCTTAAACAACAAGATGGAATTTAAGGAATGAAAACAAGTTGATGCTGAATATGCACATTTATAATTGATTAGATGCAATGCAGCGAGTGAGTGATATAGAGGGAGGGGGGAAGGAGAAATTCTTAAGCTGCACTTGAGCCGCAAGCAAAGAAGTTGAAGTTGAAGCTGAAGCTGAAGCTGAAGAAGAAGAAGCAGCAGCAGCAGCAGCCGTTAACAGCAAAGAACTTTGTCTAGTTTGGCATCCCATCGCAATGGGAGCCACTGTAAAAGTTTATTAGCACGCAAGTCTGGCAAGGCTAAAGATGCTCATTAAGTTAGTGTACACCTCCCACACTCCCCACACCCAACTCACCCACTCAGCTGGCAACTGTTGAGCGAAAATAGCTGAACATATTTTTGGAGAGCGTTTTTAACGACAGTTGCTCTTGGCCCGCCTCAACAATGTTAAATGCAAAAATGATTCTTTTTTTTTTTTCTTGTGCTAAGTTTTATAGCCGAAACAGCACTCAAAAGCAGGCAACAAAGAGGGGCATGAGTGGGTAGGTGGTTGGGGGGGGGGGGGAGAGGGGGTAGCAATACTGATTTTGATGAAGATCAAATTGCATAGTTTAGGTTAGGTTTAGTTTGCAGTTGGAGTTTTAAGAACTTGGCCATAAAAAAACACTCGAGCTGTGAAATGTTTATAACACTACTCATGAATTCATACACTTTGCATTTGTGTGTGTGTGGGAGTGTGTGTGTGTGTGTGTTGCTTATTAAGTGCATAAAATTTGAGTTGAAATCTTACAAAGTTCGAGCTATAAAAATAAACTTTGCCAGCCATAAAAAATTATAGCAAATTTAAATTTTTAAATTTATAAAGTTGTCAAATGAAAAAAAACCCAAAAAAAAAACTATAAATTGCAACGAATTTAAATACACTTTGTGACAAAGTTCAAACGAATTCGCAGCTCAGAAGTTTATCAAGAATTGAAATATATATAGAGTATATATATATATATATATAAAATTGAATTCAGAGCTGGATAACATTTACTTTTGACATATCGCATAAATTATTGAGTGCAATTTGTCGCTTACACAAAATATTTATATTTATATATATATATACTATATGTATTTTGTGTCGTTCTCTTTATGTGTTGCACGAACAATGTCCATTTTTGGTATGACTGTTGTTGTGCTGGACAGACAGACAGACATATTGATGCCATAAACAATGGCCAAAAGAGCTGACCCCCAAAAAAAAACCAGAAACCAAAGTGGACAGAGACAAAAATTCAGTTTGCTCTCTGCCAGCACTTGAAACTCATAAATTACACGAAACGCTGCTGTCTTCATAACTTAAAAACACACACACACACACACACACACACATAGACACACACCTGCTGTCAGACATGAATATATATATATATATATAGATAGATAGATAGATATATAGAGATAGCTGCTGTGTGTAAGTAATTTCAAGTGCAGCTTCAAATCAATCGGTTAACGTGTAAAAGTAATGACGCCATTCAAACCGAGTCCCTCAGCTATTGAGTGGGTGTCATGTGGGTGGTGGCAGGTGGCAGGTGGCAGCTGACTGGTGGCTGGTGGCTGGTGGCTGCTGGCATGTCGGCCACTTGCTTTTGCTTGTTCAATATTTATGACAAATATGGCACTGACGGCAACGCGCACTCAGCGCCAGACAGAGCACAAAACACCCACTTTCCACACACACACACACACACACACCTCTACAGCTGTGTGTGTGTGTCTCTGTGTGTGTGTTCAAGATAAATGGCGCATCTAAAATACTTGAGCTGTGCAAAAAATGCAGAAAGCAGCAAGTGTGCTCTGCTCAGCAGTGAACGACTGCGCAATACGCTGTTTTCTGCTAGGAAAATCCTTTTACTCAATTTGGAATTACGATTTTCATCGAGAATATAACTAAAATATATTCACAAAAATCGCTTGATCTTTCAGAATTCACCACATATATGCTTCTGGCCAAGCACAAGTTGGTAAGAGGCGCAATCATGCCCAATTCGATTGGCAACAGGGTATTGAAAATGTCGCGCTACCTGGCCATAAAGCTACGTGAAAATGGAACTGGGCGTTGAATTGGGGGTGTGCCAGTTAGCTGTCTGACTGTCTGTCTGTCTGTCTGTCGCTGTTGGTGTGTGTATGTGTGTGTGTGTGTGTGTGCTTTTGACACTTTAACTACGCTCGCATCTTTGGTGCCAGTTTGTTGCCACTGCTGCTGTTTTTTTTTCACTGTTGCTTTTGCTTATTGGCTGCCATTTTGCGTTCCTTTTCAGCTGGTTTGCAAATGGCGTCGCCGCCATTGTCAGGTAACTGCTTAAGTACCTATACCCATCCCTCCCTTGGCCAACCAACCCCCCTCGCATTAGCATTGACAACTTGTTGTATGCGTTTCATTTCCTTTTTGGCGCATTTTATGCAAGTGCATTGATAAATATTTGCTCGATTGATTTTTAAGCTCATTTTAATGGCATTTCCAAATATATACATCTATATATATATATATATATATATATATATGTATATGCCTAATAGCGATATGTGATTGCGTTCAATGCGCATTTTATTCTTTTAGCTGATTTTTGACTATTCAAATCTATTGAAACAGAAGATTATTTTTTGGCTGAAATCGCGTTTAAATTGAAATCGAAATCTTTTGTGTGTTCACAATGTCATTTGGAGGATATCATACATAACTGTACAATTTGCAGCTATTGAAGTTAATATTTGCTGATCCACAAAAATCCCCAAATAATATGTTAAATTTGTCGCAATTAATTACTGTTTTTTACGTACGTTTCATATTTAGCTTAACTTTGAGTTGGTTTTCACTTGGATTTACGCACCTGCAATGAGAGGAAAAGAGAACATTTTCAATAAAAGTTTTTAATTTTGCTATTGTTTTATTTATCATTTTTCGTTAACAATATTCATTATCTAATATTGATAGTAAAAATAAATAATATTTATTATTATAACTGGGGAACCAGCACTGCGACCTATAAGGTCCATTGTGCCCCCTTTCTGAGCCTACAGCTCTTCCATCAATCCCAACTCCTGCACGAATGCCAGGATATTTGTTGGGTTGACGATTTCTATGTCCTTGGGCCTCATGACATGCTGCCCTAGGATGCTGCATCTTTTTCTGATTAAGGCGACACATTCTAGGATGTGCATTGAGGATTCCTCCTCGTGTCCACAAAACCTGCATACATTGCTGCTATAAATACCTAATTTCACTTCTCAGTCTTCAGTGTCTTCCTGTCAATAGACCTGAGTCTATTCTTCCCCATGGATATTACTTGCTTAAATCGATTTTGATTATAGCCACCTAGGAGACTTCTGGCTTGTCGGAGTCCTGGTGCCTCAGCCCAGCTCCGTTTTCGCCTCTGCCTTTCATCGTTCCTGATTTACAGCCGCATTGTGTGTCTTCCTATGCCACAACAGGGTTCAGGTCCTATCAGGGGTCTCTCTGCAATCAACACTTGCTTTGCTCCAGATTATGTCCCTAACAAGTTGAGTGCAAACAAGATATCTTCTATACATACATATATATATATATATATATATATATATATATATATCGATTATCTGCTGTACTTAATACATTTATCAGTTTTGTGTATATTTTTTCTGCTTGTGCCACAACGCGCGTTGCACTCAATAAGCCAAGCAGTAAGCACATAAAATAGCTGTGTTATTCCATCAGCCATTAGAGCCAAGCCGCTTATAGGCAGCTGTAGTGCTGCCAGCCAGGATACGCAAAGGAGCAGCCAGGATATGACATTTATTGAGTCGACGATGGCAGTTGCAGCTGCATTTTGTCTAAGCCAATAAGCGTTTAAGTAAAGCGCGCAGCGAAGTGCAACTAAAATGAAATCGATATAAAATGCAGAGGCGTGGCAACATTCTCAACTTCTAAAAGAGGAGATTGGGGGGAGAGAGGGGGTGAGAGGGGGGTAGGGTTACCTTATACCCCTAGTCAGCTTGTTGCACTCGAGCTTACTTGCAAGATTTGCAAAAGCTTTGAGAGTGCCTCAACTGCTGCTGCTCGTTGACGAGGCCAAAACCGTTGTCACGTTCCGTCGCTTTACGAACTGCAATTTGTTGAAGCATGCCCCCAAAATTGGGGGCAATGTGCACACATGTGCAAATAACTTCGACGGTAATGCAAATTAAAGCCAATTTACTACCTGGAATGTAACACGCAGCTCAACTCAGCTGAGCACAAAGAGTCTGTCTCCCTCTCCCTTACTCTCTCTTTCTCTCTTTCTCTTTCTATATATATATATATATATATATATATATACCTCTCCCACACGCTCAATTGCATTAGGCAGCCCAATTTGCAGCTGACGAGCTGTGAATACATCAGTTTAAAGCGAGAGAGAGAGAGAGAGTCAGAGGGAGACAGAGAGAGAGCAGGAGAGAGCGAGAGAGAGAGAGAGAGAGAGAAATAATTCACACTTAAACTTATCCCACTTTAGATTTATTTAAGTGTCAATCAAGTACAGCAAATGTGTTTCAAGTCTTAATTAAAAAGTTTGCAACATGCAGCAATATATATATATATATATATATATATATTCTTGAACAGCAGAAAAGTCGAGTTGATTTAGACATGCTCATCTGTCAGTCCATAATAAGCTAAAATTTAAATAAACTTAATCTATGCGTGGTAATTTTAAGTTTACTTCATTCTAATCGAGTACTGAGCTCACTTCAAGAATATCGATATTAATCGATATCAATAAAAGCCAACATTTTACAGCTATAGCTATCCAATGTTATAATATACCCAAATATATTATTGATCAATTAAGATCGACTACAAAAAACCGATTTGGCTAATCAAAAAGTATTTTCAATTGGAACAAATCCACCATAAATTGAACAGCTATTTACAGGGTATCTCGCTGTCGAGGTAACATACAACTATTTGCTGATTTTAGAACTGAGTATCGAGGCCTGTTGCTAGCTGCTCAAAACTGAAATAAAGTCATCAAAAAACATTGCAAAACATTGCTCGAAAGCGTCTGCCTCCAGTCCAAAAAAGTGCGAAAGGTTAAAACTATTTAATTTGAGCGTAAATATGCAACAGCTTTGGGCCAATACAAAAGGCCATCAAGTGCCAAAGCCCATTCCCTTCCCTCTAAAAAACGGAATAACAAAAGAATTTTCAAACGGACCAGGTGCAAAAAAAAAAAAGACAAAAAAAATGAAAAGTGCTGGGAAAACTATTTCATAACGTGGCAATTTCTGTTGGCCCTTCTTGTTTTTTGTAGCCCTTTTTTTTTGTGTGTGTGTGTGTGTGTGTTTTACTTTTTTTTGGGGCAAGTTGTGCCAACAATTAGTTTTGGGCCACCTCTACAGAACAGTTACCGCACCCCCTCACTTCTCTTGCTTAAATGGTCCATTGTTTTGACTCTTGACCGACGACGATGTTGGCCGGCAAATGCCAGAGTTCTGACCCAAAATGCAATAACAGACAGCTTTTTGTTTAAGCCAAAAATGGATGAATGGACCCATGCCACGCCTGCCTGGTCACTTACGCCCAAGCAGTTGGTCTGAGTGTGAGTGTGTGTGAGTGTGTGTGCCTATTGGTATTTATATTTGCCTTTTGTCTGGCTGCTGCTGTTGAGTGTGTGGCAAGAGTAGGCGTGGCGCATTAAAAAACAATTTGTTGTTTTGACACCAAACTGGCCAAAGGCTTTCGACTCTCGCAAAACCCCAACCAAAACTGACCTCAACTGACCCGCACAACCAACACACTCACACACACACACAAACCCCAACACACCTAAACACACGCATTATCAAGCATTTGTTCATTTGTTTGTTTATTGCTTTAAAGGATTTCCCCATTTGCGGTTGGCATTTGAAATTTAGTGTTTTTGTTTTACTCTTTTCATGTGCCAGCCAGCCAACTCCAGAGCCCGACAAAGTCAAGCACTCAAGCGCTATTTGTTTATGGAGAGCTTATGGCCAACAAAGCAGGCATTCAAACTGGGCACGAAAGAGTGGCCAATCTGTAAGGCAGCAATAATCACAAACGATTTAAGCAATGCTCTTGACTTGTACTTGGCATACTAACAGCTCTCTTGACAGCAGACAAAGTAGCCAACTAACTATACCCACAATGAGGCGGAATTCTCAAAGCAGAGAATATGTTGCCTTGGTCCGAAAAATATACATAAAGCAGTCCAGAACAACAAGTTTGCTATATCGAACAAATCCAACTTAGATTCTTGAATATTGTGCAGGAATTTCGGGTCGCAGAATAATATATCGCATGTACTAGTAATGCTGTTAATCCTTATACACTCTTAATCCTCATACACTCTTAAAGTGCTCCGATCTCATTTTTGCAAGAGAGCAATTTAAAGCTAAGTTCAAATATTCAACTCGAGATCAGCTCAACGCGTGGTCTCAAATCTCAGAGATTCGATATGCAACCACTAATCACAAATCACAAATGATGGCCGAAACTCTTCGATGAATACACACATTTACTGTTATAATAATCAACCAACCTTCAACTAACTCTGCTCGTAGCACAGCAAATGCGAGAGAGAGAGAGTGAGCCAGAGTAGGAGGAGAGAGCGAAAGCTACACTTTTAATGGCGGCATGTAATTGATAGCTTTGCAACAGTAAATTCAATCATTAAAAAATTTCATTTCAATTTGTAGCAAAATTGCTTAAAGCCTGCCAAAAAAAAAAGAAAAAAAAAAAGCCGCCGAATGTGTGCTGGAAAGTCGTGACCAAGCGGAAAACCGCTAAAAATTGCTAAGCGCATCGGATTACAGAGACAAGCTGTAAAAACAAAACTGTCTCTCTCTCATTCCCACTCGCACACAACAGAAAACAAAGCTCTCTCTCTCTCTCTTTCTCTCTCTTTCCTTCTCACATACTCACAAAGGCAATTTGTGTGCTTTATAAGCTTGCACGCGTTCAGCGTATTAACCGTATTAAACTCACATACGCAAAAAAAAAAAACAAACAGAAGAGATAAAAGTAAGAAGAGAAAAGAGAAGGAAAGGGGGAAGGGGAAGGGGGGGGGGGGAACAACCATTTGTTGATGAACTCAATTAAAAGCAAATGAAAGGCAAAGGCGAAGCGAACACGTTGGCATTCAGCTTAGAAGGGGTGCAGGGGGTGAGCGGGAGAGAGGGGGTGAGGGAGGGGGGGGAGGCAATGTGAGTTGTATTTGTTGCTTTTGTACACCGTATTTTAATTAATTTTACGTTATTCGTAAGAGCAAACTTCACCCATCAGCGTTCGCGCAAAACAGCTGTAAAGTTGAGCGTTAAATCAAATTATGAAAATTTTAACATATACATTTTGGATTACTCTTTCTACTCTTGCAAAGTGAAGGTTGCTTCGATTATATAGACCATATATATACTCGACTCAATTCAATATTCTTTCGACTTAAATATTATTATATCTTTTGTAATCTGCTCAAGAAAGAAGCGATTTCAAATCTTATTTGTGGCCAGAAAGCATGTCAGCTATTAAAGAAGACTTTTAAGTATATATAGACCATAGATATATAGATGAAATAGATCGACTGGTATATATATGCAGCGGCCGACTTATGGATGAATAGCCAAGTACAATAACAGATTGAATTGATACAGTTATATAGAATCTAGTCTCCATTTTGCATTAACTTTTAGCTATACAAGCTAATCAAGTTCGAGTTGCAGTAATTTAAGAAATGTCTTAAATTAAGAGTACAAATAAAACTTAATCAATTACCAGCAAGGACATTCAATATTCTACGTGCCTCTTGGAGTAAACGTAACGATTTCAAATCTTATTTGTTGCGGCTGCTTCTTCGTGCAAGAATCGCATTTGCAATTAGGCAACGAAAAGTTTGCAACACAATTTTATTCCTCTTGTTGTTCTTGTTGTTGTTGACGAGTTCGAAAAGTTCCATGTTGGCCAGAAAGAAAGAGAGAGAGAGAGAGAGAGAGCGAGGAGGAGAGGGAGAGAAGGGAGAAAGAGAGCTGAAGCCTTATGTATAAAGTTGCCAAATGCGCTTAAGAGCAAGCAATAATCCATACATGCCTGACATACGTCAAATACTCACACACACACACTGCCACACTCACACACACACACACGCATATACACTGCGGCAAAACTTAATGCAAATATCATAGATCCTGTGCTGCCTGCCTGCATTTTGTGTGTGGCAGCTGTTGCAGCTCAAGAAAGTGCAGTCAAAGCGCAGCCATGCTGCACAGGATAATCCCAGGAATAAGCTACTCCGTCCACACACCCGCTCTCCCCATCCCCTCCTCGTTTCAGGGACGGGGCAGCAAGTCAAACAAGGCTGCACACAAAGCGCTTGGAAAGTGTGTTTCAGCCACGCAGACATGTTCAATTTTTGCATGCTAACAAAGCGTTTTTTATTGGCTCACCCACTGCTCCCCCCCCCCCCCCATCAAAAGTGTATGTGTGTGTGTATGGGCGTGGCACAGTGCAAATACAGAATTTCGCGGCCTTTGTCAACATTTTTGTACTCTTTAAAAAAAGAGGGGGAAAAAAATATTAGCGGAATTTTTTCCAAGCTTTGCAGTTGAAAATGATACTTGAAATACACAAGAATTGTTTAAAGTGTAAATATTTTTGTGGCGATAAAAAACGAATATATATCAGCCAGCAGAGCATGGAATAGTCGGCTATATTCGACTGATATGTTAATATATGTTTTATTTCTCATTTCTTTTCGGCAAAGGAGAAATGCATTCGAAATTTGCGACTTTGAGTGCGATTTGCAATTTGCAATTTGCAATTTGCATTTCAGCATTTTCTTTTCGCTTTCTCTTTCTCTTTCAATTTCCGCTTTTCTTTCTTAATGTTAGCTGCTTAATGTAAATATTTGAAATAAGCGAAAAACTTACAAGTAAAAACATACGAATAAACAACCTTGAATCAAGTTTGCTTGCCTCTGACAACCAAGTTGCAACAAGAGCCGAGTCTTGATTTAAGTTAATAAAGTGTTGATTTAGGACAGAAAAGTTTTGACTAACGAACAATTCTTAGTTCGACTTTGAATGCGTCAATATATATCTTCTATATCTATCATGAATCAAGATAAGCAATTATGTTTGCAGAATGCACATTTTTGCAAAGTAGATATATATTTCCGATATTTTTATAGTCGATTTGAAAACTTCTAAAGTGAATTTCGATCACAAAAGCTATAGATTAATAAGCTAGCGATAAAGAGGATGATAATGCGGAACCCCAAAAATAAAGATAAACAAAAGATGCACTTAAAAAAAAAGATGGGCAAAACTAGTATAAAATTTGCATGCATATCTTTATGAGGAACAAGGCATAGCTGTAAAACAACAGGCGAAGTGTTGTGCAACACATCAGCAACGCACACACACACCCGCCCCCTCCTCTACCCAGAACTACCCTTAGACAAGGGGCAGATAAGTAAAAAGGCAAACGCAACAATTTTTCGGCGTGGCGCCTCCGCTGGCTGTTCTTCTTGCTTTTTGCTGCCGTTTTATTTTGTATGCAAATTCGTTGCATATGAAAAATTGTCAGAGTTGAAGAAGTAAAAATACAAACAGAAAAAAAAATGAGGAAGCTGAGGAAAAAAATAAAAAGCGGCAAGCGAGAAGAAGAAGAAGCGCAAGCAAGCAGCGCATGTGAAGAACGAAATGTGCAAACTTTAATAAAAGACTGTGTGCAGAGGAGAGCGAGTTGGGAAGCGAGCCATAAATTTGCAGTGTTGGCAAGCGAGAGAAAAAGTGGCGTCAAGTGGGGCAGCAGTTGCAGGGGCAGTGGCAGAAGCTGGTACAAGTAGCACTCCAAACAAAGCAACACTCAACGAGCGAGCGAGAGGAAGAGGGAGAGAGAGCGCCCCCAAGCAACAAAATATGTAATTTTAATGCAACAACAATGGGGCAACTGAGGAGGTTAAGTAGCAGGGGGGGTGAGGGGTGGGGTGGCAACATGGGGTTTAAGGTAACGAGGGCTTTTGGGTTGCGCCAACATATTAAAAGTCAAAAGCGTTAAGCTGTCTTTGGGGAGAGCTGGCCGCAAAGCAAAGTTGCCTCCGCCTTGTTGCATGTGGCACGGAAATTTGCGTTGACAACAATGCGAAATGTTCACTGAAACCGCAAAGTAGCAAAATGCAATAAGCATGAAAGGCAGCGGGGGCTGGGGCAGGGTGCAAGGCGGGTTGCTACTCTTAAAAAATTACTTAATAATAACAATGTTTGCTTGTGGCATGTGTGGGTGCCTGTGTGTGTGCGTGTGCGTGTGTGTGTGTGTGTGTGTGAGTATTGCATATTAAATGTTTAATAATATACAAGTGAAAACATAGTTAAATGCTTGCAGCGAGCAGCAGGCGAATGTTTTTAATTAAATTCATGCGAGGAAGTTGTGCAACAAACTAATTTGCATACACAAAATCAGCTGATAAAACGTGAATAAATAATGCGAAAAGGAACCCCTTACTAAGATAAAGTGTTGATTAACGATTCAAGTTTCAACTGCAGCACAATTTAATAGGCATTAAACCGAGAATATTTCGAGAATATATCGAGAATATATCGAGAATATACCGAGAATATATCGAGAATATTTCGAGAATATATCGAGATTATATCGAGAATTTATCGAGAATATATCGATAACATATCGATAACATATCGATAATATTTCGATAATATATCGATAATATTTCGATAATATATCGAGAATATATCGAAAACATTTCGAGAACATTTCAAGAATATATCGAGAATATTTCGAGAATATTTCTATTGTTATTTGATTATTTATTTTATGCCTTGTATCTATTGTCTTGTGGCATGCCTGAAATTTATAGACACGCTTCTTGCTTCTTCGATTCATGTGATGCCCTCTCTTTCTCTCGCTCTCTCTCTCTCTCTCTCTCTCTCTCTCTCTCTCTCTCTGTGTCTATCTCTTTCACTCTGTCTCTTTTGCCATAAATCAGAAATAGCAATGAAAATGTCTCCGCAACACAAACAGCAAACTTGAAACTTCTAATTGGTGATTGCACTTGCAATTTGTCTCTCTCTCTCTCTCTCTCTCTCCACCTCTCTCTGTCTCTCTCTCCCGCAACTTACTACCTTACAAATTCCCTTCTTAACTCAGCTGTTCTGCAGGATCTCAGCAGCACACATTAAAGTGACCAAAATATATATATATATCTTTGTTGTCAGCTACTTGAGAAACTTGTGAATTATGCCGACAGTTTTATGCATCTTTTGACCTGAATTGTGTTGTGCTTGGTAACGGTAAAAATAAAAAATATTACAAAAAGGAGTAGAAGAAGAAGAAGAAGAGTAGCTAAATATGCATTATTGTGCAACGTCAAAAAAGGTGAATGAAGATTGATGGGTGTGTGTCTCAGCTAAACGGTTAGATGAATATTTTAAGTCACTTTGGATTATGATTGATGGAAATTTGAGCAGTTAAATGACGAGAAATATAACTGTATATTTTAAATTAATCATTCAAATTATGATTGATTGAAATTTGAAGAGTTATAATCTCATTAAATAACGAGAAATGCAACTACATGTTTTGTATTGATTATTGAACTTATGATTGATGGAAAATTGAGGAGTAATAATGATCACTTTTTAAGCTTATGATTTCATTGAAGATTGAAGAGTTATGATGACATTAAACATCGATGTGTCTAACTATATAGCTTACATAAATTGATGCTGTACTTTGACAATGATATTGAAATTATGATTGATTGAAGATTGAAGAGCGATAATGAAATTAAATATTGATATAGATATCAAAGCGGCTTATACCAAGTGATGCTGCACTTATAGCCATGTTATTAAGCTTATGATTGATTGAAATTCGAAGAGTTATAATGACATTAAACATCGATGTATATAATGATTTAGTTTATATTAATTGAGGCTGAACTGTGATTGATTGAAATTTGAGCAACTGATGCTGCACTTTTGGCTTTGTTGCAATTGAAATAGCAGTAAAATACTTCAAACACATATTTAGATGATTGAAGCAAGAACTTAAAGCCTAAAACTATTTTCGTTGGCCATGACTAATTGTTTTGCTGAATCACATCTCAATTACGGCCGTTAGTTGCTTAATTGTTGCATTTAATTAGCTAATTATGGGGGTTATTGGAATCAAATCAATGGCAACACGAGGCAACATGCATAAATTAATAATTATGCACATCAATGTGCGGCTGCAAGTGGCGACAGCAGCTGACAAAGCTGGCAAACAAAATAAACAGCAATTGCATGCAACATGTTGATTAAAGTATGTTTATGTTGGCCAAAGACAATTAAAATTCATTAGAGTTAATTACGCGCAATTAAAAGCACATTTTTACAACTAATTGCCAACCGCAATGAAATGTGATAGTACAAATAATACAATAAAGCCAGAAATGGCGCACACAAAGACAACACATTTTGGGCCAGTTTGTAATTATGTTGGCTCAATGTGGATTTTATGCTCGTTACCTGAAATATGCGCAAGAAGTGAGCAATTTGCGTGGCAAGCGTGGCAAGTCCTGATATGGGCATAATGAAGTGCTTCAAGCGCAGCGCATGCGACAAATGTGAACAAAAAGTTGCAAAAGGTGCTCAGTGAAAGAGCATGAGAAGAAGCATGCATAAAGCAGGGAAAAGGAAGGGAACTTTATGAACGGAAACAAAACTGAAATAGCGCACATGGAATAAGCAAAATAAATAAATCAATGGAATGGAAGAAGGCAAGAAAATACTCTAAAATGATAAGCGAAACAACAATTAAACAACAAAAAAATTAAATTAATAATAGATAAATTAAATAAAGAAAAATTGGAATTTCAAAAATAAGCGAAAGATTTTCCAATTACTTCCCAATCCAGCAAACAAAAAAACATTTCTAATGTTAGCTCAGAATTTGTGGTCTACAATTAAGGCCAAGTCTGATCCGGCAGATCTTGGCTTTAGCATAAATTAGCATTATCTGGCAACAATGGCTGTGAAATTGAAACAAATCATAATTGGCATTTTTTTTATATATATATATATATTTTGGGGCACGTTGGCAATGGGGCATAAAATATGAGGGGAGATAAGACAAAATGGCGACACAGCAACAAGCAGCCAAGAAAAGGAAACGCTAAAAGTCTACTTTTGTTTTGCTTCGTTAGCTTTACAGCTATCCCATTTCATTCCCATTCCAATTCTGCATTCCCCATTCCCCATTCCCCGTTCCCCGTTCCCCATGCCAATCGTTTCATCTTATGCGGCAAATGCGTGCGGTTTCACTCGGAGTTTGAGTTTGTCGGCAAGTTTAAGTAGATTTTCATAATTTACGCGCTGTGCGCAGGCAACATTCATAAATTATAATGTTGCAGACACACCCCCACCAAACCTCTACCCACCCCTCTTCCCGCACTCTCCACGCCCTCTGCCCTGCCTTTTAAGGCTGTGTCCTTCTTCAGGTGCTGGCTCAACATTAACTTCGTTTCGAGTTTGTTGCACAATGAATCAAGGCTGGCTTTCAATACAAGTACACACGTATACACTGAGAGAAACACTAATTAAAATGTGTGCTTAATTCGAGTAGAAAGACTTATATACTCAAATTGTGTAAGTTGATTCAGCAATTAAGCATCTAAAATTAAGTTTTTCCTTCTGCTTGAAATATCTTAAATTAAGTTTTCTTTCTTCCGATTTTCACTCGTTGCATATATATACTTCGATTTTTCCTTCTTAAAGTATCTTAAAAGAAGATTTCTCATTCGTACTTTGAGATAGCAGCTCTTAATTTCAGTTTGATATGCTTAATTTTAGATTTTTCCCGCATTTTTTTCTTTCGATTTTTCCCTGTGCATATTAAGCGATTTTCGTTTTGAGGCTGTTTTTCACTTCCGTGTTGCGAACAATTGCATTTAATTGTTAGTAAAATATGTGAAAAGTTTTGCCTAAAACTTTTTCAAGCGTCTAAAGTGGGTTTTTCAGCAGGGAAACCAGCCCTCCACCCACCACCCCCCTTTTGTACATCTATAAGCGTGTCTGCGACATGTTGTTTTCATGTGATTCAACGCTGTCAAATACAGCTGTGTGTGAGTGTTTGGTGTGTGTGTCTGTGTGTGTGTGAGTGTTTGTGTATGTGTGTTTGGTGTGTGTGTGTGTGTGTGTGTTGTGTGTGCGTGTCTATTTTAGCCATTTTTATGGTGAATTTTTCTTTGCTTTCATTTTTTGGGATGATTTTCTAGCTTGTGATTTTTATATTTTTGCATTTCGTCAACGCTTATGACAATAAATCACAGCTACAACAAGCAACTAAAGCAACAACAACAACAACAACAACAAAAAAAACAATAACAATTCAAAGAACAACTTTTCATTTTGCGATTATTGGTAAAAATGGGCAAACTTTTCTCAGCAGCAGCCACAATTGTCTGCCACAGAAGTTTTTCCAAGTATTTTTTCTTGTATTCCAAATAAAACAAAAAAAAAACCCAAATATATATATATATATATATATATATCCGAAAAGCAGGAAATGCTTTTTGCGTTCATAGATGTGACAAGTTGTCATAAAGTTTTTAATTAAATTGTTGCGTTTACATGGGAATTTTGCCATGCCACACAGCGAGGCAAATTGAGTTAATTATGAGGAATACATTTTGGGAGTGAAAAACATTTCAGATGCGAGTAGTGAAAAATGACTTCAAAGAAGTTGAGAATTACTTTATTTGAGCAAACTTATTTGATGTGGCTTAAAATGTAATTATTATTTCAGCAACACTTTTGGCCATTAAATGTGTCTCTTGCTGAGACTAATTGGAACTTGGCTTACTGACCAGGAGGAAACAAGCAAAAAGTAGCAGAAAAATGCTAAAGAGATGGGGTTGTTGCAAGTGTGGGCTTAACGTAGGTGGCTAGGAGTAATGTGCCACACGCGTGTTGGCAATTTAAATTACACAGCCAAGTCGCCAAAGTTGTTTATGCAACAATTGCTCGTGTTTTTGTTGCCTTTCTTGTTTATGGCTGAAACACACTTGCACAGCAAAACCAGGTCAGCAGCAGGAAATGTACAAACATAATATATATAATATAATATATATATATATATATATATATATATATGTATATAAACAAACATAACGTATACGCCATGTGAAGCGCTTTTAATTGATATTCGTGACCAAGTTAATCGAAAGCGTTACCAAATAAAAGTCAACTTGATTTGCCATCAATCAAATATGCTAAGCCTTTTCGAACTGTAATTGAAATGTTGCCACAATTTTGCTGCACAAATAAAGCCGCATTTATCATTCACAATTTATAAGAATTTAAATGCTTTTGGCCAGCTTTCAACTTTGCTTGAAGCTTTGCCACTTTCAAGTGAAATGAAAAATTCAAAAACATTTTTCCCATAATTAAAAAATAATTTTTTAAATGTTGACTTTTAATATTCGGTTCGGTATTTAACCAATAAATTAACACAAATATTTTGAATAAATATATTAATTTATTTTCGTTTCATTTGGATGAAAAAGTGGGAACAAATAGGGGAAAAATATTTGACTCAATTATGCAACTTATGAAAATCATTTAAATATTTAAAAAAAATCAAAAATATGAAAAAGTTTTTATATTTTTAATATTTAGCAACTGTGTTTGTGCAACAAATTTGTTTTTTGCGGCATGCGGCACGCCACTTGCAGGCTTTGCTGCTGCTGCGGCTGTTGCTCATAAAGTGTCAAGTTTATCGCAAGGCTGCAGCAAGCAGGAACAGAGCTTCACTTGTGTGTCCTGGGAACGTGCGTCGAGAACAAGGCCATAAGACTTCTTTCTGGCTGCGCGATAAATCCTGCAACGCATTCCCTGAGGAGGTGTGGCCAGATTTGCCAGCACTGGCAGCACTGCCAGCCAAAAAAGGTGAAAAATGCATTTAAAATGGCAACAGTTTTTCGAAGGTTTTAACCATGATTTTGCAATTGGAATGCGCGAATTTCAAGTAAAGAGAAATAAATAAAACTAAATCAACAAAATGCTGCCAGAAATATTTGCCTCAAAGCGCGTTGCACACAAAATGCGATTGCAGTAAATTACCAAGTGAATATTTGCACACACGCATTCCACGCAGTTGTTGCTGCTGCTGCTGCCACCATGTTGCAATCAATTTCACTCATATGCATGCCAAAATATGCAAGTAATTTGCGTATTTGTATGTAAAATGGAGTGTATTATGTTGAACAACGCACAAACGAATTGCATGACGAACTGACTGCATGACGGAATGACAGACTGACAGACTGACAGATTGGCTGCCTGCGATTGCAACTAAAACATTCCACAAAAAAAAGGGCAGATGAAAAAAACGTCGACTGCAAATGCAAAATAGTCAAAACATTGCGAAAACCAAATTGTCGTTGGCAGCGCTGCAGCTGCCTGCGCCCCTGCTTGCGTCGCTGTCTGCGTCGCTGTCTGCGTCGCTGTCTGCGTCGATGCCTTTCAATCAAACGCAAACAAAACGCGACTTGGATCGCATCACTTCCTCTGCCGCACGCCAGATGTCGCTGCACGTGACAAATGCCGACAATTGACATGGATTCTACACCCCACCCACCCCCTCCCCCTACACACTCACTATTCAATTTGCCAGACAATCCAACTGGCTCTTCCTCTCTACCTCTCTCCATCTCTCCATCTCTTCCTCTCCTGCTGTCCTTGTCTTTCACCTGGCAGCCTGTGCACTTATTTGCCAGTCGTTTCCTCTATCTGGCAACGCTATTGACAATTGATGAGCGGCTTTCGCCAAGCTTTGCTTCATTTAAAGCATTCCTTTATTCTCCCTCTCTCTCCCTCTCTCTCTCTCTCTCTCTCTCTCTTTATTCCTTTTCCCTTATTTTTTTTAGTCAATATTCTCAAAGGAGCAAAAGTGATTACATATGCAAAAGCTAAATTTCTCTCTGTGCATTTTTGATGATGACTTTGACTTTTTGCGCGCTTCGTTCAGTTTCGATGGCGTTGCTTCGTTCAGTTTGTAGTTGCCAACTTGAGCGCTGATTAATTTATGTAAATGCTGTCCAAGAAAAAAAATGTAAGAGAAATGGAAGCCAAAAAAAAAGTGGGCAACAAAAGTAATCTTCATTATCATCACGAAGGTCGTCAGCGAAATTGGCGCCAACAAGTACATTTCCATCAAATGCCAAAGGATATGCCAAAAAGTTTTCCCCCACTCAAAGGAAGCGGGGGTTACAGTTAAAGACGGGCATCAGCAGAAAATAGCTGTCATTAATCATTTGGCCAAAAAGGTGGCAAGTGGCAAGTGACGTTAATCTTTGACTACGTACAAGAAAAATACACACACACACACAAAATAAGCAACGAATGCAAATAGTCCAAAAGGCAGACTACAACGAACTTCAAATGCCCTGCATTTTAGATTTATTAAAGAGCATTTTTATTTAGTGTTGCCATCTTAAGTTAAAATTGTTAAATATATTAAATAAATACATAAATTAATTTGCAGAAAAAACCAGAATTTATTTCCAGCAAAAGAAAAATTCGATTTGTAATCTTGAAAGCAAAAGCAAAAAGCCTTGGCTCAGCTGGCGTTTACCAACACTGTTCAGCCCACCTCCAAAGCAGAAGGACTTCAAGAAAACAATTAAAAGTATCATGTGGGCGTGACAATTGTTGACTTTTGTTGCTGTTGTTGTTGTTGTTGTTGTTGCTTACATTTGACACGTGTCACTTGCGAAAAGTAAAAGAGAAAGGTGAGAAGAGGGAAAGTCAAAGTGAAAGTGAAACTGTAAATGACACTCGCTTAATGATAGCCAGCAACAACAACAACAACAGCAACAAAAGCAACAACAACAACAACAACAACAACAGCAACAGCAACATAAATAGTTGAAATAATTGCGGTCAGAGCAGGTGGCGACAATTTCATTGCTGCATTCTTGGCTCATCAAGTAACTGTGCATTGGTGTGTGAGTGTATTGGAGTGTGTGGGTGGGTGTGTGTGTGTGTGTGTGTGTGTGTGTGTGTGGTTCACCTGATGTCTAATTAAAATTCCTTGACTTTGGCTATTTGCCAGCACTGGCAGACCGCAATTATTTAACAGCATGATTAAATCCCAACCATGCAAAGGGAACTGTTAAATGAACTGTGCGAAGAATATAGTCTTAGCCAAGATCTATAAAGCAGGTTAAATGTTTTGACAGATTTGTAAATGCAACGCACTTATATTAAATATATATATTTATATATATTTAAGTTAAGTTTAAGTAAATTCCAGCCTTTAAACTATAATTCATATATAGAAATATGAACAGTTAGATACTTCTTAACTTTAGCTGAGCATTCATTAAATATGGTAAATATATATCAAATTCTGCATAGCTGTAAACTGTAAACTTAATAATAAAAAAAGAGACTCGAGCTGAAGTTGACCCATAATCATTCCCTTAACCCAGTAAAGTTGGCTAAAATGTGTGTAATGATATTTTAATCATTTTAAATGGCTACATGGAAAACAGGCTAACTGAAAAAACATCAAAACATCAACAACAAAAAAGTTGTTTTTATTTTCCCGTTTATATTTCATTAAAAAACGAACTATTAGCATAACATGCATGCTTTTTTATGCGTTTTTCAACACTGTATTTTTCTGTGCATTTCAGCTTACTTAATTGCCATTTATGCTGGGAAAGTTGAGAAATTATGAGTGCAAAAAGGCAAAGGAATTTTTCCAACGTACAACAGATCGTTTCTAAACAACCTTGGCATAGTTAAAAAGAATTATATTTATACAGTTATATAGTTTAAGGCTTCAACTAACTGTTAACAGTTGCAAAAGGCTGCTAAACATATCTCATCATTCCAATAAAGATAGCTTAAGGACTTTCATTACAATGCACAACCTTTAGACAAAATCACAGAATCATTCCAATGCACACATACTTTAACACACACACACACTCACACACACACACTCACACACACACTCACACACACACTTATTGAGGGGCAGATCACAAAGCAAACGCTGCGAACCTTCAACTGCATCAACTTTCAGACATAGATGGCGCCAGTTGGCCAGTTAATCAGAAAACGCTTAGCAAAGCGCATTTCTAAGCTGAAAGCGGCAAACGATTTATGTCAAAATGACCACAGGGGTGCAATTGGGCAAGGGGTCAAGGGTTGGGCGCTGCAACGGTAATTTATATGCACTTTGATAGCAACAAGATGCAAAGCAAAGGATGAAGAGGTGGGGAGGGGAAGTCCCTAGACCCACTTATAAATCACAGCAAGGACATCGTCCCGTGGCTGTTGTTGTTGTTGTTGTTGTGGGTCCACCCAGCAAAACAATCGCACTAAATTTTACAGAAGATAACGCAATTGGAATTTAGTCTTATCTTTTCTAAGTTTGAGAAAAATTCAGCCAGAAATTTTGAAGTACAAAACTTGGTTTTTGGAAAGCCACAAACATAAATCGAATTTTTTATGTGTGCAGTCAGTCAGGCAGTAGGGAAAGGGGGATGGGGGCAGGGGCAGGCAGGCGACTAAGCAGTTTATGGAAAAGTGCAAGGGTTGGAAAAGTTGGAGCTTTGTGGTTTTTGTAGGCGGTCGTAAATATGTTTCGAGTGTGGTTCGCTTTCAACTCAAACGCTGCCCACAAATGACTCTTTAGTTTTTGCAGTCCTGCTTATTCCTGCCTGGGCTGGTGGGCGTTAAATGCTGTTTTGCTGCTGGGTCACATTAGTTGCCAGCTTGTCAAGGACTTGTCTTGACCCTTGCAGAAATGGGTCCAGTTACCAGATGACAAGCAAAACGCACACAGACAAAAAAAGAGCATAAAAAGAATAGCTTTAAAAAGGTGTGTGGCGAAAAAAAGCGAAATTCAATTGTGAACTCAAGTCAAGGTCAGAATTAAGACTGACAAACACACAATCGCAGTTCACACATATTCACATAACAGCCACGCTTAACAGCAACAATAACAGCAGAGCGAGTAAAACATTTCAAGCATTGCACTGCTCAAAAATGCACAGACTTAACAGTTGCAAGGGGTGCAGGGGAGAGGAGTGGGGCAATCATGCATGCAGCCGAGTTCAAAGAACTCACAAAAGCCGGCTCTGTTATTATTCAGTGAGAGCATTAAACGGCTTCCACCAACATTTCTTTTGAGCTGTATTCGAAGTGTTAACATTAACATTAACAGTCACAATTTAACAGAGGCAAACAGTTGAGGAGGGAGAATATCGAACATGTTAAGTCGAAGGAGTATATCGAATGTAGTATATCGAAACATAGCATCCACAATAAACAATATTGTAGCTTAAGAGGAGAGCTAAATTTCGAACTTGTTCAATAGGGGCACTTAACAGTTTTACATACTGTTAATGTTAGCCGTTCTTAGACTAGTTTGAGGGGAGACTTTTGCATGCGTGTGCGTAATGTTAAAGTTGCTCAAGCTGCTAACTTGCAATCCACACAAATTCGAACTTGTTTGCGAGGGGACATGGCTTAAATGCAAAACGAATTCAAATACTTTTCACAATCAACTTTTTTAACAGCTGTCTCGCGCGGAGTATCTGAAATAAATGTAATTAAAAGTTTTCTTGTTTTAATAACAACTAAGCAAACTTAGTGTTAAGTTTGTCATCATGTAAAATGTTCACCATTAACTAATGTTAAACTTTAACAGAAGCATTTTCTATGCTGTTATTTGAAGTGGGGAATGAGTAACATGTTCAATGCTGTTAAGCAAATAACATAAAGCTTAACAGAGAACTGTTAACAGAGCTCCAACTTGAGTTTGTCTAGTTGGACAACACTCTCCTCTCTGTTAGTTCCACAGACATTAACATAGCAACCACACCTAATGTTGCAGCACATTCGAGTAAACATTTCTCCTTCAAATGACGCTCTCTCTCTCATTTTAGCAAGAAGAGAGCACGCTCTCTTTCAGCTCTTCGTGCAACGTTCGTGTTTTGCTTCGTTTTGTGGAAGTTAACCTCATTTCGTGCGCCCGTTTTGGCTGCAACGTTAGCATTCATTGTCTCTGCGAGTCGCCTCTGAGACACAGTCGAAGATGCAAAGCAGGCGAAACGAAGACAAAGCGAAGACTTCGCATTTGGGTTCTTGTTTAATTTGCTTCCTCTGCTTCTGCAGCTGCTTTGGCTTGACAACTTTTTTGTTATCTGCTTTTGTTGTTGTTCTTGTTGTTGTTGTTGTTGCTGTTACGCAAAAAGTTGCTGACAGGCATCTCTCTATCTCAGTCCCTCCGCCTCCGCCTCCCCCTCTCTCTTCCGTCTGTCTCATGGCTTGCATGAAATTAAAATAATCTGCTAGATTTATTGCAATAGACTTGAGATTTCATTTGGCTTCAAATTTAAAATTTCTGCTGCAAATAAATCGAGTATTTGAGCAAAGAGAGTGAGTGGTGGCAAGGGGGAGGGGATGGGGGAACGTGGGGGTGTCTTTAGCTTTTATTTGATGGCTTAAAGCACACAATTCGCTTTGGAATGGAATTATTATTTTTTTATTTGCTTATTTACTGCTTTTGCCTTTGGGGCATTCATTGCTCAAAGGTCTGTTGTTGCAGCTGCAAATGCAACTGCCACTTTTTAAG